>NQVE01000025.1:960000-1545352 GCA_003260385.1 Cuscuta australis | reverse complement strand
AACTCCTCAGGGTTCTCGCACAGCTTTGGGAGTTCCTTTCCATCTCTGATCCGCTCTAGCAAGACTTCTTGAGCCCGGTGCAAGCCCAAGGAGTAGTTGGCCTGCCCCTCTTTAATGAGAAGGCGCTTGCCATCATGAGTTTGAGCCCAGATCTTCAAGAGATCGTCCATGCGGGAGAGAGCCGCCTCCTCGAACGCGGGGGAGGTCTGGAAGGCCTCGATCGCGTGCTCGCTTTCCTCCTCGAGGCGGCGTGCCTTCTCCTCAGCAGCGATACGAGCCTGCTCCGAAGCCCGAGCCCGCTCCTCCGCCTCGACGAGCTTCCCCTCTAGGTCGGCCACGTGCCCCTGTAGCCTTTGAAGCTCCTCTTTGCCCTTGACCATATCCGTCGTCACGTACCACTCCAAGCGCTCCACCAGCTCCGGTACGCGCATGGCCGCCTACAACAATGGTGAAATTTGTTAGAATCTATCGAAGTATTGGGCAGGAAAAGCACCCGGGCTGGAATGAAGAACACTTACCGAGCCCAGTTCGAGCATGAGTGTGGATGTGAGGTCCTCCGTGGCGGCCGAACAGATCTCGATCCGGTCCGGTGGAGGGATGAAGCTCTGTAGGAAACGGCGAGGCTCATAGTCCCAGTGCAAGAACGAAGGCTTGGGGGGAAACGCCACTTTCACGAAGGCCGGGTTCCCGCAGTCCACCGAGCGCGAAGATGGGGACTTCGTCCCGCTCAGCGACGCCGCCTCCCGCGTAGAACACACGTCCTTGCGTTTCTTGTTCGGCTGGGTGCACTCGGCGGACGGTGTGGTAGTTGGGAGCGGAGGCCAAGCTTGGCTAGACTCCGCGCGCGGCTTAGATTTGAACAGCTTCTTTCGGTCGGCCGCGGAAATCATGATTTCACCTACAAGGAAAATAAGAGATAAGTTCGAATCCCCTGAAGGAATTGCGAGCAGAACACGAACCCGCTAAAGAAGTGAATGAGGAAAACCTGAGTGGCCCTCCTCGAGTTGACTCTAGACGACCCGGCGCTTGGGCTCGTCCTGATCATTGAAGACGAACTCGAGCTCGGCGAGAGCCTCGTTACTCACTAAGGCCCTGGGCTCGTAGGGGCCGCCCGAGCACAACTTATCCGTGTCAACAATGGCCTTGGAGGAGGCAAAGGGTTTGGATCACCGACGGAAAGAACTGAGGGGAGCGGCTTAGAAAGGGGAAGCCGGCCCCACGGAGACGAAAATGAACTTGGACTTCCAAGTCTTGTTGGATTCCTTCTTGGTCTTAAAGAGTTTCTCTTGCCGCTGACAGAGGGCGGCGAAAGAACCCCCATTCGACCCGGAGGACTTCACCACTCGGAATAGGGTCAATATGCGCTCAAGGTCGGCCCGCACGCCCGTCTCCCGACAGCGGATCAAGAACCCCGCCAAGTACCGGTGCGAGTTCGGCACCAACTGGCACGGGAGGAAGTCAAAGTGCTTGAAAAAATCGATGACCACGGACTCGAGGGAGAAGCGGAAGCCGTTCTCAAGGGACTTGAGATGGATGGCGAAGTAGCCCGGAGGAGCATCAAAGACTGACTCCTCCGGAGTAGGATGACGTACGGTGACGAGGGGGCCGGCGTAGCGCACCGCCTTGAGATACTCGTCACCCGACAAGTCGCACTTGCACTCGCGGATGAGCGAGTCCACAAGCAAGGTGCATTTCTGGAGGTGTCATGATGGGCCGCCACTTTGGGAAGCGAAGCGTCACAGCCGCTCGATGGGAACTACAACGTCACCATCCGTCCACCAAGCTACGCGTGGGCCCGTGAGCTGACCATCCACAATCTTTTCTACTCTCACGCGCTCCGCTGCTAGTTGCCACGGAACCCGGAGAGTGGGGGGCTCCTGATGGGGAATAACCCCACGTCAGCCTAAGGCTGACATCAGCATAAATTTCCTAAGTTTCAGGCTTGGACGTCTCTGCTCGGCCATCTCTGCTTGGCACTTGAGCTCCGCTCGTCCCTCCTGCTCGGCCCACGAGCTCCGTTCGTCCCTCCTGCTCGGCTCGGCCAAACCAAACCGAGCCCGAACCCCGCAACAACGACGTGAAGAAAACGATGTGCGACAAAGACTTGATGAAAGCGATAGGATGAAAGGGACAAGACCAAGGGACATGTGACGTCCGCTAAACGACGAGCCTCGATCAGAGGGCTTTGACTTAATGTATTGTACCCCCTATAAAAGGGGTGGCACCCCACATTGTAATGGATCCGAATTCTAAGTCAATATACTCCTACTTTGCATTCTCTCTCTCTAAAACTTATATTATTTAATATATTCGGTGGTTTATTGCCATCAGAGGGCCTTATGTATGTAGGTGGGGGTGAGTGTGTTAAATTAGGATGTGGGTGAGTTATGTGGCAAAATGTGAGTAGAGATGAATGTGTTAGGTGGGGGTGAGTGTGTTAAATTGGAAGGGGACATGAAGTTGGTACACGGAGGGGGGGGGACAGAGGATCCTAGCCCCTATTATAATACATGGCGTTTTGGGCTTTTAACTTTTTTGATTATAAAACGTATTCCCCGTCTCTAAAAGATTGCTACAATTTGACTTTTTTGATCAAACTGTGGAACCCTTTAATTATGAATTAATATAGTTGAAAATAGTTAAATATAATAAGAATTTGTTATTTCAAAACTATATTCTAAAATAAATATAATTTTACTAAATTTACATTATAACTAAATATTCTTTGTCCTTAATTCACGGTTAAATAATGTCACAATTTGACCAACAAAGTCAAATTGTGGCAATTGTATAAGAAGGGAGGGAGTAGATGTTTTGTTCAAATAAAAAGATAAAACCTTTATCACCTATTCACCAAGATGAAAGAGCTGAGACACTATTGGTCTATTGCAAATGATTGGGGGCCACTTTCCACCGAAGGTAGGGTGCTCTTTGCGGTAAATTGACAATCGATCCAAAATTTGTCCAGTTTCATCTATAAAAGAATGAGATGAATACATTAAAAGGAAAGTAATATTTAGGATAGTCTTAGAAATAGTTCTTATTTTCTTTAAATTAAAAAATAGTGTAGTTGGTATTTTTTTTATCATTTGTAATTTTTAATCACAACTGAACAAAAAAGTCTCTCTATTCACAAACAACTGAACAAAAAAGTCTCTCTATTCACAAAGTTGATGATTCTTATTTCTCCAATACCCACATTTCATACTAAACCCCCACCCCAACCATTAGCCACTCTAATGACAATACATTTGGAAGGGTGGAGGGGATTGGGTGAGAGGTTTACGGGTGTTGGGAGAATATGAATAATTGATTTTGGAAATTGAACAATGTAGGTGCTTCAAATAAAGCATTGGCACAAGCCGTGGAACTCGCCGACTAACAAATTTGCTTTCTTAATAAGCTCTCAAGTCAAATTGGGAAATATATTTTGGGTTGAGAGAATAGTACTCTCGTAGTTTCTTAAAAGTGGAGTATTTTATGGATTGTAAAATCTTACATAGGACGTACTCTTTTAAAACTTAAGGTTCTCAAACGAGGGGGACTACCATGGAGGATTTGATCGAGAAGAAGTGGAAAAAGTATTCAGCGCTATGCAAGAGAACTACGAGGCTTGGGTGAAGGGGTTCGCACCTCTGGCGGTGGGAGCGGATGTGCCGGAGGCAGTTCAGGAGTTTACAAGGACCCTCTTCAACATGAGGCCGGACATAACCCTCTTCGTATCCCAGACAGTGTTCAATAGTGACCTGAGGGGGGTTTTGGGGCTGGTCAAATGTCCTTGTCACATTGTGCAAACAGCAAAGGATGTGTCAGTTCCGGCGTCGGTGTCAACGTACCTGAAGAACCACCTCGGAGGGCGGAACACGGTGCACTTGTTGCCTATAGAGGGTCACTTGCCACACTTGTCTGCACCAGCTTTGTTGGCCCAAGTGTTGAAGAAAGCCTTGTCCCCTGGGCTGGGAAGTCAGTAGTTGTTGGCACATCCTTTGCACCAGCTTTGTTGGCCCAGTTTATCTAGCATATATAGTGTATACGACTACTTTATATTTACTAAGAGTGTTCATCGGGTAAAACCCAGACTGGACAGGCTCGGCGAAGAAGAGCTATTTTGTGGATGAGGACCGGACTAATTAAGGTAAGGATTGGCCCGGATCGGGAACAGTAAAACCCGGACCGAATCGGAAAGCACCGAATGAAAATATTACTACAAATAATTTTTAATGTGTAACATTAAACATTGTCAAACAGTGTTGTTTTTATTATTTTAAAAAAGTTTAAATAAAATATATATCCCCTATCCCTATTACATAAAATTTGTTCGTAATTTTTATTTCTGTAATACTTTTTTGTGTTTTTGGTTTATTTTGAAAACAAATACGTTTTTTATTAGTTTTGTTCATGAGGTTGTTTACAATGTTTATTATTGATAAAGTACAAACTTAAGTTATATCACTAACTAGTTTTCTACCCCATGCTTCGCACGGGCTTGGGATGTGTTCACGTGTCTATTAATTAAGATTATCATTGTTAGACTTTTTTGGTAAAAACTATGTAATATTTTGATTACAAATTAAATACAGTTTCAAATAATTAAATATCATAAAATTCTAATTTATGAAAACAGTAGTTTAAATGGAATTTTTTTTTATAAAGTTACACACTTTGCCGTCAAAGTATAGCACAACTTGACTAAAAATATCAAACTCTTATTAAATGATATACTATTGAAATTTGCTTTAACTAATGAAAAAATAAAATAAAAATGCCAAAAAAATTAAGGTAATGATAAATCATTGAAAAATACATATGCGGTATATATGGCCTATATGCCATGTGTTATCCTTCAAGAAAAACAAATTAACTTAATTTAATTTGTTGAAATGATATATAGCAAATTAAATAGTGTTACAGATAAAACATTTTGAAATAAAATACAATATATAGTTAGTAAATATATAGTTAATCAATATATATAGTTATTTGGTAAATAAAATAACAATATACTTTTCAAAAATAACAAAATAAAATAAATGATGGATTCTTTTCAAAAATATATAAAATGTTATTTTTCGAATTAATAAAGCACTTTAATATTCTTTGCTCGTATAATCATATAATTATGCAGAAGATTACTCGCGGGTGACGCGAGTTTTGTCGAAATAACTTTTATGTCTCTCTATTTTCAAGAGGACAACCGAGTTCTTATGTTTTGTTGTAATGACTGGGAGGAGACATTTCATCCAATACGAGGTCCAATGTTGTAATAAATGTATTTGTTTCCTATTTTTCCAATACCGTTTTTCCTATTTTGCAATTACCTTGTTTTTCTTTTTTTAATTTTTTTTATTTCATTTGTTTAAATATAATACAAATAATTTTGAATTTTGAATTTTTATATGATTTTACTGTGGGCTTGGGCCTAACTTGGGGATTAGGTTTTCAACCCTAGTTTAGTGTTCATAAATAGCAATCTCTGTACTTGTAATTCTGTGAACACCTGGATAATAAAACCCTAGTTGCAAAGTGGATTAGGTCAGCCGACCGAACCACTATAAATCTTGTGTTCCGTTTTTTCTCCGTTTTGATTTCTGTTTTGTGTGTTCTTGTTTGGTTGTGGTTTGCTATTCAGTATTCTTAGATACCCCAACAACTGGTATCAGAGCCTTAGTTCGTGATTGTTGAAGCCTTCCCTCGGGTTCGTGGAGATCAGGTTCAAATCAAAGATTAGGGTTTCGAAGGGTTGAAGATCAGTTCCGCCACCGTCATAGTTTCTGCTGCAGAATACGGTCTGTACTGTCTTGTGAACAGTTACCTCGCCGCCGCTGTGGACAGCCGCTGCTGCTAGGGTTCTGAATAGCCGCTGCCAAGGTTAGTTCGTTATTGGTTTTTCAATCTCAGATCAGCTTTCAGCCGTGTATGGAAACAATGGCATATGAAAAGATAAAGATTGAAAAGTTTGATGGAAGTGATTTTGGGTTTTGGAAGATGCAAATCGAGGTTATCAGGAGAAAGGCCAGAAAAGATGAGTGATGCAGATTGGGCGATTTTGGACAGGAAAGCTTTGGGAGTGGTTAGGTTGTCATTGGCGAAGAGTGTTGCTTTCAACATAGTCTATGAAATGACTACGCATGGGTTAATGAAAGCTTTGTAAAATATGTACGAGAAACCCTCAGCATTGAACAAGGTGTTTTTGATCAGACAGTTGGTTAACACCAGAATGAGGGAGGGTGCTTCAGTTACCATTCACATCAACCAGTTTAATTCGGTCATAACTCAGTTAGGATCAGTTGGAATTAAGTTTGATGATGAACTTCAGCATTGCTGCTTTTATCTTCTTTGCCTGACAGTTGGTCTGGAACAGTGACTGCAGTTAGTAGTGCATCTGGCACTACTAAGTTTACTTTTGAAGGAATTCGGGACTTGATTCTAGGTGAAGACATCGGACGTAGAAGTTCAGGGGATTCTTCGAGTGCAGTGTTGAGTACTGAAGGTAAAGGAAGAATGAATGAAAGAGAAAGAAACCGTGGTAGAGGCAAGAGTCAGTCCAAGCATCGGGAAGGAACTGTCTGTTGGGATTGCAAACAGACAGGACATTTTAGAAGTCAGTGTCCGCATGGTAAAAACGAAGTGAATACTACAGAAAGCTTCTCAGACAATAGTGATGATGTGTTAATCAGTAGCGTAGAGAGTAGTATAGATTCCTCGGTGATGGATTCTGGTAAATCTGTTCATGCCACACACAACATGAAGATGATGAAGAATCTAAAGATTGGGACTTTGTAAGGTACGACTTGTAACGATGAAATTCTGGATGTTACGGGCATGGGGATATTGACTTGAAAACTTCAATTGGAGCCACTTGGACTTTGAAAAACGTCAGAGTCATTCCAAGCTTGAAGAGGATGCTTATCTCAGTTGGGCAGTTGGATAAAAAAAATATTTTTTGTTGGAAAGTGAAGAGTTTATAAAAAACAAAAATAAGGATTATTTAATACAAAATAAACTATGCATGCATGGATGGATGTACAGGTGTCATGTGATTTACGTGTGGTGTGACCACAAGTAGTATGCACGCGTGGCATGACACGTGTCGTCACCACAACTTTGAAACCCTCTTTTACATATATATATATATATATATATATATATATATATTATATATATATTATATATATATATATATATATATATATATATATAGGATTCAACATTCTTTTACAATACTGTTTTAAAAATTTGATAACAATAATGTTCTTTTTATTCAACAATAATGGTTATTTGGTTTAAGAAAGTGAAGTTTTTATAAAACGTTAATAATAATAAATATATACATGTCACATGACATGCGGGGAGGTGGAGTGCCTGCATGACATAATTATTTTAAGCAAAATTAATGGTCATCAAATAAAATAATAATGAAAATTGGTTTAATTAATAAAAATTAAAATAAAAATCTCAAATACATGAATTAAGGAATGACACATTATTAGATAATGCATATTTGTATGTGCCACATGTAATCCTTCAATTAAACTTTTACTTTGTTAGCTTGCTGAAAAATATATAATAAATAAGTAATCTAATAAGAAAAACAACTAAAATATGTTATGAAGTTGATAAAGATGCACGTGTGATAAAATTTATATATAATTAGTTTTTTTTGAGATGATGGATAATTTAAAAATTATAAGCAACATTCTTTTTTAATTAATAAATTTTATATATTTTTTGAAATTATGAAATAGTTGCGAATATTTTAAAAATATGTTAAAACAATGAATTTTTTTTAACATAGCCAGAAAGTGAAAAGTTTATAAAAAGTTAATAAAAATAATAATTTTTGTTGGAAAGTGAAGAGTTTATAAAAAACAAAAATAAAGATTATTTAAACAAAATAAACTATGCATGCATGGATGGACGTACTGGGTCATGTGATTTACGTGTGGCGTGACCACAAGTACGACGCACACGGGGGGGGGGGGGGGCTGTATCGGATGGAAGGAAAAAATAAAGAAGAAGAAGATCGAAAGGTGCAGTGGTGATGAAAGAATAAAGAAAAAGAAGATCGAAAGGTGCAGTGGTGATGAAGAAGAAGATAACAGGGAATTGAGTTTGGCGGAGATACCATACGGACAGATTGTTTCCCGACTTGAGTAACTTTTCAAATATTTTTAGATACCTCAATTTATATTTGAAAAATAATAAGACGTGCGAGTTTTTATCACAAAATTTAAAAAATTGAGAGTACCAAGACAACCATGTTTTGCTGTTTTTGTTCAAAAACAATATAAAAGCATTCACTTTTCGTTTTCAATATAATCTATAAAACAATAACAACAACAGTCCAGTTGAATCTCACTACAATAAGGTCTAGGGGTATGTGTACGCAGACCTTTCCCTACTCGGAAGTAGGAGGCTGTTTCCAGAGACCCGGCTCCAACTGCACATAGAAATCAACCTAAATAAGACTAAGACATAGAGAAAAAATATCAAAATATAACTTTCATGATTTTTTCTCGAAACAGAACTTTGCACTGTGGTAATGTGACACTGTACATGTGCACATTACTATATTTTTTGGTAATGAACATGACCATGTTTGGTAATGTAAGTCCTATTTCGAGAATAAAAATATGGAAGTCCCATTTTGGTATGTTTTCAATATTTCATTCGTACTTTAGTCTTTCTACAAGTAACAACAACTCGGGCCGACAACCACATCCCATTCTAAGATAATCAAATTTTGAAAACACATTCGCGCCTTTTAAGAGAAATGGTTAGAGAGTACTAGAACAAATCACCATAAATAGAATTAAAACATAGAAAAATATTACTCCTTCCGTCCCATTTTAAATTGTCTGTTTGCATTTTTTCTCCGTTCCAAAAGAAATTCCGTGTTACTTATTTTCGTAATCTTTTAAGAGTAAAATACCTAAATTACCCCTAAAATAAGTCACTCTTTTCTACCTTATATTTTATTCATCGTCACTCATCCTAAAAAGTAATGACAATTTCGGAAAATCAACTCTATTTTTTCTTTTCCTTAAATATGTCCAAAAGTCAAAATAGGCGATTTAAAACGGGACGGAGGGAGTAAAATAAAAGTTCCATGTTTTTAATCTCTAAATATGAGTTCGCACTGTGGTAATGTTGCACTATAAATGTGTATTTTACGTAATGTATATGGTCATGATTTGTAACGTAAATTCATTTTAACTCGTATTTCGAGAATAAAATATGAAACTCCTATTTTGATATATTATACGTGGAAACACCTGTAGTCGAATTGTTATTATATACTCTCTCCGTCCATTATTAAAGTTCACACTTTCCTTTTCGGTCCGTCCATAAATAATGTTCCCATTTCCTTTATTAGTAAGTTTTCTTTGTTAAAATGACTTAAGTACCCCTCCCTATTTCTTTTTTTCTTCTGGTTCCTTCCTGCGGCACCCCCTCTCTTTCTCTTTCTTCTCCTTTCCTTTTCTTTTGTCCTTTCTTCTCTTCTTCTCTAGAAACTTCCCATTCCATCTCTCTTTTTCTTCCCTTCTTCCGATTTTTCTTCTCTCCTCTTTTTCTTTTTGTTCTTATTTCCTTCTTCCTCTCTCTTTTCTTCTCCCTCCCCCCTCTTCCGATTCCTCTAACATTTTTTCCCTCCTTCTTACTCTCTTCTTCTTCTTTCTTTTCTTCTCACCTCCACCCTTCGGATTTGGTCCAACCACCCTCCATTTTCATCTCTTCTTATTTCTTTTCCTCTTTTCAATTCGATCGCTCATATCTCTGTCAGATCTGAGAAATCTGATTCAGATTTGTATGGAGATCGGCGGTGAGGAAGGACCTTCTCTGGCCAGAAATTTGATCTATCAGGGTCGCCGGAAATTTGCTCTGGCCGGTCATTTGGGGGCAGTCGTTTGGGTGTCATTTGGGCAGGATAGGAATGGTGGGGAAGTGGGGTAGGGTGGAGGGTATTTTGGGAAAGTCAAGGAAATTTTTACATTTTCTTAAAGTGCGTGCCCGGTCAAACCGGGAACTTTAATAATGGACGGAGGGAGTATGTAGAAGAGTACTGGAGGACTCTAGAGAGATAAAGTGTGGAACCCTTCATTTGAGGGTTACAAGGTATTTATAAGGAAATGGATGTGACAGAGCACCGCGCGTCTACATCAGTCCACGTTCTCAGAGGCGCGAGGTGACTTTTTTGTCCTGTAGAATTTTGTTCTATTCTCTTGTCATCTTGTGTTGATAATACCTCCTTTGGCACGTAGCGCCCAACTAAGGATGTTGGAATACTCTTGTAGTATTTCGTTGAAATCGGTCACTACCGTCCAACCGATTTTGGAGCTATTTGTGCCGACACTTTCACACCATAATAACCTACCCGGTAGGTTTACCGACCATGCATTCTGAAGGGGTAGAAGACCACCAGCATGAAGTTACGTACTCTGACCAATAGGTTTATATTTTGTATAGACGGGCTTTTCGAAACAGACCGGTCGTCTATATTTTCATTTAAGTCTTCCATTCCGATATATTTGAATCTGACCGGTTAGCTGTTATGGACTGAAATCGAACCGGGTCCTGGTGGAATATACCCATCAATAAGCCCTTCACTTCTCGGCCTTGTAAATTTATCAAGGGCGTGAAGTTAAAAATTGAAATCTGGCGCTTGAAATTTGAATTTTAAGCTTTTCCCAGGCAGATTTTTTGAATTTTAAAATTTGAAATTTCCTTTTTGGACATGTGTCGCGCATTCCATGTATGTCAGCACCTACCGTTTTGCCTTCCCGTATGCCATGATTATGCTGGCTGATGCATCGCTTCCTCTGCTTGCCACGCATCGCGCTATCCTTATCTTCCTCGTCCATATAAAGGATTTTCCCTCCTTCAATTCATTTTTCGTGAATCCGCTCTCAAATTCTACCAGTCAAAGTCCTCCTCAGCCCTCAGAGTCTTCTATCTTCCAAGTATGTTCCCGGTTCTTTTTTGGCTTTCATTCTCGGTTATGTCTTCTGAGGATAGCCAAAATATTTTTGCTACCTCATATGCATATGCATCTGAGAATTCCATCTCGTTTTCTTCTTCTTCTTCTACTTATTCTTCATCCCAATCCCAGGAGGGGCCGGTTCTTGAGGGTGTTCTGATACCCAATCCCGCTTTTATTAGCCGGGAACCAGGTTCCTTTGATCTAGACCAAGAGATCTGGAGGAATAGGAGAACTGCCTCTTGGAAGCATGTTATTTTCCCCTCCCTTCTGATAATGCTAGGGAAATTTCCTCGGTTCTTTGGAAAGTAGCCTTAAATAAAGCATGTCGATTGCTCCCTGAGGGTTATACTCTCTAGTATGAACCTAACAAGCCCAACATTGTCGACCCTCACCGGGGTACTAGGATAGGGTTCCACATCAAATCGTTAGAGGGTGGCATAGTTTTTCCCTTCACCCCCTCTTGGTTGGGGTCTGCCATGCCTTTTCTATTCTTCCTGGGCAGATAACCCTAAACGCCCACCGATTGTTAATGTGTTTTGTGAATATTTTTGTCTTTATGTTTGATATCCTCCTTGGGAAAGCCAGGTGTGAGGGTTTTATTTTCTTCAAATCTTGCCAAAACATGGCATTTATTTCCAACCTCCCCCAAATTTCCACCGGCCGGTTTGCGGTGGAATGGTCACCTGTTAAATCATCACTACGCCCTACCGGCTAGTTGTCCTACATTCTATGGACCTACCGGACCACGCCCCGAAGGGCAACCGGGGAAACTCCCTTCGCCCTATGCTACGGATTCGAGGCAAGGGCACCCGCAGAGATCTCCATCGCAACCCACCGGAGGAGGTCTTTGACCCCGAGCGCAATGAGGAAGCCTTGGCAGCCGAGCTCCACCTCGTGCATGAAAGATGAGAAGCGGCCTTCATACGGGCAGAGAATTATCGAAGGAAAGTGAAGAGCTACCATGACGGGCGCGTGCACGCGCGTGGACTCATCGAAGGAGATTGGGTGCTGTGCAAAAGGACGATGAGCCGCCCCTAGAACGTGGAAAGTTTGCCAAAATTACGAATGCCCGTACATCATCAAAGAAGTGGTGGGCCCTTCGACGTTCCGCCTGCAGACGCCGAGCGGAGGGACGTGCCCAGGACATGGAACGCCGAGAACTTGGTTAAGTTTTATCAGTAGAATTCTGATGTACACGGGCCCCAAAAGGGAACCCGTAAACCCTTTGATTGAACTCAATGAAATGATGTTTTTTGTGAACAGAGCCTGCTAAGACCATTCATGGATGTCTTTCCCGGATGAAGGTCACTCGCGCTCGGCGCTCCTCCTCGAAAGGAAGGCCGAGCATAGACCATACTCGGATGTGTTTCCCGGAGGAAGGTCAAACACTCGCGCTCAGAGCTCCTCCTCGGAGGGAAGGCCGAGCGCAGACCATACCAGGATGTTTTTCCCAGATGAAGGTCTCAAACACTCGCGCTCGGCGCTCCTCCTCGGAAGGAAGGCCGAGCGTAGACCATACCCGGTTGTTTTACCCGGATGAAGGTCTCAAACACTCGCGCTCGGCGCTCCTCCTCGGAAGGAAGGCCGAGCGCAGATCGTACCTGGATGAAGGTCTCAAGCACTCGCGCTCGACGCTCCTCCTCAGAAGGAAGGCCGAGCGCAGACCATACCCGGATGTTTTTCCCGGATGAAGGCCAAACACTCGTGCTCGAAACTAATGACTAAGAACGAGACTTAAGATCAAGTTCAAACTTTATTCATCCCTGAAAAAGGGGCGAGTACACGGCGCGAACGCCTTACTTTATTCATCCCTGAAGCAGGGATGGTTGATTACGGTGGTCAGTAAAACGCACCGTGCCCTGAGGTCGCCTCGAGTAATGAGCCGGCCAGATGAAGCGCAAGGGTCAAGCAAAAGGCACCAAGTCCCGAGGTGGGACTGATTGGACCGGCGGGTAAAGGCACGGGGACAGGGGTGGCTGGTACGGGCCAGAGCACGGCCTCACTGGCACGATCCTGAGCACGGCCTCGCTAAGGCGAGCCCAAACGTTTCGGCAAAACCGACATTTATTCACCAACATTCACTCGGGAATAAGCATTTAAGGATCAAAGCGAAACAACAAAGGCATCACAAATCATGAAGGATCGGAGATAGTAGTCGCGCAATACAAAGCACATCGTTCAAACATGAAAACATTACATTGAAAAAGAAGAAGGGAGGAGTTCAGCAATGGGCCCAGCCGCGTTCAGTTACCGGCGGTGTCCTCACCCCCGCCAGCGGCGTCCTCATCCTTGGAGTAGTAAATAGAGGAGTCAAACTCCTCAGGGTTCTCGCACGGCTTTGGGAGTTCCTTTCCATCTCTGATCCGCTCTAGCAAGACTTCTTGAGCCCGGTGCAAGCCCAAGGAGTAGTTGGCCTGCCCCTCTTTAATGAGAAGGCGCTTGCCATCATGAGTTTGAGCCCAGATCTTCAAGAGATCGTCCATGCGGGAGAGAGCCGCCTCCTCGAACGCGGGGGAGGTCTGGAAGGCCTCGATCGCGTGCTCGCTTTCCTCCTCGAGGCGGCGTGCCTTCTCCTCAGCAGCGATACGAGCCTGCTCCGAAGCCCGAGCCCGCTCCTCCGCCTCGACGAGCTTCCCCTCTAGGTCGGCCACGTGCCCCTGTAGCCTTTGAAGCTCCTCTTTGCCCTTGACCATATCCGTCGTCACGTACCACTCCAAGCGCTCCACCAGCTCCGGTACGCGCATGGCCGCCTACAACAATGGTGAAATTTGTTAGAATCTATCGAAGTATTGGGCAGGAAAAGCACCCGGGCTGGAATGAAGAACACTTACCGAGCCCAGTTCGAGCATGAGTGTGGATGTGAGGTCCTCCGTGGCGGCCGAACAGATCTCGATCCGGTCCGGTGGAGGGATGAAGCTCTGTAGGAAACGGCGAGGCTCATAGTCCCAGTGCAAGAACGAAGGCTTGGGGGAAACGCCACTTTCACGAAGGCCGGGTTCCCGCAGTCCACCGAGCGCGAAGATGGGGACTTCGTCCCGCTCAGCGACGCCGCCTCCCGCGTAGAACACACGTCCTTGCGTTTCTTGTTCGGCTGGGTGCACTCGGCGGACGGTGTGGTAGTTGGGAGCGGAGGCCAAGCTTGGCTAGACTCCGCGCGCGGCTTAGATTTGAACAGCTTCTTTCGGTCGGCCGCGGAAATCATGATTTCACCTACAAGGAAAATAAGAGATAAGTTCGAATCCCCTGAAGGAATTGCGAGCAGAACACGAACCCGCTAAAGAAGTGAATGAGGAAAACCTGAGTGGCCCTCCTCGAGTTGACTCTAGACGACCCGGCGCTTGGGCTCGTCCTGATCATTGAAGACGAACTCGAGCTCGGCGAGAGCCTCGTTACTCACTAAGGCCCTGGGCTCGTAGGGGCCGCCCGAGCACAACTTATCCGTGTCAACAATGGCCTTGGAGGAGGCAAAGGGTTTGGATCACCGACGGAAAGAACTGAGGGGAGCGGCTTAGAAAGGGAAGCCGGCCCACGGAGACGAAAATGAACTTGGACTTCCAAGTCTTGTTGGATTCCTTCTTGGTCTTAAAGAGTTTCTCTTGCCGCTGACAGAGGGCGGCGAAAGAACCCCCATTCGACCCGGAGGACTTCACCACTCGGAATAGGGTCAATATGCGCTCAAGGTCGGCCCGCACGCCCGTCTCCCGACAGCGGATCAAGAACCCCGCCAAGTACCGGTGCGAGTTCGGCACCAACTGGCACGGGAGGAAGTCAAAGTGCTTGAAAAAATCGATGACCACGGACTCGAGGAGAAGCGGAAGCCGTTCTCAAGGGACTTGAGATGGATGGCGAAGTAGCCCGGAGGAGCATCAAAGACTGACTCCTCCGGAGTAGGATGACGTACGGTGACGAGGGGGCCGGCGTAGCGCACCGCCTTGAGATACTCGTCACCCGACAAGTCGCACTTGCACTCGCGGATGAGCGAGTCCACAAGCAAGGTGCATTTCTGGAGGTGTCATGATGGGCCGCCACTTTGGGAAGCGAAGCGTCACAGCCGCTCGATGGGAACTACAACGTCACCATCCGTCCACCAAGCTACGCGTGGGCCCGTGAGCTGACCATCCACAATCTTTTCTACTCTCACGCGCTCCGCTGCTAGTTGCCACGGAACCCGGAGAGTGGGGGCTCCTGATGGGGAATAACCCCACGTCAGCCTAAGGCTGACATCAGCATAAATTTCCTAAGTTTCAGGCTTGGACGTCTCTGCTCGGCCATCTCTGCTTGGCACTTGAGCTCCGCTCGTCCCTCCTGCTCGGCCCACGAGCTCCGTTCGTCCCTCCTGCTCGGCTCGGCCAAACCAAACCGAGCCCGAACCCCGCAACAACGACGTGAAGAAAACGATGTGCGACAAAGACTTGATGAAAGCGATAGGATGAAAGGGACAAGACCAAGGGACATGTGACGTCCGCTAAACGACGAGCCTCGATCAGAGGGCTTTGACTTAATGTATTGTACCCCCTATAAAAGGGGTGGCACCCCACATTGTAATGGATCCGAATTCTAAGTCAATATACTCCTACTTTGCATTCTCTCTCTCTAAAACTTATATTATTTAATATATTCGGTGGTTTATTGCCATCAGAGGGCCTTATGTATGTAGGTGGGGGTGAGTGTGTTAAATTAGGATGTGGGTGAGTTATGTGGCAAAATGTGAGTAGAGATGAATGTGTTAGGTGGGGGTGAGTGTGTTAAATTGGAAGGGGACATGAAGTTGGTACACGGAGGGGGGGGACAGAGGATCCTAGCCCCTATTATAATACATGGCGTTTTGGGCTTTTAACTTTTTTGATTATAAAACGTATTCCCCGTCTCTAAAAGATTGCTACAATTTGACTTTTTTGATCAAACTGTGGAACCCTTTAATTATGAATTAATATAGTTGAAAATAGTTAAATATAATAAGAATTTGTTATTTCAAAACTATATTCTAAAATAAATATAATTTTACTAAATTTACATTATAACTAAATATTCTTTGTCCTTAATTCACGGTTAAATAATGTCACAATTTGACCAACAAAGTCAAATTGTGGCAATTGTATAAGAAGGGAGGGAGTAGATGTTTTGTTCAAATAAAAAGATAAAACCTTTATCACCTATTCACCAAGATGAAAGAGCTGAGACACTATTGGTCTATTGCAAATGATTGGGGGCCACTTTCCACCGAAGGTAGGGTGCTCTTTGCGGTAAATTGACAATCGATCCAAAATTTGTCCAGTTTCATCTATAAAAGAATGAGATGAATACATTAAAAGGAAAGTAATATTTAGGATAGTCTTAGAAATAGTTCTTATTTTCTTTAAATTAAAAAATAGTGTAGTTGGTATTTTTTTTATCATTTGTAATTTTTAATCACAACTGAACAAAAAAGTCTCTCTATTCACAAACAACTGAACAAAAAAGTCTCTCTATTCACAAAGTTGATGATTCTTATTTCTCCAATACCCACATTTCATACTAAACCCCCACCCCAACCATTAGCCACTCTAATGACAATACATTTGGAAGGGTGGAGGGGATTGGGTGAGAGGTTTACGGGTGTTGGGAGAATATGAATAATTGATTTTGGAAATTGAACAATGTAGGTGCTTCAAATAAAGCATTGGCACAAGCCGTGGAACTCGCCGACTAACAAATTTGCTTTCTTAATAAGCTCTCAAGTCAAATTGGGAAATATATTTTGGGTTGAGAGAATAGTACTCTCGTAGTTTCTTAAAAGTGGAGTATTTTATGGATTGTAAAATCTTACATAGGACGTACTCTTTTAAAACTTAAGGTTCTCAAACGAGGGGGACTACCATGGAGGATTTGATCGAGAAGAAGTGGAAAAAGTATTCAGCGCTATGCAAGAGAACTACGAGGCTTGGGTGAAGGGGTTCGCACCTCTGGCGGTGGGAGCGGATGTGCCGGAGGCAGTTCAGGAGTTTACAAGGACCCTCTTCAACATGAGGCCGGACATAACCCTCTTCGTATCCCAGACAGTGTTCAATAGTGACCTGAGGGGGGTTTTGGGGCTGGTCAAATGTCCTTGTCACATTGTGCAAACAGCAAAGGATGTGTCAGTTCCGGCGTCGGTGTCAACGTACCTGAAGAACCACCTCGGAGGGCGGAACACGGTGCACTTGTTGCCTATAGAGGGTCACTTGCCACACTTGTCTGCACCAGCTTTGTTGGCCCAAGTGTTGAAGAAAGCCTTGTCCCCTGGGCTGGAAGTCAGTAGTTGTTGGCACATCCTTTGCACCAGCTTTGTTGGCCCAGTTTATCTAGCATATATAGTGTATACGACTACTTTATATTTACTAAGAGTGTTCATCGGGTAAAACCCAGACTGGACAGGCTCGGTACCGAAGAAGAGCTATTTTGTGGATGAGGACCGGACTAATTAAGGTAAGGATTGGCCCGGATCGGGAACAGTAAAACCCGGACCGAATCGGAAAGCACCGAATGAAAATATTACTACAAATAATTTTTAATGTGTAACATTAAACATTGTCAAACAGTGTTGTTTTTAATTTTTAAAAAAGTTTAAATAAAATATATATCCCCTATCCCTATTACATAAAATTTGTTCGTAATTTTTATTTCTGTAATACTTTTTTGTGTTTTTGGTTTATTTTTGAAAACAAATACGTTTTTTATTAGTTTTGTTCATGAGGTTGTTTACAATGTTTATTATTGATAAAGTACAAACTTAAGTTATATCACTAACTAGTTTTCTACCCCATGCTTCGCACGGGCTTGGGATGTGTTCACGTGTCTATTAATTAAGATTATCATTGTTAGACTTTTTTGGTAAAACTATGTAATATTTTGATTACAAATTAAATACAGTTTCAAATAATTAAATATCATAAAATTCTAATTTATGAAAACAGTAGTTTAAATGGAATTTTTTTTTATAAAGTTACACACTTTGCCGTCAAAGTATAGCACAACTTGACTAAAAATATCAAACTCTTATTAAATGATATACTATTGAAATTTGCTTTAACTAATGAAAAAATAAAATAAAAATGCCAAAAAAATTAAGGTAATGATAAATCATTGAAAAATACATATGCGGTATATATGGCCTATATGCCATGTGTTATCCTTCAAGAAAAACAAATTAACTTAATTTAATTTGTTGAAATGATATATAGCAAATTAAATAGTGTTACAGATAAAACATTTTGAAATAAAATACAATATATAGTTAGTAAATATATAGTTAATCAAATATATATAGTTATTTGGTAAATAAAATAACAATATACTTTTCAAAAATAACAAAATAAAATAAATGATGGATTCTTTTCAAAAATATATAAAATGTTATTTTTCGAATTAATAAAGCACTTTAATATTCTTTGCTCGTATAATCATATAATTATGCAGAAGATTACTCGCGGGTGACGCGAGTTTTGTCGAAATAACTTTTATGTCTCTCTATTTTCAAGAGGACAACCGAGGTTCTTATGTTTTGTTGTAATGACTGGGAGGAGACATTTCATCCAATACCGAGGTCCAATGTTGTAATAAATGTATTTGTTTCCTATTTTTCCAATACCGTTTTTTCCTATTTTGCAATTACCTTGTTTTTTCTTTTTTTAATTTTTTTTATTTCATTTGTTTAAATATAATACAAATAATTTTGAATTTTGAATTTTTATATGATTTTACTGTGGGCTTGGGCCTAACTTGGGATTAGGTTTTCAACCCTAGTTTAGTGTTCATAAATAGCAATCTCTGTACTTGTAATTCTGTGAACACCTGGATAATAAAAACCCTAGTTGCAAAGTGGATTAGGTCAGCCGACCGAACCACTATAAATCTTGTGTTCCGTTTTTTCTCCGTTTTGATTTCTGTTTTGTGTGTTCTTGTTTGGTTGTGGTTTGCTATTCAGTATTCTTAGATACCCCAACAACTGGTATCAGAGCCTTAGGTTCGTGATTGTTGAAGCCTTCCCTCGGGTTCGTGGAGATCAGGTTCAAATCAAAGATTAGGGTTTCGAAGGGTTTGAAGATCAGTTCCGCCACCGTCATAGTTTCTGCTGCAGAATACGGTCTGTACTGTCTTGTGAACAGTTACCTCGCCGCCGCTGTGGACAGCCGCTGCTGCTAGGGTTCTGAATAGCCGCTGCCAAGGTTAGTTCGTTATTGGTTTTTTCAATCTCAGATCAGCTTTTCAGCCGTGTATGGAAACAATGGCATATGAAAAGATAAAGATTGAAAAGTTTGATGGAAGTGATTTTGGGTTTTGGAAGATGCAAATCGAGGTTATCAGGAGAAAGGCCAGAAAAGATGAGTGATGCAGATTGGGCGATTTTGGACAGGAAAGCTTTGGGAGTGGTAAGGTTGTCATTGGCGAAGAGTGTTGCTTTCAACATAGTCAATGAAATGACTACGCATGGGTTAATGAAAGCTTTGTAAAATATGTACGAGAAACCCTCAACATTGAACAAGGTGTTTTTGATCAGACAGTTGGTTAACACCAGAATGAGGGAGGGTGCTTCAGTTACCATTCACATCAACCAGTTTAATTCGGTCATAACTCAGTTAGGATCAGTTGGAATTAAGTTTGATGATGAACTTCAGGCATTGCTGCTTTTATCTTCTTTGCCTGACAGTTGGTCTGGAACAGTGACTGCAGTTAGTAGTGCATCTGGCACTACTAAGTTTACTTTTGAAGGAATTCGGGACTTGATTCTAGGTGAAGACATCGGACGTAGAAGTTCAGGGGATTCTTCGAGTGCAGTGTTGAGTACTGAAGGTAAAGGAAGAATGAATGAAAGAGAAAGAAACCGTGGTAGAGGCAAGAGTCAGTCCAAGCATCGGGAAGGAACTGTCTGTTGGGATTGCAAACAGACAGGACATTTTAGAAGTCAGTGTCCGCATGGTAAAAACGAAGTGAATACTACAGAAAGCTTCTCAGACAATAGTGATGATGTGTTAATCAGTAGCGTAGAGAGTAGTATAGATTCCTCGGTGATGGATTCTGGTAAATCTGTTCATGCCACACACAACATGAAGATGATGAAGAATCTAAAGATTGGGGACTTTGGTAAGGTACGACTTGGTAACGATGAAATTCTGGATGTTACGGGCATGGGGATATTGACTTGAAAACTTCAATTGGAGCCACTTGGACTTTGAAAAACGTCAGAGTCATTCCAAGCTTGAAGAGGATGCTTATCTCAGTTGGGCAGTTGGATAAAAAAAATATTTTTTTGTTGGAAAGTGAAGAGTTTATAAAAAACAAAAATAAGGATTATTTAATACAAAATAAACTATGCATGCATGGATGGATGTACAGGTGTCATGTGATTTACGTGTGGTGTGACCACAAGTAGTATGCACGCGTGGCATGACACGTGTCGTCACCACAACTTTGAAACCCTCTTTTACATATATATATATATATATATAGGATTCAACATTCTTTTACAATACTGTTTTAAAAATTTGATAACAATAATGTTCTTTTTATTCAACAATAATGGTTATTTGGTTTAAGAAAGTGAAGTTTTTATAAAACGTTAATAATAATAAATATATACATGTCACATGACATGCGGGGAGGTGGAGTGCCTGCATGACATAATTATTTTAAGCAAAATTAATGGTCATCAAATAAAATAATAATGAAAATTGGTTTAATTAATAAAAATTAAAATAAAAATCTCAAATACATGAATTAAGGAATGACACATTATTAGATAATGCATATTTGTATGTGCCACATGTAATCCTTCAATTAAACTTTTACTTTGTTAGCTTGCTGAAAAATATATAATAAAATAAGTAATCTAATAAGAAAAACAACTAAAATATGTTATGAAGTTGATAAAGATGCACGTGTGATAAAATTTATATATAATTAGTTTTTTTTGAGATGATGGATAATTTTAAAAATTATAAGCAACATTCTTTTTTAATTAATAAATTTTATATATTTTTTGAAATTATGAAATAGTTGCGAATATTTTAAAAATATGTTAAAACAATGAATTTTTTTTAACATAGCCAGAAAGTGAAAAGTTTATAAAAAGTTAATAAAAATAATAATTTTTTGTTGGAAAGTGAAGAGTTTATAAAAAACAAAAATAAAGATTATTTAAAACAAAATAAACTATGCATGCATGGATGGACGTACTGGGGTCATGTGATTTACGTGTGGCGTGACCACAAGTACGACGCACGCGTGGCATGACATGTGTCGTCACCAATCACCACAACTTTGAAACCCTCTTTTACATATATATATAGGATTCAACATTCTTTAAAACAAAATTTAGTTGCATAAATAATAATAGAATAAAAGAAAGCAAAATCTTGAAATAAATAGAAACATTATTAAAACAAGATTCAAAAAGGGTGCAAAATATTAATTACACTTGTAGGGGCCTATCCGTAGGCCATCCAAAAAAAGAAAACAAAAATGAAAAGAAAGTCAGGCTAACAATATATGTAACTTAAACGGGACGGAGGAGCCACAAACAACAGCATCGTCGACGAATGACCATGGCAGCAGCAGACCTACTTCCGGCGGTAGCGACGGCCGATCTACTTTTGCCATGGGTTAGGGTTTTCAGATCTGTGATTTTTACGCCCTTCGCTCTAGTCTACATTTTTTTGGTATATGTTAAGGCCATTAACCCCTTATACTTCCAAATCAAACAGACAAAAAAAGAGATGCTTGATATATCTACATAAACTTAGGTTTGAATGTTGTTAATGATTGATATCTTTTTAACTTCTTTAATTTGATTGTTCTCAAGAGGTTGTCTTAAAGTATTAACAAGGTCAAGCATTATACACACATAAAAGAACATATCACATCATTAAATGAATATAGTGAAGAACAAATATAAATGATCAAAAGGGATTACTTGGTGAAGCTAGAAGTTCTCTCATACATGCCACGGCCGACATAGTAATGTTCCTTCAATCATATATGGAAAAAATTGTTATTCATTGGTTATATAAAGATTAAGATCTAACTATCTTAGTCCTTCAATAATCTAAGACAATATAACAACCTGGTGCACCCATTTGACAAACCGGATTAGGAGCCACTGATCACATTGATTCGTCAACCGATGGCACATTGGAATTTGGAGCAGGAAGCTAAGAAACAAGTGGACACCGGCATATACGGAAAGAGAAATGACACAATCTTGAAGAATATTAAATCTCCATTTGGCTTGGTCTTCTCCACAAGGCCTTTCCTGGATTTATAAGTAAATTAAAAGTTGAAAAGATAATGCACATGATGATGTTAGAAGAAAAAATGAAAAGAAAGAAAAAACACGCCAAATGCACGAGTTTAAACAAAACAAAAAAGGCAAAAAAACATAAAGGGAACAAGTAAAACATACACATAAAGGAAACACCTGAATACAGAAGCTGCGCTGAACCAAAGAAAACGAAGAAATATTCGGCTAACAGCTAGGCGTCTTGATGTAGAATAAGCACCATACATCATAATGACATCCAATACACCAATGCGTGAACAAACAAGGAGCAGCTCAGTGACAACATTACTAATTCAGAACCAACAGCATTCACATATATAAATGACATACTAAACATTCTCAAAGCACTTGTGCATCTCTTATGTGTGCGTGCACCAAACATCTCCAAAGCATAAAAGGATTATTATACTATGGTCTATGTGAGATTTCAATGTCAAAAGAATCATACTTCCAAAAGTTTCATCACAAAATAAGTAGGCCCAAGACTCGGAATTTCTCGTAAGGTCTTTGAGTTAAATTTCCCATCATTGAAAGCAATAATAGTGAGTCCCTGCAGAAAAGGATAGCTGTAAGGAAATTATATCCAAATAAAAAGGGATGTCATCTAGTAGGATTCATCTCAATGGTGGTTTGTGAATGTCAACAAGAAAAATGAAATGGCAGTCAAGGGGTGTGAAAGCAAAAGAGCGAAAAACAAATAAACAGTAGTGTGCTTGATGTTATAATTTACACACCTGAAACATCATCACAAGAAATATCCATAGTCGGTGAAAACTATGATAAAGATGTAAGAAAGTTCGATGCTCCACAAACCTTATCTTTCCCTGTCGTTTGCTGCTTCCACTAGATTTAAGAATGTTCTATAACAAAGAGCAAGTTTGGGGGGGAGTCAATTTGAATTACATATACACCGTATAATGGTGCATGCAAACTTGAAAACAAAAACATATGACATCATGTATGAGATATGCCACAGAATTCAAATCATGTCTATCATTAAATTTGAAACTAATAATATACTCCCAATATGCTAAAATGATCTTCACATTTGACTTTTCGTAACCAACGCAACACCTTGACCAATAACTATATTAATAAATATATACTCCATCCATCCTAGATTAATTGTCCCATTACGGATAACAAAACTTGATTGAGTTTGTCATCAATCCAATTGATTTAAATAATGATACAAAAATTCAAAAAAAAAACTATATTTTAAAAACTACATCGAATTTTCTTTTAAAATGAAAAAGGAGATGAGTAGGTGACATGACGATATTATTTTAAGAGATGATTAACGAAAATAAGTAAAGAAAGAAGAAAAAATGTTGACTTGTAAGCAATGAAGTGAGTTGATTAATTCAGGGCGGAGGAAGTACTATAAATAATTGGCATTTCCAATCTACAACTCAAAATGAATCCAATGTTTTAAATTACGTCAGAAAAATATTTAAGTTTTCCTCAAATCAGAACCAAAATTTGTAATATTGGACCCAAAAGTAAAACTTAAAGACCATTTTGGGATGGTGGAAAATTACATTGTCCGCAGAAAAAAAACCCCAAACCAGATCCAGATATAATATTGCATCCAAGAGCTAAATTTGAAATCTCTAAATTACAACGATATTAATATACTCCATCCGTCCCATAAAATTCTCAAGAGTTTGACTTCAAAGAATTTAAGAAAGTTGTTAAAAAGTAAAAAGTGTGTGGTTAGAATTTGTTCAGAGGAGAGGGAATTGTGGGTAGCTACATATTCATTACAACTATAGAAAATAAAGTAACTAATAATTTTTTTTGAAAGGTCCGAAAATTAAAATATTGTATAAAATAAAGTATGATAACATCCAACCAACTAACTAAGCCTTATCCTGAATCCATGGGGTTGGCAACTTGAGCCAAATCAAAATCTTGTACAAAGTTCTATTTCTACTTTCTTTTATGTCATTATATCTAAGATTAACCAAAAATTTAGATACAAATTTAGATGTCGAGAACTTTAACAAGGACAAGAAACAGAAGTGCTTGGATAAAAAATGACCCATTAATTTGGAAGCTGATTTGTTAACTAACATTGTTTAAGGCCAAAAGGTGAGGTTAGAGGTGAGGAACAACAGACCGTTTGTGGAAATATCGGTATATCACTAAACCTGCACTCAGCTATCATGATTTAATATAACCTTATAAAGAAAATTCACTTAAACACATTATGAATGTAAACAGGAATGCATCAGACCTTTGATCTTGGTGTCGGCTTCAGAAAGAAGGGTGAAGTTATTCTCCATGGCCAACTAAGTTCAAAGCAATTAAGTGACCTATAAAAGAAGAAATACAACTAAAGATAAGATGACTACGAGTTATTTATTGTATCTATGACAAGGAGAATTCAAGACTTATACAACCTCAAAAAAGACCTTTTCAAAAGTACTCATTGAAATCATCATAATTTCTCCAAACTGAATGAGGTGCCCGCCCATTATCATTGTTTCTAGCTTCCTGGAAAGATGAAGTTGGTTAGCCAGCTTTGAGCTATCTTCCATCCCTCCCCCTCGGAACAAAATATCTTTGTATGCAACAAGCTCTCTTAGTTTCCATATCACTAGCTCTCATAGTTTTATGTATATTTATCAATATACACAAGCATGCACACATACATATACATATATTGTCATGATAATGCAATAATGATATACAAAAGATATTTAGCTGGTTTGAGTGAGAGTATCCCCATGTCATTTTCCAAAAACTATAAACAATTAAATAGCAAGCATAGAATATGTCTCTCCTCCACAAATAACAAACCTAAGTATTTAAAAGCAAACTTTAATCCTATCATATCCTCAGCCAAAGAAAAGTCCTCAAGGTTGTCCCCAATGACTATATCATATTTTTCCAAATGTGAAAGTTTCTAGTACCAAGGTAAATGGAGACCAAGAATAGTTAAAAGTAGATCCGCAACACCCAATCATACACATTCAATAAAAATATATCCAACACACTTTAAATCGATATATATTCAAGATAAAAGCATCAAATAGTTAATGACCAACGAATCTAGATTGATATAAATAAATACTCCAACCGTCCCATTTGAAATTTGACAGAATAAATTATGGAGTTTAAGAAGCTTAAGCCTTGTTTAAGTCTTGTGCCTTATGTGCCTCTGTATGCCTCATCCACCTAGGGCGTAAGCCTCAAAATACCAACATGAGGCTTAAATCCATCGCCTTTAACACTCCCACTTCAAGGCAGACCCCCTCAAACGCCTTAGAAAACCATGAGAACGAGTTCCAGATTCCATTTTTTAGTATCAGGTGACAAGTATTGTATGAAACATAGAGTATATAAATTTCTCCAACTTATGGGCAAGCTTAAAGAGAGTAAAAATTTGAAATCTAGTTTAGAAACCCTGGGCTTTATAAGCCTAGGCCCATTATATTGTTCTTTATATATGCAGTGTACCAGTAATAGGAGAGTAACAAGCATCCCTGTTGTATGAGAATTGAAACTACGCCATATGTACATGCACAACAAAACAAATGATCTGCAATGGATGGAACTTCAAATACAAACCAGTATTCCCAACAGTGCAGTAACTTTCTGAATCCTTAGTGGTAGCATATTCAATTCAATATCAACAAGTATGCTCCTATTAGCTATGCTTCTCTGAATCTCGTCATATATTCTCTCAACCCTGCAATGGCACAAGAAGAGAGATGAATCATTCTGACCAAATAACTTGCAAGCCAGAAATATTTTCCTTAAGGCATCAACTTACCACTTCTTACCCTCAGTATCGAACACAGGTGTGAGGACTAACTTGAGGGTATAATAACACTCTTGAACAGTATATTTCATGTAATCGTCCCTTAAAATCCTGTCCCATAGCTCCTCTTGCGAAAGTCTGGGCTCTTTACCCTCAATAGCAGTATCCTTTAGCAAGAAATATCTGTGCAAGAGGCAAAAGACATACATACCAGGAAGAGAAATAACAATATGTGCATACTTAACTAGCATAGAAACAAAACAAGTATTATAATTTTTTATAGCAACCTTGCTTGCTAGAAGGAACAGAGGCCATTGAACCAAGGGAATATTGTCTATTATCCCTGAATTTTTAGGCATTAAAAGCAACTCCATTTCCCTGTATATTAAAGAAGATGAATGTGTGTCTAGTGAGCTTTAGTCAGCAGTCAATGAATAAGACCTGATAACAGAAAATGCCATGGCCACAAGTAAAACTCACAAACTATTAATGTAATCTTCTTCCCTCAAATTCCTTATAATCTCATTCCAAAAAGGAGCAAACTTAGCAGCATCAACTTTGTTCCTCTCTAGTTCCTATCAATTGAACAGTATCATTTAATAATCAATTTAATCAAAATCAAATATAAGAAAGCAACTACTCCCACTGAATACAATGATATAGCGTCCTTGCTATTTTCACATGTCTAACAAAACAATTGTACATCATAATATCAAAATACAACAACAACAACAACCGAGTTGAATCCCACTACAGTAGGGTCTGGGGAGGGTGTGTGTACGCAGACCTTGCCCCTACTCGGAAGTAGGGAGGCTGTTTCCAAAACAGGTTGTCCGGGTTGAAATATGTTGGTATCAATAAGAAAATTAAAATAGATGTTGTTTCCTAGACATACCTGAAGAAGCAATTCATATTTAGAGTTAAATAAGAAAAGACTGCAGGCTCTATGAAGCACATTCTTAGAGTAGCAGCATACCCCAGAAACAGGTACATATCATTGGTTTGATTTACATAAGCTGTTTTTCCATTGCATCGCCACAAAAAAGGGAAAACATTGCAGCACTTACTAAGAGAACAAAATCAAATATCACATGATAGAAGCTTAATAAACAGAAAAGTACTACCAAGTTCAACATTGCCGAAGGCCAAAATTTGGACCACCGGAATAGCCGTCTCTGCTGACCACCACCACCACAAACTCAAATCAGAGTCCTTAGATCTGACAGAGAGCGATCACAGCTTAAACCCTCAGATCAAGAATATCCTTCAATGCTTACACCCTTAGATCCATCCAAATCAAGCATGGGTTACACACTTACACCGTCCGGTGAGATCCAACAGAGATGACACCAACCGACAGTGCAGCTCCGTCGGAGATGCAATGCCATGCTACGCCTTAGGTCCTGCTCAAAAGGGGAGGAAGACGAGTTGAAATAAAGAAGATGACGAGGACTTGAAGGAGGATGTTGGGTGGAAGAAGACAAGTTTGGAACGGGGGGAATAGTTGAACAGATGATGATGATAACTTAGGTAGTAGCATCTTGTATGTCATGGAAAGGACAAATCTAAAGTTGAAAGAATGGTTATCTTTCCTCACCATGTAAATATGTAATAGATTATGCCTAGGTGCATCATTCTTTATAAAATCGGTAGATTAATTGGAAGAGATATCCAGGGTTTTAAGTCTTTCTAAGACATACAAAATGGTTTTTTTGGTAGCAAACATTGTCTATGTAACTTGTAAACTGTAACTTATATGCTCCAATTTGACTAGGAATGTTTTAAATAAACTCAATAAATGTTAACTATAGGCCATGCATATAAATATAGAACATTAAGTAAGGATTAACACATTCCACGAACAAACGACATCAAAATATAAGCACTCGTTTAGTAGAGTACAACACAGTTAGGAACCAACTGATGATATAACCCTGAGAATTATCGTGACACTCTAAGTGATGAACTTTGCAGAGCTAGATGTGACTTGCCTGTTGCGAAATAGACAATTACTACACCATTATTCCTCAACTGGCATGTGCATAACCAACCATGAATTCTTGTCTTGCCAAATAATATGGATTAATTGACAGTGGTCTTTTGCGACTCAGTTACAACTTCAGTAATAGCTTCTGCATATTTATGTGGTAAATAGCTTTCATGGCGCATGGCGATGGCCATGACGCATATATGGCATCGCCACAGGACACAAGCCACACAACCAATTTAATAAATTCATAAATGTATGAGACATAAAATGAATAAAAAATAATAGAGTACTTTGATCTAAATCGTCATGTTGAAAATAAAAGCACGACAAAATAATCATTCCAAAACACCTGAAGGTGCTAGTATTAAAATAACTTAAGCAAAACATAAAACTTAATTCAAAATTAAGTTGGCAAATTCACAGGATAAACCATACCCATCAACAGAACAATAATTTAGAAACAAAGATGCACAAAGTCTGAAACTCTATTTTTCTGACTTTTTTTACAACTTCTTTGTATGCTTTTTCTAGTTTCAAAAAAATACATTAGAAAAATAAAAAATTAAAATAGGATGCAAGAACATCAAACACAAAATTATCCAACCACTTTTCTATTGTTGATATTTTCTAGTTGAAAAAAAAACCAAAGGAGCAAGAGGGATAAAAAGGGTAGAAATGAAAATGGTTCTAATACCAAATTGTTACAAATGTATTAGCAAACGTGGAAGAAGAATATCTTTCCCTGTTTGTGACTAGGAGGGGAGAGCACGTGGTGACTAAAATCTCATTATTAGATATTTGACTTCAACCATTCATCATTCCATTAATCATTGTGTGAGTATAAATGGGCAACACCTTAAAAGACACCTATCATAATCATACTAGGAAACATGAATCCTTATTTAGGGATATTGACTAAAATAGAATAAGACTACTAATAGGAAATTAAAAATGATAATAATAATAATAATTATAGTAATAATAATAATCATAGCCATAATCTTAATAATAATGATAACAATATTTTATTAATGTTCATATCAAAATATAAAAATAAAAGAAAACATAAGTCTAGGGGTAAATAGAAACATTATTTAGATAAGGTCTTAAAAGGAAGGTAAAAACTAAAGTGATAAATTGGAAGGTAAGGAAGAATATTTCAAGTCTATGTAGTGTGATGTACTCTATATTAATTACAGAGTAAAAAAACAGAAACAAACATAACATCCCCATCCCTTGGCCCACCCCCGCCCGAAAAAGGTTAAATAAATAAGAAAATTTAAAATGAAAAGAAACTGAACATGGGGAATCGGGAGCAAAACAAAAGCACAAATTCCCTAAATAGGACTTGTTATGTTTTTTCCAAGAGTGGATTTAAATAATTAATTAAATATTTATTCATAATTTCTATTTACCATTTTATCCATTAAATCTCAGATCTGTCGGCGTGATGCATCATCGCTTACTCCGGTCACCCCTTTCCAAGGTCAAATAGTGGACAACATAAAAACCATGCGTAGAGTGGCAAAGTAACGCACCTTGCAAGTTCTTCTGAATTTGTCAAAAACAGAAGAAATGCAAGCTCTTTTAAATTTGTTTACAGAAAACAACAAAGATGGGCACCTAGTCAAGTAAAAGAACTCGGAGTAATAACAAAAAATAGTAATAAAAGGACAAACCTTATCTTTCCCATTGATGCCAGCCTTCACAAGTTTCCAGAATTATTCTTCGTGCACTTTTCCATCAATCAATGTCTCAACCTCATCAATGAAAGCAACTCGAAGTGCTTCATTTCTACAAAAATGGATCGCAATGAATGAAACTCAGATATTGATGAATGAGAGTTATTACTTATTGATTATTAGTATTCGAATCAGATTATGATCGAAAAACTCAGATGAGACCACAGCAAATCAGAAACATATACAACTTTAACTTTAATTGGAATTAAATGAGACTAGACTAGAAAGATTTCAAACATATCAGACCTTAATATATCAAACTAATGAGATAAGACGAAGAGAACATGCTCTTAGGCTTTCTGTGTAAGGTAAGAGGTTATCATTAATTAATTTCTAAATAAAAGAGATTGCCATTTGATCACCTTTGCATTAGTAATGCAATATCCGCAGCCTCAGGCTTTTGATTCTCTTTCTGTTTCCCATATATTTGGCAGGTAACTACATAGGTAAATTTGAGATCTACTTGAGCTCTTGCTTCAAGAGACAACTCAAAACCTTGGGTATCAGTTGCTTTGCTCTGTGAAATTGCAGCCTAAGAATCTAATGATGCATGTACCAGAGTATTATTAGTAAACAACCACAGTAATGACTAATGAGAAAAAGAACATTAGAACATAATAACTTCATCTCGTATATGATAACCTTGAGCTGCCACACTTTCCAAATATGCTTGAAGCATGAGAGCTTTTCGGTAGTACATCATTCCACCCACTGTAAAACCCAATGAATTGTGTTTGTAAACCAAAATCATAGAGTATAAGAATAAGCACATCTCAAAAAAGTTCAAAATATAAGCCATTTATTTTTTTTACAAATCTCAATCTATTTTCTGAGCTACATTCTCACCCTTTCTCCTTTAAAAGTAACCAAATAAAAATGAGCACATACCATATTGTGTTTCCACTTGGTAAAAAATTGATTTTCCTAGCAAACCACTTTTTTATTTGTAGTTTATACATTGATTGAGCAAGGAAAATTTAGGGAACAAAAACGGAATGCAAAAATTACTTCATTCATTATTTGTTAACAGAAAGAGTTGAATGCATGCATCCATGCCATTGGAGCTAAAAGAGTTGTTAGTGACAATGTTTTTACTTCAAGAAATAGCAGACTAAAAAATGACACAGTAAACTTTTTTTGGTAATTACTTTCTATGAAGTTTTAGGTAGTAAAAGCAACAATGCATCAAAAGGTCCAATGGAAAGACACGCTCAGTTTTTTGTACATCTTCACCTTCATACCCAAACAGGCTTGGGATTATTATGGGTTTTGATGTAGAAACAGCTGAACGCAGCATAGGTTGTAGGTGACAAAACATTGGTGGCATAAGACGGCAAATATATGAGTGAAACGCGTACCAGTCCTAGCCAATGTTTGCCCTCTGTATGAAGCCCAAAAACGCAATTCAAGAATATCATTGGCATTATTACTAAGATCTGATTCTGATGTGTTTTCATCACGGCCAATCCGAGTAAGGAAGTTTCTCCACTCATCTGCATTCAACATTAAATTCTTTCTCATGAACCATTGACACTACAAAATACTCACAATAATGAACCAACCTGTATAGGAAAAAATAACAAACAAGTCCAGATATAACAATGGCCAATTGAGTATTAAAGGCCACAACATATAGAACCCTAAAGTTAAAATTGTATATTTGGATTCTGATAAGCGTCCAATCAGATTGGTGTATTCAAGAAGGAAAAAGCAGATGGCACAGGGTGGGCCGGCAGAAGTGGAGCAGCTCAAAATGTTAATGGGCATTTCAAACAACCCACTAAATGGCTGAGTGGGTGGTTACGTAGCAGTAACCCATCTCTCCTCGGAGTGGGATTTATTGCTTGAGTCGTGTTATTTTCTAGTGTGATTATTTTTCATTATATTTTCCTTTGAGAGTCTGGAGACTATCCCTTCTCGAATTGGGACTTGATGTACACTTTCTCATTCTAAATTCAATCAATTCGACTCAAGCTTTATCAGATTCCCTTTTAAAAATTATGCTAGGTCCAGGTAGGGGTAATGAAATTTTCAAAAGCTAAGCTCAAAGGAAAGCCTGAAAGGGTCACATGAGCACTCATGATCATTACATGCTTGATCAAAGGAAAGCCGGAAGGGGAATAGTGATGTTTTGAAATCTAATAATAGCTCTCAAAACGCAAATGTATTCAATTCATGGATTGTATTAATTCTACATGGACTTGAATATATTTCAATGTATTTTACTATCGGGATTTGTTTATATTCTAAAAATTCCATAGATAGTTCTAACATCAATAATTGATTACAAAATCTGGTATGTTGGGTTGTACTTTGTACCCCTGTGGATATACCTATGGATCTGAATGTTTAATTCCTTCCGGTATAGAGTTGCTCATAGAGTAGAGAAATACACACTGCCATCGAAAAATTGAATTATCTCACAATCACTTGAGCATATGCACATTTCATTTACAATTAAATAAGCAGTCAACTCCTTAACAAACAATGTAATGATCATTTGCATGCTACTATACGAGTTTTATGTATATCGAAAACACATCAGGGCAGATGGCACAGGGTGGGCCGGCAGAAGTGGAGCAGCTCAAAATGTTAATGGGCATTTCAAACAACCCACTAAATGGCTGAGTGGGTGGTTACGTAGCAGTAACCCATCTCTCCTCGGAGTGGGATTTATTGCTTGAGTCGTGTTATTTTCTAGTGTGATTATTTTTCATTATATTTTCCTTTGAGAATCTGGAGACTATCCCTTCTCGAATTGGGACTTGATGTACACTTTCTCATTCTAAATTCAATCAATTCGACTCAAGCTTTATCAGATTCCCTTTTAAAAATTATGCTAGGTCCAGGTAGGGGTAATGAAATTTTCAAAAGCTAAGCTCAAAGGAAAGCCTGAAAGGGTCACATGAGCACTCATGATCATTACATGCTTGATCAAAGGAAAGCCGGAAGGGGAATAGTGATGTTTTGAAATCTAATAATAGCTCTCAAAAGGCAAATGTATTCAATTCATGGATTGTATTAATTCTACATGGACTTGAAACAAGATTCAGTTACCAAATCAAGTGCAGAAGCAGAATACAAAGAAATGGTGGCTCGAGCTGCATGTGAGAGCTTATTGGTTCTCAATGAAACACAAACTCTTCTTCCCAGAAATATTATATGGGAGAAAAGAACCAATTTGGTTAAAGTGAGATTTTCAAGCATCGGTACACATCACATCAAGTACACTAGTACAGTCTGAGATGAGCAGCCACACCCACATTGAAATTGATTGTCAATTTATCCGAGAGAAGATCATAGTCACCCACTACCTCAGTACTCATCAAACAAAATCACTTAGACGTACCATAAAAACTTGAATTTGTAAAAACTTTCAAACAAATTATATATGCTCTAGCATGAGAAGTGTGGAATATTGTTAAGAAATACAGAGTAGGATGTCATCAATGTCATTAAAATAAATTCGCAGCCTATATATCCCTTAATTCTTCTTCAATTGAAAAAACAAGTTTAAGCAAAAGATGCTAGTGTGACACTACGTCACTACTGCAAAAGTTGTGGAATTTAAGTTTCTATGTTCAGACCTCAAGTTCATGTTTTTACAATTTTCAATATTAAAGATTCATTATCCTTTTATATTTGAAAATTTGAAACGTGGAACATACTTTTATATGCTCTAGCTTTGGAGGAGGGGGAAGGGGAGAGCTGTTGTCAAATACATATCCTATCAAAGAAGGTACTTTGTCAGTTGTCACATCAGATAAGAAAGTTATATACCTGGATATATCTTTTGTAGGTAAAACAAAGTAAAGATCCCGTCTTCATTTCTTTTAAGGAGTTCAGACATGATGTACAGGACAGTCTCAGAGTAATATGGTGTGAACACACTGCAAGCACATAAAAATAGAGTCAAATTTTAGTAAATGGTCTAGAATCAAGCCAAAGAAATAGAAGATCATTACTTAAAGGACAGCATCTCACGAACAGGTTTTGCTACTGGCATCTCCATGAAAAGGGAGTTTATGAAGAATTCCAGCCGACGTCTGGCCTCAAGATTCCTTGGCATATTGGGAGCAGAGTCCTTGATGGTGAGAAGTGAATAAAGCCTTCTAACTTGAGCCCTCTAAATGAATTACACGGTCATGTACATAACTAAAAGGTATTAGAAGAGATGAGGTGGTGCCAAGGCAAAAGCCACTATGCAAAACATTGAACAAAAAAGGTGCATTATACTCCATATACAACTATCACACACCAAATCAGCATCTCTCGGCAACTTCAACTTCTGAAATAACCTACCTTCATTCCTAACTTTTAACAAATCATTCCATGTCTCGAGGTGCTTGCTGAAAAAGAAGTCTCAGATATTTAACACAGAACACAGAACGCAGAATGCATAATGAACTGAGTAAAAATGCAAGCTAATTCACAGAAACAATGTACACAACTATACAGTTGAACATCTGATCAAAAAATAGTAGAAAGGAATATAGTATATCCCATTTCTAACATTTTACAAGGTTCCTTAAATAAAGAGTTTATACACTTGGAGTCGGGAATAAGTTACCTCATTTGAAGAGCTTGGCTCGTACGGATAAAAAAAAATAAGATTTACACAACTTAACAAAATGGAAAGAATAAGAAATGCTACTTAAGAGTGAAACTTATCTACAATCCCACTCAACCTAGGGATCAGGTTCATAAACACCATAGGGTACAAAGTTTGTACAAATGAGTTACCTCAAAAAGAAGATTTACACAACGTAACAAAATGGAAAGAATAAGAAAAGCTACTTAAGAGTAAAATGTATCTACAATCCCACTCAACCCAGTTATCCGGTCATCAGGTGCATCAACACCATAGGGTACAAAGCTTGTACAAGTGAGGCTGTGTGCATCAGAATTGGTGAAGTTCATCTGCATGTTGATCACCAAATCCGACAAATAACGTGCTAATTTCCTTGGATAAACTGTCTCAAAGATGATTGACTATCCGAAAATAATTTCATGGAGTTAGCTGTCTTGTGTCATAACTCTTGATCTGGAAATATTGTCATGCTTTTGTTGGGCGAATTGAGTGTGGAGGCTCGAGCAAGAAGGGCAGCCGGCCCTAGTCTTGGTTCGACCCATATGGCAGTAAATTAGGTTTTTTAATTTAGCCGGCCCTAATTCTCTATGTGGGCTTGGGCCTAACTTGGGGATTAGGTTTTCAACCCTAGTTTAGTGTTCATAAATAGCAATCTCTGTACTTGTAATTCTGTGAACACCTGGATAATAAAAACCCTAGTTGCAAAGTGGATTAGGTCAGCCGACCGAACCACTATAAATCTTGTGTTCCGTTTTTTCTCCGTTTTGATTTCTGTTTTGTGTGTTCTTGTTTGGTTGTGGTTTGCTATTCAGTATTCTTAGATACCCCAACAACTGGTATCAGAGCCTTAGGTTCGTGATTGTTGAAGCCTTCCCTCGGGTTCGTGGAGATCAGGTTCAAATCAAAGATTAGGGTTTCGAAGGGTTTGAAGATCAGTTCCGCCACCGTCATAGTTTCTGCTGCAGAATACGGTCTGTACTGTCTTGTGAACAGTTACCTCGCCGCCGCTGTGGACAGCCGCTGCTGCTAGGGTTCTGAATAGCCGCTGCCAAGGTTAGTTCGTTATTGGTTTTTTCAATCTCAGATCAGCTTTTCAGCCGTGTATGGAAACAATGGCATATGAAAAGATAAAGATTGAAAAGTTTGATGGAAGTGATTTTGGGTTTTGGAAGATGCAAATCGAGGTTATCAGGAGAAAGGCCAGAAAAGATGAGTGATGCAGATTGGGCGATTTTGGACAGGAAAGCTTTGGGAGTGGTTAGGTTGTCATTGGCGAAGAGTGTTGCTTTCAACATAGTCTATGAAATGACTACGCATGGGTTAATGAAAGCTTTGTAAAATATGTACGAGAAACCCTCAGCATTGAACAAGGTGTTTTTGATCAGACAGTTGGTTAACACCAGAATGAGGGAGGGTGCTTCAGTTACCATTCACATCAACCAGTTTAATTCGGTCATAACTCAGTTAGGATCAGTTGGAATTAAGTTTGATGATGAACTTCAGGCATTGCTGCTTTTATCTTCTTTGCCTGACAGTTGGTCTGGAACAGTGACTGCAGTTAGTAGTGCATCTGGCACTACTAAGTTTACTTTTGAAGGAATTCGGGACTTGATTCTAGGTGAAGACATCGGACGTAGAAGTTCAGGGGATTCTTCGAGTGCACTGTTGAGTACTGAAGGTAGAGGAAGAATGAATGAAAGAGAAAGAAACCGTGGTAGAGGCAAGAGTCAGTCCAAGCATCGGGAAGGAATTGTCTGTTGGGATTGCAAACAGACAGGACATTTTAGAAGTCAGTGTCCGCATGGTAAAAACGAAGTGAATACTACAGAAAGCTTCTCAGACAATAGTGATGATGTGTTAATCAGTAGCGTAGAGAGTAGTATAGATTCTTGGGTGATGGATTCTGGTACATCTGTTCATGCCACACACAACATGAAGATGATGAAGAATCTGAAGATTGGGGACTTTGGTAAGGTACGACTTGGTAACGATGAAATTCTGGATGTTACGGGCATGGGGGATATTGACTTGAAAACTTTAGTTGGAGCCACTTGGACTTTGAAAAACGTCGGAGTCATTCCAAGCTTGAAGAGGATGCTTATCTCAGTTGGGCAGTTGGATAAAAAAAATACTTTTTTGTTGGAAAGTGAAGAGTTTATAAAAAACAAAAATAAGGATTATTTAATACAAAATAAACTATGCATGCATGGATGGACGTACAGGTGTAATGTGATTTACGTGTGGTGTGACCACAAGTAGTATGCACGCGTGGCATGACACGTGTCGTCACCACAACTTTGAAACCCTCTTTTACATATATATATATATAGGATTCAACATTCTTTAAAACAAAATTTAGTTGCATAAATAATAATAATAGAATAAAAGAAACAAAATCTTGAAATAAATAGAAACATTACTAAAACAAGATTCAAAAAGGGTGTAAAATATTAATAACACTTGTAGGGGCCTATCCGTAGGCCATCCAAAAAAAGAAAACAAAAATGAAAAGAAAGTCAGGCTAACAATATATGTAACTTAAACGGGACGGAGGGAGCTGTTGGTGATGTGTAGTCATCGGCCCAAAGTGGCCCACTTGTAGACAACTGAGAGTTAGGCGACCAGATTAGGGTTTCGGCCGGCCCAAATGGTTTTAAGCCCAGTTTGCTATAACTTGTCCAGCAAGGGTTAAACCCTAATTAGTTGTCTATATATATGATCTCCCGTACTTGTAATCATTATCACTCAATAATACTTAAATCTCGTGTTTTTTATCGCTTTCTTGCTTTATATTCGTGTGTGTACTTTTGTTCTTAACAACTGGTATCAGAGCCTAGGTCGTACACACAAATCTGCCTCCACTGCCAACCCTAGCGACTCTAGGGTTTTTGCCGACACATCAGAAGACCAACGATATAGTCATCTGTTGGCAGTCCGAACAACCTTGCTGTTCAGTTTGCTGCTGCAATTTTCGAGGTCAGTTCTGGTTGTTTGTTTCAATCTGTTCTCACGTGTTCTCTGGTCAGTTTTTTGGATACTCAGAAGAGATGATGTCTGAGGACGGAAAGATCAGGATAGAGAAGTTTGATAGGCAAGATTTTGGATGGTGGAAGATGCAAGTCGAGGACTTGCTATGTCAGAAAGATCTTCTTCCATGTTTGACAGGTCAGAAACCCGAGAAGATGAAGGATGAAGAATGGGCTGACTTGGATAGAAAAGCCCTAGCCGTCATCAGGTGCACTTTGACAAAGAGTGTGGCTTTCAACATCGTGAAAGAGACCACTGCTCGTGGGTTATGACAACGTTGTCAAACATGTATGAGAAACCTTCCGCGTCTAATAAGGTATTCTTGATTAGACAGTTAGTTAACACTCGTATGCGGGAAGGTGGTTCTGTTACTACTCATATCAATGTTTTCAATACCATTATATCCCGTTTGCTGTCAGTAGATATCAAATTTGATGATGAGGTACAAGCTTTGCTTCTTTTATCTTCTTTACCGGATAGTTGGTCAGGATCAGTCACGGCTATTAGTGGTTCAGCTGGAAACACCACACTCACGTTTGAGGGAATCCGTGATTTTATCTTAGGAGAAGACATCAGGAGAAAGAATACAGGTGAACCATCAAGTTCTCTGCTGAGCACTGAGGGAAGAGGTAGAAAGAAAGAGAGGAGAAACAGTCACAGGGGAAGATCTAAGTCCAAAGGCAGGAGAGGGAGTTCAAAGACAAGAAGCGACATCAAGTGTTGGAACTGTGATGAGTACGGACACTTCAGAAATCAGTTCACCAAACCACCTAGCGACAAGAAAGAGGTGAATGCTGCCACAACCTCAGATTCTGACGATGTATTAATATGCTGTGTAGAGGACACAGTCGAGTCCTGGATTCTGGACTCAGGTGCGTCGTTTCATGCTATCTCTAGTTCGAGAAAGATGAAGAATCTCAGACAAGGCAACTTTGGTACTGTAAGTCTAGCTAATAATCAAACGCTGGACATTACTGGGGTGGGAGATATTGACTTAAAAAACCAACTTGGGAACAATTTGGACATTGAAAGATGTCAGGGTAATTCCCAAATTGAGAAAGATGTTGATTTCCATTGGGCAATTGGACGACCAGGGGTATAATGTTCACTTCGGGGCTGGACAATGGAAGGTTGTCAAGGGAAGTATGGTAATTGCTAAGGGAAAGAAACAGGGTACTTTGTACATGGCTGCAGGTGATGCAAACACAGTAGCTAGTGGGCTGAGTCTCTCCAAGTTATGGCATCAACGACTCGGCCATATGAGTGAAAAGGGGATGAAAATGCTTGTCGCCAAAGGAAAGCTTCCAGACCTAAAGAAAGTTGAATCTGAATTCTGTGAACCTTGTGTTTATGGAAGAGAAAAAAAGAGGGTATCTTTTGCGAAGACGGGGAGAGTACCTAAAGCTCAGAAGTTAGAGCTTATTCATTCAGATGTTTTTGGTCCAACGCGAGTTGAATCCCTAGGAGGCTCGAGATTCTATGTGACCTTCATAGATGATGCCACACGCAAGGTATGGGTTTATTTTCTTAAAAGTAAATACGAAGTATTTGATGTTTTTAAGAAATGGAAAACTGCCGTTGAACTTGTAACTGGTTTGAAGGTGAAATGTTTGAAATCGGACAACGGAGGGGAGTACATTAGCACAGAGTTCATGGACTATTGTGCTGAACGAGGCATTCGGATGATAAAGACTGTTCCACGCACTCCTCAACAAAATGGAGTCGCAGAAAGGATGAATAGAACTCTAAACGAGAGAGCCAGAAGTATGAGAATAAATGCAGGGCTCCCGAAGATGTTTTGGGCAGACGCAATTAGCACTGCTACTTACCTAATCAACCAATCGCTTTCAGTTCCGTTGGGAATCAAAGTACCTCAAGAAGAATGGAAGGGTAAAGCTGTTGATTATAAGCACCTAAAGGTTTTCGGGTGCAGTGCTTATGATTTGAATCAAGATGGTGATAAGCTAGATGCAAATGCCAAGAAGTACACCTTTATTGGGACAACATGGGCTACCGGCTTTGGGACTTTGAAAGCAAAAAGGTAGTCAGAAGTAGACATGCGACGTTCAATGAGGCTGAATTGTACAAAGACAGAAAGGAATCAAACTCTAAGGTTCAAAAACAGCAGGTTGAGTTTGACACAGGAAGCAGGGAGCTAAACTGGTTCCTGAACCGGTTTCCGAACAAGAAACTGAAACAATTGTCGACACAGTTCCAGAGTTTGAAGTCGGTGGAAATGATGAGTCAAAGGTAGCCTCTGACAGTGGGAGTTCGGAGTCTGAAGATGAACAATTCCCATCTGACCAGACTGATCAATGGGTCAGGAGGTCCACCAGAGTTACAAAGAAGAAGCCAGATAGATATACTCCTTCAGTTAATTACATTCTCTTGACAGAAAGTGATGAGCCAGAAAGTTACTCCGAGGCAGTCAAGATGAAAGATTCTCTCCAGTGGGAGCATGCAATGAAGGACGAGATGAGCTCTCTAAAAAAAGAACAAAACTTGGGTTTTGGCTAAGCTTCCGCGACGTAAGAGAGCATTACAGAATAAATGGGTCTTCAGGATCAAAGAAGAGCATGATGGGTCTAAACAGTATAAAGCCCGTTTAGTGGTCAAGGGATTTCAGCAGGAAAGGGGGGTTGATTATGATGAGATTTTCTCCCCAGTGGTTAAAATGACAACCATCAGGTTAGTTTTGAGTATTGTAGCAGCAGAGAATTTACATCTAGAGCAACTAGATGTGAAAACCGCTTATCTACATGGTGATCTAGATGAAAAACAAAGATTTAAAAAAAGGAGCGACCTAAGATTTATTACCTTAAAACATTTAGAAAAGAATAGGAAAAAATACATTTATTAACGTTTATAGATGAAATATTGGATGAAATGTCACCTTCCAGTCATTACAACAAAATGTAAGGACCTCTGCTGTCTTCTTGAAAATAGAGGGACCTGAGAATTATTTCAACAAAACTCGCGTCACCCGTGAGTAATTTTCTGTATAATTATGCATATTTAAAAAAATATTATGATAATGAAATATATATTTTTATAATAGTTAAAAAGTGAAAAGTTTTATAGAAAATAATAAACATAACGATTATTTTAAATAGTGAATGATTTTATAACCATTTAATAAAGATAACGGTGATTTATTGTTAGAAAGTGAAGCTTTTTAACATATGAATAAAATTAATACTTATTTAATGTAAAAATAAGTATGCACACACCTGTGACATAGTGTGCAAGGCTAGCGTGAAAAGTTTATACAAAATTAATGGTCATTGATTGAAGTGTTAACGGAAATTATTTTCATTAAAAAAATAAGTGTCAAATGAACCAATTACCTAATGACATGCCATTGTAATGTCCATATGCAGCATATGTCACATGTCATACTTCATTTAGACAAAGTTTCAATTATGATATAATTTTCAATTAAAAAAATATATAAAAAACTTTCAAGTGAATCAATTAAGTAATGACACATATCATCTTTCAACTCATCAATGAAAGCAACTCGAAGTGCTTCATTTCTACAAAAATGGATCGCAATGAATGAAACTCAGATATTGATGAATGAGAGTTACTCCCTCTGTCCCAGTATGTTTGTCCACTCTCATTTTTATACACCATCCAATACACTTCTTTAATCCATTTTATCTTGTAATTTGTATATTAAAAAATTATAGAAATTATATATTAATAATCTATATGTTAAGGCAAATCAAACAAGATCACACATGACTATATTTAGGCTTACACATTGAGAGAATTTGATGAGTCAAAGTGCATAGATGAACAGTTCCAAAACTCAAAAGTGGACGAATATAGCGGGACGGAGGTAGCATTACTTATTGATTATTAGTATTCGAATCAGATTATGATCGAAAAATTCAGATGAGACCACACCAAATCAGAAACATATACAATTTTAACTTTAATTGGAATTAAATGAGACTAGACTAGAAAGATTTCAGTCATATCAGACCTTAATATATCAAACTAATGAGATAAGATGAAGAGAACATGCTCTTAGGCTTTCTGTGTAAGGTAAGAGGTTATCATCAATTAATTTCTAAATAAAAGAGATTGTCATTTGATCACCTTTGCATTAGTAATGCAATATCCGCAACCTCAGGCTTTTGCTTCTCTTTCTGTTTCCCATATATTTCGCAGGTAACTACATAGGTAAATTTGAGATCTACTTGAGCTCTTGCTTCAAGAGACAACTCAAAACCTTGGGTATCAGTTGCTTTGCTCTGTGAAATTGCAGCCTCAGAATCTAAAGATGCATGTACCAGAGTATTATTAGTAAACAACCACAGTAATGACTAATGAGAAAAAGAACATTAGAACATAATAACTTCATCTCGTATATGATAACCTTGAGCTGCCACCCTTTCCAAATATGCTTGAAGCATGAGAGCTTTTTGGTAGTACATCATTCCACACACTGCAAAACCCAATGAATTGTGTTTGTAAACCAAAATCATAGAGTATAAGAATAAGCACATCTCAAAAAAGTTCAAAATATAAGCCATTTATTTTTTTTACAAATCTCAATATATTTTCTGAGCTACATTCTCACCCTTTCTCCTTTAAAAGTAACCAAATAAAAATGAGCACATACCATATTGTGTTCCCACTTGGTAAAAAATTGTTTTTCCTAGCAAACCACTTTTTTATTTCTAGTTTATACATTGATTGAGCAAGGAAAATTTAGGGAACAAAAACGGAATGCAAAAACCACTTTTTTATTTCCAGTTCACTTTCTATGTGCAAAATTGAAAAGTTTGTTTTTCTCCAATAACATTAATTTTTGAGTCTACAATAAATCAAACAGAGAGCTTGGGGCAAGAGTATCTTACTTTTGGAAACAAAATCATGCCACGAGTACTGCTGAATATCCATTCCAACCACAAACCTTGTGGGACTCACCAAGGGCTTAATCTAAAGCATTGTCACATATAGCATGATATAAACTTACTACCACAAAAGCATAATGAAACATTACTTGAAACTTACTAGTAGAAAATAAGCAAAACTAAATTTGCCTCCCAAAACAGCAAGCCAAAATGCAAAATATCTGCACCAAATAATTATGTTGTGTTAAATCCAGGATGCCAATAGTTACTACTTTACTTATCCAAACAGTTATACACCAATAGACAAAATTGCAGTACATAAGCTTACGAATTCACAGTGCGCATTATGATGGCTGATACAAAATCAGAAAATCTTAATCGAGTTCAAAAAAGAATGCAATGTTTCCTCGGAAGAACAAGGAGATTGTATTGTTTTGATTTGCAAAAGTATAGACGGATGGTTAACATACGGAACTTATTCCAATGAGATCAGAATCATTCAGATCAGGTGAAGAGAACAAGTCCAAAGTCAGCTTCAATGTCGTTGATCCTCTCATGAAACACTAATTACACTATATTCAATGTATTGTACAGTTCTGTTAAGTTATTGCATATCATTGTCATCGGTGGGATGTGGGAGTGTGTAGTATTGTAAACCCTAAAGTAATGTTTTGGCCATATCAATTCATATGTGGCTAAAGCCTAGCATTCAGCTTCCTCATTTGATCACATCAAGTTTTATACATTTTCACTAGAAAAAAAAGTATTCAAAGGTGAAACGTCTCTCAACTAGAGAAATTGCCTGGCCAACGTCAAAAAATCGACCCAAGGGTGACCTTTAACTACAGAATACACTATTTATTGGAATGATGCCATCTTAATGAACTTTCCATTTTCACTCGTAAAACGAAATATCCAAACATGAAACATCTACCAACATACCAAGTATATTTGGATTGTTTTGGTTAGGTTGGTTTTGAAATAACTGTCAATATGAGAACCTGCAAAATAACAGACACAACCTGAGGGTGACCTTTGCCATCATAACACATTATTGGTTTCCTTGGTGCCTGTTTTATGTCCCTTAAGACATGATCACACGAATATAAGTATCACAATCACTCTACAGGGAAGAGCAAATTTACTGGCAGACATTGTTGTAGAAAACATTGAAAAGCCTCAGTTAATCATCCACCTTAGCACTATGCCTCTCCTTGATTGTGGGTCTACTTCAGGTACTCTTAGAATGGAATAGGTTCCCCCATTGGGCACTCGATATAGACATGACCATAGGTCGTAGCCACAACACATGTAGCAACATTCATCTAAACAACACATCACTTCTTTAAATTACGTCAGAAAAATATTTAAGTTTTCCTCAAATCAGAACCAAAATTTGTAATATTGGACCCAAAAAGTCAAACTTAAAGACCATTTTGGGATGGTGGAAAATTACATTGTCAGCAGCAAAAAAAACCCAAAACAGATCCAGATATAATATTGCATCCAAGAGCTAAATTTGAAATCTCTAAATTACAACGATATTAATATACTCCATCCGTCCCATAAAATTCTCGAGAGTTTGACTTCAAAGAATTTAAAAAAGTTGTTAAAAAGTAAAAAGTGTGTGGTTAGAATTTGTTCAGAGGAGAGGGAATTGTGGGTAGCTACATATTCATTACAACTATAGAAAATAAAGTAACTAATAATTTTTTTTGAAAGGTCCGAAAATTAAAATATTCTATAAAATTAAGTATGATAACATCCAACCAACTAACCAAGCCTTAATTCTGAATCCATGGGGTTAGCAACTTGAGCCAAATGAAAATCTTGTACAAAGTTCTATTTCTACTTTCTTTTATGAATGATTTTGTATATCACTAAACCTGCACTCAACTATCATGATTTAATATAACCTTATAAAGAAAATTCACTTAAACACATTATGAATGCAAACAGGAATGCATCAGACCTTTGATCTTGGTGTCGGCTTTAGAAAGAAGGGTGAAGTTATTCTCCATGGCCAACTAAGTTCAAAGCAATTAAGTGTCCTATAAAAGAAGAAATACAACTAAAGATAAGATGACTACGAATTATTTATTGTATCTATGACAAGGAGAATTCAAGACTTATACAACCTCAAAAAAGACCTTACCAAAAGTACTCATTGAAATCATCATAATTTCTCCAAGCTGAATGAGGTGCCCGCCCATTATCATTGTTTCTAGCTTCCTGCATATATGAAGTTGGTTAGCCAGCTTTGAGCTATCTTCCATCCCTCCCCCTCGGAACAAAATGTCTTTGTATGCAACAAGCTCTCTTAGTTTCCAAATCACTAGCTCTCATAGTTTTATGTATATTTATTAATATACACAAGCATGCACACATACATATACATATATTGTCATGATAATGCAATAATGATATACAAAAGATATTTAGCTGGTTTGAGTGAGAGTATCCTCATGTCATTTTCCAAAAACTATAAACAATTAAATAGCAAGCATAGAATATGTCTCTCCTCCACAAATAACAAACCTAAGTATTTAAAAGCAAACTTTAATCCTATCATATCCCCAGCCAAAGAAAAGTCCTCAAGGTTGTCCCCAATGACTATATTATATTTTTCCAAATGTGAAAGTTTCTAGTACCAAGGTAAATGGAGACCAAGAATAGTTAAAAGTAGATCCGCAACACCCAATCATACACATTCAATAAAAATATATCCAACACACTTTAAATCGATATATATTCAAGATAAAAGCATCAAATAGTTAATGACCATCGAATCTACATTGATATAAATATATACTCCAACCGTCCCATTTGAAATTTGACAGAGAATAAATTACGGAGTTTAAGAAGCTTAAGCCTCGTTTAAGTCTTGTGCCTTATGTGACTCTGTATGCCTCATCCACCTAGGGCGTAAGCCTCAAAATACCAACATGAGGCTTAAATCCATCGCCTTTAACACTCTCACTTCAAGGCAGACCCCCTCAAACGCCTTAGAAAATCATGAGAAGAGTTCAAGATTCTGTTTTTTAGTATCAGGTGACAAGTATTGTATCAAACATAGAGTATATAAATTGCTCCATCTTATGGGCAAGCTCAAAGAGAGAAAATTTGAAATCTAGTTTAGAAACCCTGGGCTTTATAAGCTTAGGCCCATTATATTGTTCTTTATATATGCAGTGTACTAGTAATAGGAGAGTAACAAGCACCCCTGTTGTATGAGAATTGAAACTACGCCATATGTACATGCACAACAAAACAAATGATCTGCAAAGGATGGAACTTAAAATACAAACCAGTATTCCCAACACTGCAGTAACTTTCTGAATCCTTAGTGGTAGCTTATTAATTCAATATCAACAAGTATGCTCCTATTAGCTATGCTTCTCTGAATCTCGTCATATATTCTCTCAACCCTGCAATGGCACAAGAAGAGATGAATCTTTCTGACCAAATAACTTGCAAGCCAGAAATATTTTCCTTAAGCCATCAACTTACCACTTCTTACCCTCAGTATCCAACACAGATGTGAGGACTAACTTGAGGGTATAATAACACTCTTGAACAGCATATTTCATGTAATCGTCCCTTAAAATCCTGTCCCATAGCTCCTCTTGCGAAAGTCTGGGCTCTTTACCCTCAATAGCAGTATCCTTTAGCAAGAAATATCTGTGCAAGAGGCAAAAGACATACATACCAGGAAGAGAAATAACAATATGTGCATACTTAACTAGCATAGAAACAAAACAAGTATTATAAATTCTGATAGCAACCTTGCTTGCTAGAAGGAACAGAGGCCATTGAACCAAGGGAATATTGTCTATTATCCCTGAATTTTTAGGCATTAAAAGCAACTCCATTTCCCTGTATATTAAAGAAGATGAATGTGTGTCTAGTGAGCTTTAGTGAGCAGTCAATGAATAAGATCTGATAACAGAAAATATCATGGCCACAAGTAAAACTCACAAAGTATTAATGTAGTCTTCTTCCCTCAAATTCCTTATAATCTCATTCCAAAAAGGAGCAAACTTAGAAGCATCAACTTTGTTCCTCTCTAGTTCCTATCAATTGAACAGTATCATTTAATAATCAATTTAATCAAAATCAAATATAAGAAAGCAACTACTCCCACTGAATACAATGATATAGCGTCCTTGCTATTTTCACATGTCTAACAAAACAATTGTACATCATAATATCAAAACTCTTAAATGAACAACTTAATAATACAAATATGCAATCTATACATGTGTAAAGACAGCATAATTGGAATTGCATGTACCCAATGTTGTAATACTGTGTATCAATCAAAACTTTTAGACTAGTGTGTATCTTCCTAGAGAATGAATATTAGTGGATGGGGAGTAGTATCAATCAAAACTTTTAGACCACTGCGTCCAATAAGCTATCTATATTCTTGGAGAAATTCACAATTAATAAAGAGAACACGTTGAAATAAAGAAAGAATCTATGGAACATATTAACAATTTTCAAAAAATTAAAAAGCACTAGGAGCTACAATATACTGGGGGCTAGCGCCTGGGCACAGTCAAGTGCTAAGATTTTTAGAATAGAGTATTCTTTAAGAAACCATCAAATAAATGCAAAAACATGAAAACCAATGGAAAAAACTCATAAAAAGAAAAATAATAAATGTAAAGTAAACCAATAATAGGACACACACACACATAAAAGCAAGAAAATGCATCTAAATCGTCCATGTGACTCTTAAGTACCTAAAATGAAAAGTAAACATCACTCTTAACTTGTTAAGGCAACATAGGTAAAGCTTTTGGTCCACAAACAAACTGATTTATCAAATTAGCCAAAATATCGCAATGACATTACAGAAGTGTAAGTAAAAATAACTCACCAAACCAGATGAACACATGGATTCCCTGCAATATAGATTTTGGATTTAGATACAGCAAATATGTTTTAAGTAAACTGATTGGAGAACAGAGAACGAACTGATAACAACAAGATGAATGCACCTAATGCCAAGGGGAACATGAAGGGTATCCATAAAAGCAGCAGGAAATCTCTCAAAAAGTTTTTGAACAACATCCAAAGATCGAATCTGAAAATCAAAATGTCAATATTGAGTTTTGAAGATAAAAATAAGGATATTGACTAACAAAACACTACAATCATTTTAGTGATAAAATACATGCCTCTCCAAGACGTTCCTTTGCTCCCAACAGGAAACCACAGAGAAGATATAATAGTGTAAAATAGATGAGTACCTAGGAGATAGATCTGCATAACAAGTAACAAATGAACTCATTGAAAATGAGAAGACCTTTAATAAAGATTAAAGAACCATATGCTCCAATAATTACCAACAGAAATTTCTTATATAATGTGATGGCACCTATAATCCTATAAATGGGATGTGTTAAAATAAAATAATAATCTAATTAACAAAAGATAAATGTTGCAATTACGAAAAGCACTGGAGAAGATTGTGTTCAGCATGTCTGGTTAAAGGTTCATTTAAAAGAAGTGTGTCTTCTAGTTAAGGGTTCAGGTAAAAGCCTTCAAGGTAAAGATGAAGGTGTGAGTCAAATCCAAAATTTTATCATGCTCCATACCCTCAGAGTTGGAAGCCTACAGAATATTTCAAGCAGAATCCATGTTCAAGTAAATCCCGCACAGCATCTACTCAAAATTCTGAACGTAATCTTCAATCCACTTATGTATGGGGAAGTAATAATGTATCTTAAATTTGATTTGTTTAATTGCTCAAAATTAAAATTCCTTCGTTAAATCTGGACGAAAAAGGGAGAAAAGGTTTACGTATTGTGCAATTCAACTTCAGAAAACAAAAAATTAGGGGTTAGGACATACCTGATACCCAAATACGCAACATAATTGCGGCATAGGCAGAATCTGGAGAGACAATTGTAGAGGCCTGTGCGATTCTGTTCCCCGGGAAGTATTGAAACCCTACATGGAGCAGACATTTGGCCTGTGAGAAATGTCTCCTCTGTCTAAAATTGAAATTAATATTTCAAAAGTGCTCCTTACACGGGCGAAAATCAATCCAATTATATCAGATATGGGAACTGAAATACCCGCAATTGGAGAAGAGCGTTGAATATCCACCCGATTACAATCCCCAGTAGGACAGCGTCGCTCTCTCGATTTGTATTCCCAAATCAATTTGCCATCGCTGGATTGCATGCGCCTCCCGCCGAGATCTTCATTGACAGACGTCTTATGCCGAGATAAGGTGTGTTGAGTTTTATCTAAGAGATGGGAGAGATGCTAGGCGGAGAAGATCGAACCCCTGCCGAAACCGCAAATAGGGTAAGGCGCATAACCAAATGTCTTTCGCCATGGAGTTCGAACACTGGCCTTAGGTATTGACGGCTAGATTTGCCGATTGCAAATGAAATTGGACTGTAGGATATGAGCGAAAATTGGATTGGAAATTGCTCAATTTTGATTCTACTTTTATATACTCCAGTATATAATAGACTGTGTTTTAACCCGTGCCGTGCACGGGTGGAACGAAATTTTGTAATATTCTATAATTTTTTGTTAAAGACAGTATTCTTTTGAATTCTGATTTTTAGAGTTTTTTGTTGTGAGAAAAATAGTTTTTAAAGAATATAAATCTAATTTTCTTTGGTTACATAAATAGTAGAAAAACATTTTTAGAAAAAATGATTATATTTTCTATAGATGAATGTCCATTTTCTTTGTAATTGCTTGAGTCCTCTAATTCTACGAACAAAGCAAAAAATTACTCTCATCTCGCCCCCCTCCTTAAACCTTATAAAACAAAGATCTATAATAGAGATTTGATACTTATTGTGTGTGAAAAATAATATATTTATATCACCTCTAGTTTTGTAAAACTTTTGATTTCGTTTTTAAATATGTATATTTTATTATTTAACTTTACACGAATCATCATATCAAGTAAATTAAAACTAATTTTATTCAAATGTCGTAACGAAGAAAATTTGTGGATGAAGAGAGTATTTATTTAGAAAAAAGCATACATTAAAAAACATTTCCGTAAAATTAATTAAAATTTGGTACTTTAATTCTAAAAATATATCTTAAAACAAATTTCCAATAATAATTCAAGATAATAGCATAATTTATAGATCTTTCGATGTAGTATGATTAAATATATTATTGATATCACTATATTATTTTGGAAAATTATTTTAAATAATCCCATATTTTCATCACTTTTTTTTAAAAATAATCTCACTTTTCACTGTCAACGAAAATAATCTCACCTTTCTGCATGTGTACGAGTTTTGGGCCGCCGTTAAAAAAGTAACGGCCACTTAACATGATTTTTTGAAAATACATATTTTTGAAAAATAAATAAAAGGTGGGATTATTTTAGGTAAATTTATTTTTTAATTTTTTGACATGCAAAGTTTTTTTAAGGATAAGAACCAAATTCAGATATTAAGAATTAAGGATATAGAATAATTGCTCGTATTTTTCTCAACCTAATGACGCACAATGAGTCAATGCATCTGCTTCCTTCGAAGTTCAAACTTGGGAGAAGTTCTATTCATAATCATTTATATTTTAGAAAAAGGATAAGCCTCATCCACGAGAGCCTCTAGGACCCGGTCAAACAGTTATTAAGAGTAGATAAATTAAACTTTGAATTCGGTACTTATAGAAGCATCATGCTTAGCATAATTGTCTTCCATCGTTGTTGTCTGTAATCAAACTCGGGTCTTACCCCCTTGGCAATCTTTACTTCTGTCAACTACGCAACAGGGTGGAACGAACTTTTTCTTTTGAACTTTTAAGTTTTCTTTGCTACAACATTCTTAAAAAATCGAACAAAATAAAATATCAACCTTAAAAGTTAAAATAATGATAAAATAAACTCACTCGTCCCACAAAACCTTTATGTTTTTGACTTTTAAAAGATTTAAGGGAAGAGTATTTTGGTGTTGACCTTCCAAAAATGCCCTTGGATGTGATGAGTAGATTAATACTAAAAAATTTGATGTGATAGACATGCTCAAAATTAGTAAGAGTAAAGTGATTTTCTAATAAAATTGAGAAAGATTTTTGGGGACGGATGAAAAAAGAAAGGAGAAGATTTTGTAGAACAGAGAGAGTATAATATTTATTTGAAAACTTACATGTCAAGCTCTTATTTAAATTAAAACATTTTGAAAAACTAGGGTTGTACAAGGGAATATATTTTTTGCTTTAAATTATAAATTTTAAATTTCAAATCTTAAATTTTAATTATAGACTTCAAATTTTGAATTTTAATTTTTTTTAATTTTAAAATTATATTATAATTATAAAATTTTAGATTTAAAATCTAAATTTTTAAATATTAAATTTTTACATATTAAATTTCAAACTTTAAATTTTTTATTTTAAGTTTTAAATTTTAATATTTACGTTTTAAATTTTAAATTTTAAATCTTAAATTTTAAATCTTAAATTTTAAAGTTTAAATTTTAAATTTGAAATTTTAAATTTTAAATTTTAAATTTTAAATTGAGCGGAAAGAGAATGAAAAGTTTCTTTCTATTTTAATGTAAATTGTTTTTCCCCCATTGAAGGATAATATTTTCCGTGGAAAATATTTTTCTTCCACTAATGTGACGAAACACAGAAAAATAGAATCTATGTTTTCTTGGAAAATATTTTTCCCAACCAAACACACCATAAGGTATATAACATTTTTGTGTAATGTTATAAAGACTACCAAAAACATCTAAAACTAATATTTTCTACTCGACTTTTATTTTAACTCACTAAATGATAATGTTGGTGAAATTATTAAGAGCACCGAATCAACCACTTCGTTTCAATGTGTTTCCACAATGATATGCCTCCAATCTTTATTATTGATCCAGCTTAAAGAGTTATTTACTTCAATTACTTCTACTTCTCTAGGTCAAAAATATTGTCTGCAATGCAACTTTTGTGCTGCAATTAGAGCCCCTTAACCTCGAGACTCTTTCGGCCAACTCTGTTGAAGTATTCACATTAATCTTGAGATAAACATTATGCAACCGCCATTGGTGGGTAAAAAATATGATTCTTCCCACATTAGTTTGGATTATAGAGTAAAATTGTTTCAAAAAAATATTATTTTTCCTTTCATTGATTGATAAAAAAATAGTGATTTTGTGATTATTCTCCTTGCATTAGTTATAATTCAAAAAATGTGATTCTTCTATTTTGCATCGCTTCATCAATTTTAATTAACGGAATATATATTGTTCATCTCTCTTGCATTATTATGATTTTCTTTTCTCACACCGATTAAAAAATATCAGAATGATTCTTCTCTCCCCGCATATGTCTAAAAATAAAATCTTAGATTAACAATTATATGATTCAAAAAATAAAAATAAAAAATAAGTAAAAATTCAATATAATGATTGTATTCATTAGCATTAATTAAAAACAGTAATATAAAAAACATTAGTGATCCTATGATTTTGAATAGAAATTTACAAAAATATTTGATACTCCCTCCGTCTTGTTAGTCGGTTTAGTCGTTGTGCTCACGCCTTAGAGGGGGGTGAATAAGGCGTTTAAATCTTTTCGGAGTTTGATAAAAACGGTGTTGGCAAATGCGGAAGCAATATATAAAACGCAGAAATAAAAGCGTAAATAAAATGCACACCGATTTTATACTGGTTCGGGAAACCCCTACTCCAGTACCTCGAGGCTCCTCCTCAAGGATTTTCGAATCCACTAAGTCCCGGCCTCTTGAACTCCGTCAAAGCACCGCACTAGTTTTGGCAAACAACCCTTGCCAATAGGATTCACTCCGAGATTTCACAATGGCTATCTCGAACCGTTTACAATGAAGATTTAACGACTATCTTCTACCGTTCCCCCAAGGATTTCAAAGGCTATCTTTGAACCTTTACCCAAGGATTTATACGGCTATCCTCGACCGATACAATATGAGAATTTAACGGCTATTCTCGACCGTATAAAGATGTGTTTGAAAAACACAAACAAGAGTTCTACACAACGGCTTGAATATAAAAATGAAGAACAAAACTTAGCCGGTGTAGAAGGAAATTATACTCTCTCAAAAATACAATATAAACTTATGAATATGAGAGTATATAACTAGAAACACAAGCTCAAAGTGTGTGTATAAAAATCAAGAATTTAAGGCTCTTGAAATAGCCAAAATATTGAAAATAATTAATAAAAGAATGAACACACTTAGAATATAAAGGGAGGATGTTTAGAGCTTTGTTTCTTGAAGAAATATGAAGGATTAGGCTTGTATTTATAGTGGAATATGTTAATTAGCCGTTGGGAGGTGATTAAGGTTGATTTAATTCAAAATCAAAAATCAGGAACAGTAACCCAACGGTCACGGTAGACCGATACCGTCCTCACGGTAGCAAGGTACCGTGCGTACGGTAGGGGGTACTGTGAGTGGCGGTACCTCGGTACCGTGTAATACAGCAAACCAATCCGGCTCTGGCGGTACCTGTCCTCTAACGGTACAGAGGTACCGTGCCGGCGGTATAGGGTACCGTGTCGACGGTATGGGGTACCGTTTGGGGTACCGTACCACTGTCCTGCGTTTTCCAAAATTCCCTTAATCATTCGTGTTTGAGTTTAAAACCTTTTAGATATTTGAAAATGTTTATGGGATGGTTTTAAACATATTTTGTGAGTGCTTTTGAGCTTGTGAATATAGGTATATAAAATCATATCCAAACATTGGTTTCAACCTATATTCTACGCTAGTTTGGTGTTTTGACTTCATTCTTGAGTACCGAATCTTAATGGATTCTTGTTGTACCTGAAACACTTAAACAAACGTCAAGCTCTTATATTGTTTGTTAACATCAAAACATGAGGCTTAGCAAACCAAGGCTAACACGTCCCACTGTCTTTGTCCACTTATCTTGACTGAAGGAATCGTAACTCTTGACGAACAATTGACTTATGAGGAGGAACCTGTACAAATTCTAGCACGAGAAGTCTAACAATTGAGACACAAATCCGTACCTCTAGTCAAAGTACTATGGAGGAATCATTCGACTAAAGAAGCAACATGGGAAACTGAAGAATCAATGAGAACACAGTATCCGAATCTCTTCAATCAATGACTCAGGTAATTTCGAGGACGAAATTATTTTAAGGGGGAGAGAAATGTAACGCCCTGAAAATAGGCCTATCAGAATTAATTAATTGATAATTAATTAATTACTGAGAATGACCCCAAAAAAATAAGTGAATTATAAAGTTTGTCAATAATTAATGAAAATTATATTGTTGTGTAGAGTTTGACTGTCTGACCCCAATGGTTCAATCAGATTTCAATTTAGAGAAAGTTGGACCAAAAAGTGTACCCCGACTGGGATTGAGATTAGTCCCAATCAGGGACTTACGTTTGAAATCCTACGGAATCGCCGTTCACTCCACTCGGCCGCACAAACAGGAGTGAACCTTGGCATCTTCCTCTTCTTCCTTCCTACATAACCACACCCAACTCCCTCTATTCTTCACCAAAACATCCTATTTTTTCCTCTATTCTACTGCTCTGAGAAAGGAGAACACTCTGGTGCTATCAATTTGGTGAAAGGTCGCCGGAGTTGAGAGCTTTTATTGCCGAAAGTTTCGCCGTCTTTTCTCCGGAATCATCATTTAACATTAAGGTAAGCCCGTAGATATATCTAATGCTTAGAATGTTCATATAGGTCGTTTCTACGTTCATAAATGGTCATTTGGTTGAGTTTTGTGTTTGACATGTTTGAAGAACCAAGAATCATAAACCTTGAAATTGTTGTTAAAACTTCGAATTAATGGTATCAAAATGATCTATGTACATTGGGGAACATTTCTATGTAGTTTAATTGAAGTTTGTTGACTTAAAATGATATTTCGAAAATTGGAACCGAGGTTGAAGACGAAGTATTGTTGCTGTAAGGCAGCAACGGTCGACCGTACCGTCACCACGGTCGACCGTTACCAGACCAGTGGCTTCAATACAACGGAGGCAATGACGGTCGACCGTCACTTGAAACGGTCGACCGTTCCGAAGACAGTCAACTACGAAAAATGCTATTTTTGAGTTCTAAAATCCTATTTTTGATACCAATTGATTATGATCATTATAAAAATGATTTTTCACAATAAAAATGATGCTTTTAATAAATTAAAATCTTATGTGATGCATGACAGTAAGTTTGGGTGTTAACACTCGAGACTAGGCCGCTAATTGTTATTAAATGTTATGTTGAATGATCATTATGATGAACTATTATTGTGGCCAATTATGAATGATTAACCTACTGATTAGTATGATTATTGATTAAATCATGATTAAAAATGGATATAATGATGATTACGAAAATGATGTATATTGTTAAGGATATCTAGAAGAACTCTAAGATATACCCACTTGTATAATGATGATGATTATTAAGGATATCTAGAAGAACTCTAAGATATACCTCCTTGACCAATTCATATTTCGGGGTTAAAACGTACGTACGGGATCCAGACCGGATATCACCCACCCGACAGTTCACTGTTCGGTTGGTACGTAATCCACATGACTCATAGGGTGGATTATCGATTCTTGTGTTCTGCATTAAACTATTTATAGTTTAAGGGACTGGTTAGAAATGTTGCCTTAGACTAGGAATAGCTAAGAGTTGTTATAAAATGATTTGGCCTTAGATTAAGAATAATTTAAGAGCATTGTTGAGATATTGAGTATCAAATGACTTGGAATAAAATATTGAGAATATCATGAATGTTTGAATTATATATTGTGTGCATGATATCAAATGGTTGATTATGAATCGAGATTCAATTTATGTGAATGTTCGACGCTTTAGATATGCTTACTCAGCTTCACCGCTGAGCGTGTAGTGTGTTTTATTTGCTATACGCAGGTAGGCAGAATGAATGATTGGCTGATTCCTGGCAGCAGAAGGGGCGAGAAAGTCGTGGTGGATTATTGAATGAAATAAATAACTATGTTGCTATGAGACATATTTTAAAGTCGCCTCCGCATTTTATATAAACACTCTGTATTTCTCTACAATTATGTATGGAATATTATTTAAAAATAAAAATGTTTGAAATGTTTTAAATTATCGCAATTACCAAATACATACTTTAGTCTGAAAGGGGCTATAGACTTGGACGGATTAGGGTGTTACACTACTCATTTTTTAATTTATTTGATTTAAATATTTGATCATTTTGAAAATAATCTAGTCATTTTTAGTATTTTAATGTAGAGATTAAAATACATGTTTTATATTTTATTTTATATCAATATTTAAATAACTAAATCAGAACTAAATTCATTTAAGCATGTCATAAAAAATACGGAGTATGATTTTTTAGAGATTATGAAAGTAACTCTTTTTGAATCTCATTTATTAATTGATAGTTTTATTATAAATGTTGTGAGAAAGTATAAAATTAGAAAAATGTATTCTAATGAAAGCATACTATATCTTTTCCAAAATTAAATTTACTAAATAATGTTAAAATCATAAAGAATGTGAGTGTAACATAGTATATCTTGGAACATTTTTTATATGAATTGTTAAGTATAATTTAACTAAAAATATCATATCATAGTTGATAACTATAAATATTATATTCTTCAATTTAAATCATAAATAATATACGAAATATAAACCATAAATTGCATAGCAATAAAATAAAATCATAAAATCAATATATTCGAAGTATGAAAATATGTATTGAAATGTTGACACATGTCATTCTTTCAAAGATTGAAGTAAAAAATTTATATATAAAAGATAAAGTATTATAACCTTCTATATCAATAAATCAGTGTGAAGTCAATGAGTAAATGTGTTCTTATTCTATTTCTTTATATCTTTTTATAGATTGTAAATTATTAGAGTCCACTTGTGTAAAAATAGTAACTCACACTGCTACAATTTAGTTTGATTAGGTTAAATTTTTAAAATGATAATTTATAATATTTTTATTATAATTAATGGTATTAAACACGTTCTTTTCGTGTTAGTATTTTTAAATAATAATTTGAACCCTTAAAAATGTATTCAAACGTATACGTCTATACGATTCGTTTGAAGTAAGGTTTGTTTTTTCATTTTTTGTATAAGATTGAACATTAATTTTATACACACACACACACACACATATACATACACACACACACACACACATATATATATGTGTGTGTGTGTGTGTATGACATTTCTAAATTTATTTGGCTTAGAAAATTAAAAAGAAAACTTCAAGGTATTCCAAAAAACACCTTAAATAAAATACATCAAATCCTTTACTATAAACCCAACTAAACAGCTAATATAACTACCACAAGAGTAGTACATAAAAAAGCATTTCAATAAAAATATTAACTTGGAATTTACTCCAAGCAATACACCTTTGCACTAACAGAAATGCACTACCATTAATCTTTCCATTCCCTAGCTTCCAACTCGTATATTACCTGAATTTTTTCATGGAATCAGTTTTCACAATTAAAAAAAATGCAGACAATTTACCAAGTGGGGAAAATGCAGAAATGAAAATGAAGTAAAAATCAGTTTTTCTTGTTTGATTAGAGAGGAAAAGAAAGAAAAATGAAAATAAAAGAAAATGAAGACAAAAAGTACTAAGTGGGGAAAATCAAATTCCTTCTAATTTGGTGAGGAAAGTAAGAGAAAATCAGTTTTCTTTTCTTTCCAAAGATAGTGTTAAGCTCACCATTTCAAAAACATTGTAAATAAAGTCATGCACTCAGGCAAAAGTTTGAGGTAGAGACCTATGTGTTGTGTTAAGTTTTAAGCTCACCATTTAAAAAAAGACTCATCAAGAGCCAAACCATGTCTATCTCATTTAGCATGTTATAAAACTGAAAATTCATACGCAATTTTAATGTCTACAGAAATAATTTATTATTTTAGATAATGTTGCTATTCCAGAATCGATGTAGTTGAAATCTAAACTCAATGGTACCCTACATAAATACGGAGTATAAGTTATTGGTGTTACCTTAACAACATCAAGTTTAGTGTTGCCGTAAAGTTTGGTATCATAGGCAGGTCCATAATGCTCTTGAGCCCACCAAATAGGCACCACAAAAGCCGCTAACAATCTACACCAAAACCACTTATGTTCATAATCATTCATCGGGAAGATATCAGATTAAAAAACAGAAGAAAAAACACTACATACAAAAACAAAGTAATTAATAATTATTATAGGCGTATACATATATCGCAAGAAAAAACATCTTTAGAAATTGTGTACATATTGACATTTACACAATTTATCAATTCAATCTAATGTTAAAAATCAGACAAACTGAAATTTTAGTATATTCTTCATATATGAAAGAACGTCAACCATTGAATCAAAAAGGCCCACAATAAATTACTACAAATTAAACCTTGATATGAAAATATTTTCTAATTTATTTTACTTTTGTTAAACTATTTCTCTTTGTAAGCACAAGCATGTCAATATCCCAAAAAAAGATCAAAACTGAATTAAAAACTGAAGAAAAATAGACACTTTAAAAAATTTGTCTCAACACCATTTATAAAGAGAGTGATCTATGTTCTCTCATACCTTGCAAATAGACTTTCCATAAAGTGTATACCCATACCTACCATGGACACAAACAAACAATAGATATTTTAATAAACAACCTAAGATTTCATTTTGGATGCAACATTAAATTGATAACCAAACTGAGAATATTTTGGGTTCGGCAAAACATGGAATTGCAGGGGATAAAGAAATCCTAAGCTTAAGTGTGAGATTTATCACCTTGGAAAACTTTGAAGCTTAAAAAAATTGAAGTTGTGTAAGAACCTGGCCCACCTTCATGCTTCAATATATCCAGGCTTTTTTATGGCTATGTTGTTGGGAGCTCGCAATCTAGACAGCAAATTTTCTTCAATTAAGAAAAAGAAAAGAAATCTAAACGATCCTTAATTACCTATAAGAAAATGAATCCTTTAATATAATATTTGAGAGTTGATAACTTAGAATTGTGACATGTGGCACTTTAGAAGTTTTAATTAAATGACACATTAGCACTATACACGTGTCATTTTTTCAACTACGGAAGACTTTTCCTAAAACAATATCTTCGGTCGAAGGCTTTTTTCGAAGCGCAGACAGCATCCAGCCTATATCTCCAGGGCATTCATCCATGAATCTTCTCCAAAAATACACCGGATCTTTACGGATCTCTCGCTTAATTTCTTCGCCGAAGGTAAGGAATTCATCATGCACTCACGGATCTTAGGCAGCAAAAATACACGGATCTTTACGGATCATGCACTCACGGATCTGAATCAGCACCAACAGTTGGTCGGCGAGTGTAGCATTGAATGAAGGAGGATGAACGGCAATGGCCAAGGTTGGACGAATGCTGCTCCAGGTAATTTTTCCTTCAATTTTGATGCTCATATTATAATTTGGGATTCCACTAATAATTGGTTCTGAACGTGCAATCCAGTAATTTGTTTTTTTGGAATTTTGATTCTTTTATGCGAGTATAGTGTTATAGAGAAGATCAATTGTTATTGAAAAGTTCACATATGCAAAAATCCTGCATATATTCTCTGTTGAATTTGATTTGAAATCATATTCTTCATAAACTATGTATATTCTGCGTAAAATTATCTCATTAATAAAAAAAGTATTTTATATGTGGAAAATATCATGCAAAGATGAGTTTTTCTGTCTAAATTTGAAAAATAGACATGAGTGTTTTTGAAGGATACTTATTGATTAGTTACTTTTATAAAAAGAAAAGACATAAATTGGCATAATAGAAATATTAGGAAGAGATGTGATTGGTATGTTTTCTTTTCTATTGTAATCCGTAGGGTGTTCTATTATTTGAAGGGATGTTTCTCAACACTTTCGATTTCTTTGAGTTTAATTTGTCTTCTAATTAAGGTTTATTTTACCCTTGCTTTTATGGAATCGACATGGTTTATTTGCGTTCATTCTTAGCGCCATATTTTCTTAACTTTTTATTTTCCACAACCAAAATTATCCATCTCCAATTTTGAAAATTATCCCGACTGGTGAGTGTGAGGGTTAAAGTGATATGAGTATCAATTCAATCAAGAAAATATTTATTGACAAATTTGTAAGTTATAATTTTTTTTGTGGTCGGTCTTTTTTGGTGGTGTTCATTTCATGGTGAATGAATTTATTCTCTTTAATTTGTATATTGTTATGAGCTTATGAAAGTAACTTTTATTTCGATTAAACTACGATGCTTAAACGATTTGAAGAACCCTTTTTTTGCTGATTGCAATTATGAGAGTATGAGGCTTGAATTATTTTTTAAAATCTAAACAAGTCAGTGTTTTAAAAAATTGAACCACATTGTTTAACATAAGCTACATAAAAGTTGTCAAAATAATTGCATTTGTCTTCATCCTTTGTTTAGAGTGGTGTATGTGTGAAGCTGTCTTTTATTTCTCTTATGAGAGTTAGAATGATATCGACACTATATTAAACAATGAAATTATGATGGAGTAGTATTTCACATGGCTAAGAATATCTCAAGAGTAAAAATGTGTATTGTTTTAGACCATGGTGCTTGCTATATACCAGGGTATGAATTCTTTTATTGGAGGTCAGATTTAGTATAATAGTAATATTGTCTCTTTTTTGTAATATCATATTGTCTTCGTGCATATGGTCTCCAAGGAACTACTCTGAACCATGCATGCTTCCATTCGTATAAGGTTGTTCACATTCTTCCAACACCAAATAATAAAAGGTAAGAGTGACATTTTTCTGTTTTGGAATCAGCAATAACACTAGGCTTTATTTCACATCCCTACATGAATTCTGCCTTAATTTTCAACCAAGAAACACTATTTATTGTAAGGAAATATGGTGATCTGAGTGTGACAGATCAAGAATATATACAGTGCTCAGATGCTCTACTCTTAAGCCAAGGTAAACAAGCATTAACAATACTTCTTTTGCTAAGATTTCTTGGAGATGATTTCCTAACATGGTCATTTCTTATACGGTTTTTATTATATTTACAAGGTTTGTGTTTGGTGTTTGTTTGTACTTTCATTCACTGACGTATGACTACACCCTTTTATTAATAGAGATGAGCATAATGGGTCTATATTTACATCTTATCTAAACATAGATGAATGAGTTACTTTGTTGTGAGTTTTGTTGAAAAAATTACATATTTCAAAAACTAAAATGATCAATTTTAACTGCCCATTTTAAATGTATAGGATTTACAAATTGTGCAATTTAAATCACTTTTTCTATCCTTTAATATAAAATTTGAGAGTTTGATTCCTATGATTTTGACACGTGGCAATTTAGGTGTCCTAATTTAAGACACGTAAGCAGTCGTCCACGCGTAAGCTTCTGAGAAAAAAATCAGAAATTCCTTATCAAGGCGCTTCTCTTCATCTGTGCGATTTGCGTCTTTCTTCCTTGCCAAAATATCTTCTTTGCCCATTCGCCCAAATATGGCAAATTCAAGAAATAGAAGGAATGGTTCCCAGATTCTTAGCCTTAATTCCGAAACCTACACCGTCAGGCTATTAACATTGATTCTTCGTGGATTCTTAGCGTGCTTCAAGATCCAGGTTATTCCCAAATTACATGTGCGATTCTAATATATTCATCTTCCATACCTATTTCGAGCACTTCTCTACGATTCCCCAATTTTTTCGGTCAATTAATCGATTTTGAATCGTGTGTTGCTTAATAGCGAGATTCTAAACCTAATTTATATTCTTTTTCCGTTATTATGTTTGCCAGATCCAAAAAAAATTCTTGCAGTAAATTCTACTCATAGAATTTAGGCATATTATTTTCCAGATCAGTGTGCATGAAAAAGTATTGTGACTGCTACCAGGTATTGTTTCTTGAAATAATAAACAACCTATATTTGTCTTAGATGTGCAGCCTTTATTTCTAAACTCATTTGCTAAACCCTATGATGTATCAGGTATAAGTTGGTGATTCACTGCTCTGTCTCTTAACCATTACCCTATTGGACATTTTTAATTCCTCATGTAATAAGTCACATTTGTTTGCTCCATCTTTAAAGGCTAATGTTGGATGTTATAGTGCATGTCGTTGTGAAGGATGTATGAACACATATGGACAGAAGGAAGGTAAAATTGGTTCCTCGTGTTCTGGTATTAATATGACATTTAGATCCATGGGAGCATGTCAGTTCACACTTCAGCATCATTTTCTCTGAGGATATCTAAAGCAATTTCACTTTAAGTGAGGACAATGCCACTGCTCAATTGTGCAGCATTAATATTTAATTCCTAAAAATTAATGCAGCTTCCTAGTGGGGAATGTGCTCAGCAATTTTTCCTCTATTAAGGGGTAGTGGAAGACCTAAGGAGAAGCAGACTCAGATGATACATCTCACTAAGGACATGACTGAAGATAGGAACCATTGTAGACCAACTATTAAAGTTATAGGGTAGACTTTGTTTGAACTGCTTAGCTAGGCATTTAGGTCTTCCCAAGGTTGTGTGGGTGTCCCTGATGTGGCCTTCAGGGAAGTTATAGGGTAGACTTTGTTTGAACTGCTTAGCTAGCCTTCAGGGTTTGTTTAAGTCCCTGTTTACTTCACAAAAACATACAGGTTTAAGAACATTCGTGAAAATAAAATAATCAATTTGAACTCATTTGCACTGCCTGTTTAAATACTCTGCCATTACAATTTATGTTTTTTTGAGCACCTTTAATAGGCTGGATTCAATTATATTATAACCCCTTTGAGATCAATAAATCAGGAGGCTATAGGTTGGAGCTTATTTAAGTGCAACTCGGACACAATTTAGTTACAAACTTAATGATCAACTTCAGAGCTTGCTTATCTACGTCTAAGTTCATTCATGGAAATTAAATGTTCATTTTGATCTCATATACACTGTCTGTTTAATTCCTCTGTCGTTTAGGTGTGCATCAGTTTATCTTTTTTGACTTCTGCACTTTATGTTTGTTGAGCAAAAATGTTCAAAAAAATTTGCAAACGAAATTTGCTGCAGTTTATGAACGAGAGCAATGTTATATTCAGCACTGTCTATGTGTTTGTTGAGCACTGTCAATATGAATATTTTATATTTACCAATGTCTACATTGTTGCAGTCTATATACGGAAACAGTGTTATATTTGCTGTAGTGCTCAATATAACATTGCTCCAGGTGGTACACGGCAGTTTCTTTTTAGCTCCTCGGCACAACAGTTTATGTTTGTTAAGCAAAAATAACATTGTGAAATATAATATTACTTCTTACTTTTGGTGTACTTATTGATACTTAATTGAATTGTTCACACAGAATGTGCCGGGTGGAGACATACAACCGGATCTCTTTAACAAACTCTTGATAGATAAATCATATCTTTTTAAAGTTGAGGTCAGGTGTGCACACTTCGATGAGTTTGATCCTTCCTATAATGTTATTGACATTTGTTTCGATGAGAAAACCATCTCGCAATTCAAGGAAACAAATTTGATTTTTTTTTGTCTGGGTTTGATTACATACGTAATGTAATATACATTTGGCTTTAGTGAAACTTTTGTTACGAATAATAAACACGTTGGTTTTAAGATGCTAATAAAATATTGTTTTGTCAAACCATTGGTTATAGACTGATGTGACTTTGGGACTTTCAACTGGGGGAAAATCATCACAGCATACCTTCTCTGTGGGCGATGCATCGAAGGTATACATTCTCAAAGACTTTATCAAGTATATTAACCTTTCTAAGTGAGATTTTATAGTAAGGAATGACATGTGTGAAAGTGTGAGTCTAAGTGCTCTCACTTACAATCACTATTTTGATTAATTTAGTAATGTTTTAAGTAATGAATGCTTTGGAGATGTATAAAAATAGTCCAAACTATTTTAATAGGGCGGTTTCCCAGATTGCCCAAAGTAATAAATCATCCTGAAATCTAGATCACAATGTTCGCACCAACTGTGGTACTGTTAATGTAACTTGCATTAATTTCTTGGTTTTGTATTACAGAATTTGATTGAAGATTTTGTGGAATCAAAGGGACGGCCTGGAGATCATCACCGACTACACTGTGGACAAAAGAATGAAAAGGTCGAACATTGTGATAGAGACGGTAAGAAAATGAAGACCATTAAAATAGAGAAAAGTTAAGAATAGAACTCCATAGAGTGAGCTTGAGAGAATTGATATTCTTTAGGTTTGGACATGTGTTAGAGAGTTTATAATTTATAATTGTTGGATCTTTTGTTTAATTTTAAAAATATTGGATTTTTTATGCATTTAGTTTTTTAAAGAAGATTTCATGTTTGAATAATTTATACTAAATGCAATATTTTTATCCTCATATAGAATACTTTGATCTATTATATGCTTCAAAATACTCCCTCCGTCCCAAAAAGATTTACACCTTCCAAAAAAATTGCGTCCCATAATTTCCTACCCATTTCTATTAAAAAACCACTTTTACCCATTACTTTTCAAACTCTATCTATCACATCATACCTTTTTCCTAATAATCTACACATTACATCCTACTTTTACCCATCACATCAAGGGTATTTTTGGAAAGTCAACATAAAATTATCTTTTCCTTAATTTCAACTTTAGTCAAAACATGTAAATCTTTTTGGGACGGAGGTAGTATAATTTTATAAAATTTATATTATTTTAACTTCTTTTCTTTCAATTTATTTAAAAAAAATAATGGGTGTGGGAGGCACTAATACTGATTTTTTGGTTTCTTTTCATTAAAGAAAAGAGTTGGATTTCATAATATCAATTAGCAGCAAGACTTTTGAACATGTAAAATTACCCAAAAAAATCTTATGTATTGCGTTTTCAGATCCAAAGAAAAGAGAAATGGATTTTGGCGAAAGAAGCAAGAACACGACGAAAAAATAAACTTCAACAACGAAGAGTGAAGAACATTTAATTTAGATCAACATCAATAATAGATCCGCTGGAGATGTGACAAATAGATCCGCTGGAGAGGTTGACAAATTGTCATCAATGTCAAAATATAGATCAACGTCAATAATAGATCCGCTGGAGTTGTGACAAATGGTACCCATATATTTCTTTATGATTTAAATATTTAATATATGACTATGCATGGCATATATTAAATCATACAAATGAAATAAATAATATAACCAAGCGGATTGACATCTTATGTTTTAATTCTTAAAAAAATAGTGTTTGCTTCGCACCAAGTGCAATCGTCAATTTGTATATCACGGACACCGAAGAATAATGATGAAACAACTTCGGCACAATTACAAATGCAAAAAAGACAGAGATTCAATGATCTCTCTTCCATATCACATATCGTTGATTTCACCGAAGATAGTACTCCTACAATCGTATAATTCATTATACTTCTAACATTGTATATTATATTTACCAATATTTTTAACCATGTATTAAAACCGAAAATTTAATAGAGTTAAAAACAACATGTGTTCGATCCCGTGCGTTGCATGGGTTAAATACTAGTTGAATAAAATCAGTAATTCTTCTTCACTGACCTTATGATGGGCCTTTGCACTGAAATAGAGTTATTTTTATTGTTGCATACCCCATTATTAGCTCTAAAACCAGGAATTGTATTTCAAAGACATCAGCAGTAAATACAAATAATCTAAAGAAATCATGAATTCACAGTTTATGGACTGGAATTGAATATGGGGATTGGAGAAATACCCTGATAATCCTCTTTTATTAACAACAAATGTGCATGAATGAGCTCTTAAACTCTGATTAATCACACCTAGTGCTCTCCAATTGTTCATGTTCTACATTCCAAACTTTTCCCCCCACCTTGAGAGTCAAACCTTAAATAAATAAATAAAACCAAATCAGAATCCCACCCATTAATAGTATATTCTTCAACAGTACCCTAAAGAAGAAGAAGAAAAAGGTCCATCCTTTTACCTTGAGCGTTTCTTGATTTCTTGAAAGGAATTATGTTCTCTTCAGACATCTCCATGCTTCCAAGATCCATCCGGAATTTAGAACTCATCACCGTTTTAGAATTTACATTGAAGATAAAGTAGGGGACATCGAGCGTTGAAGAGAAATCCTAGGTAAACAGATCTGTGTAGCGTACTCCAGAAGCTCGGAAAGGATGAAATCTTAGATCTCGAAGAACCTGCGACGGACTCTGGTCGAAGAGGAGAGCAACGGTTTGGTCTCTGTTGAAGCAGCAGACATCTATAAGGATGAATACAAAAACCCTAAACAAAAATAGCGACCAGCATTAGGCTTACGCTTTCATTCCTTTCAACAATTCCGGAGCACTGTTTATTGAATTAGGCGGGAAGACTGTTTGTAATTGGCCAATTTTACTGTTCCAATTTGGCTCTCATCTTTGTATAGATAGAGATAGAGATAACTAGTATTTCATCCGTGGGTTGCACAGGAATATATTAACTCTACAATTTGAAATAAATATAAAATATTTAAATCATTCTTTTTTAAAATAAATAATATCTAAAAATATATTAGAATAACCTATATATCATATCATTGAATAGAAAAATATATGTTTGTGTAAGCACACAGAACATAACCGTAGTGTGTTAAAATGTGAAGCTTGTAACAAAGAAAGAAGTTTATCTCATTAAAATGTCCTCTTCTTTGTGGTAAAAGGTAATGAATGACCTTTTTGTAGCTCTTTTCTCACACAATCTAATCTTTGAATAAAACTACTTGAAAAATAAAATAATGTTGAACTCACATAAGACATTATACTACTATTCAAGAATATTACTGTAACACCCTAATCCGTCCAGGTCTGCAGCCCCTTCTGGACTAAAGTATTAACTTGGTAATCGTAAAAATTTAAAACTTTTCAAACACACTTTATTAATCCCAATAATTTTTCATAACATATACAGTACGGAGTATTCAACAATATTGCGGAAGCGAATTTAATTTTGACATATCATAAATCATTTCAAACTTGTCACATCCATCCCGACAATCTCGCCCCATCTGCCGCCAGGATCACATTGTGCTTTCTGCTTACCTGCGTGTAGCAAATAAAACACACTACACGCTCAGCGGTAAAGCTGAGTAAGCATATCTAATGCGTCGAACATCCATATAAACTGAATCTAAATTCATAATCAAATCATTTGATATCATGCACACAATGTTCATTTCAGACATTCACAGTTTTGGTATTATTCAGATCATATCAACACATTTTATTCAATTCAGATATTAATCCAATAGTGCTCTTAAATTATTCTTAATCTAAGGCCAGATCATAACAACGCTCTTAGCTATTCTTAGTCTAAGGCCAGATCATAACAACGCTCTTAGCTATTCTTAGTCTAAGGCCAGATCATAACAACGCTCTTAGCTATTCTTAGTCTAAGGCCAGATCATAACAACGCTCTTAGCTATTCTTAGTCTAAGGCCAGATCATAATTTCATTCTCAGACGCTTAAACAATAATTAGTTTAAGGCAAACATTTCTCAGACGCTTAAACTATAATTAGTTTAAGGCAAACATTTCTCAGACGCTTAAACTATAATTAGTTTAAGGCAAACATTTCTCAGACGCTTAAACTATAATTAGTTTAAGGCAACAGTTCTCCGACGCTTAAACTTTAATTAGTTTAAGGCAATCAATACTCAGACGCTTAAACTATAATTAGTTTAAGGCAACAATAAGACAATAATTAATCATCATTGAGTCGAAGTATTTCCAAACGAGTGACTAGCTTAGTCTACGAATCCCGTTTATACATTTTTATCTAACTCATTGAATATTCATGTTTCACACACTAATATGAGATCTATTCTAGAGGTCTTCTAGATAGCCTTAACACTACAAATCATTTCATAATTATAAATGTATTCATTTTATTCATGATTCAATCATAAATACTTATTTTAATCAGTAGGTTCAATACTCATAATCATCCATAATATTCATTTATCATAATCATCAATTAACACAACAATTGATAATAAATAGCGGCCTAGCTTCGAGTGTTAACACCCGAACTTACCGTCATGCAACACATAACATTTTTTAGTTGTTAAAAACATCATTTTTATTATGGTAAATCATTTTTATAATGGTCATAATCCATTGGTATCAAAAATAGGATTTTAGAGCTCAAAAATAGCAATTTCAGACAAATTTTCGGATCAGAACTTCGGGGGATCGATCCAGCCCTCTGGATCGATCCATACCATGAAAATTTACTCCCAGGGGATCGATCCAAGCCCCTGGATCGATCCAGACAGTGGCTTTTCAGCCACTGTTCATCGTCTTCTACCTCGCGACTTCAATTTCGGGAATTCCATTTTTAGGTTCCAAACTTCGATTAAACTATATAGAAATGTTCTCCAAGTTTCAAAGATCATTTTGGCATCATTAATTCATAGTTTTAACATCAATTTAATGGTTTATGATTCTTGGTTCTTCAAGCATGTCAAACACAAAACTCAACCAAACGACCGTTTATGAACGTAGAAACGATCTATACGAACATTCTAGTCATTAGATATATCTACGGGCTTACCTCGAAGCTTATTGAAGGTTTTGGAAATTTTCCGGCGAAACTTCCGGCGAGGTTTGTGGCTAGCTCCGACGACTTCAACAACAATCAACAACACCAGACCACTCTCCTCACTCTCAGGATTTATATGGGCTAATTTTGAGAAAAAATGATGCATGTTTGAAGGTTTTGAGTACTCCTTATATAGGAGTTGATGAAGGGGAAGAGGACATTGCTGAGCTGCTTCTACGTAGGAATCGGCTGAGTGGAGGAGGAGGCGCCGTTCGCACAGTGTCCCTGATTGGGACCAATTTTTGGTTCCAGTCGGGGTACACTTTTTGGTTCAACTTTCTCCGAATTGAAATCCGTTTGCACCGTTGCGATCAGACAGTCGAACTCTATCCAACGATATAATTTTTATATTCATTCGTTATAATTTTTCCGACACCACATTTTTGGGTGTTTGACTTTAGCAGAGTAAAAATTGGTTTAATTGACCTTTCTCATAAAAGGTTCTCTCATTTAATTTATATCAATTATTTTCATGATTTATTTCAACAAATCATTTCAATATTTACATTCTAAACAAATTCTTTATTTACTCTTGTTTTGGGTCTGTACTCAGGTTCCCAATCAAGACAACACAAATAGTCCACATATTGGATTTATCTCTATGAGACTTATCCAGATTTTGATATTAGATGTCAAAACAAATTTTGTATCGGTCCAAAGCCCAACAATAATTTATTTTAATCAAAAAAAATTTGATTAATTGATTATTTATTCATTAATAATTCTAGGGTATATTTTTGGGCGTTACAATTACTAAAGAAGAGACAAAGAATTCGTTGTAAAAGTTAAATTAAAATATGAAAGATATTGTACTATGGTTCAAATTTACACATCACAATTGAAACCTTAAATTTTCTTTTTTTTACTATTACATAATTAACATCTTTGTATAATACGCACGTGTTGTGTACATTTTACAAATTTTCTAAAATAGGGACTAATTATTCTATGGATGTTTGGCCATAGAGACTATTTGATAAATTTTAAAAGTTCGAAGACTATTTACACACTTATGAAACACCACAGGGAATTTCCCAATATATTTTTCTTTTCACAATTATTCTTTTAGTAGTTTTCTATATTTGAGAACTATTCGATTAAAAAAAGGCTTGTTTTTAATGTTTTTTAATTTTTTAAATAACATTTTAAAGTAAATATTTTATACACACCAAAAGAGAGCACATGCACAAAAAATAGCTCCAAGCAGTCTTAGCTCCAAGCAATCCTATATGACGTCTAACTGAATATGTATGGTATTAAAATGCTCAGAAGAATATTTTTTAGAGTAACTAGATTCATACCCGTGCGTTGCACGGAAAGAAAAATGTTACAAAATATAAATTACAAATATTTGAATTATCAATGTTTAAGTGAATTAAATATAAGTTTACTATACAAATAGAGGTTCGAATAAAATTAAGTATTGTACCACATCTTAAAATTAAATACACACAATTTCACGACATATTCATAAGGTCTCTACATATTGTAAAAAACTTCTTTATAAATAATATTACTTGTGATCTATGCGGTGCTAACTATAATATTTCTCAACAACATTATTGCGAACCTCTTATCAATGTGATCGATAATATTTCTCAACAACATTATTGCGGTGCTAACTTTCACTACAAGAAAAGAGGCTTTTAGCCGCATATAATTCACCGCACATTACCAAGTGTAGTAATAAAATTTAACACTTATCATTTCTCCGCACTTAAAAGAGTAGCTATAGGTAATTTCTTTTACCCACATAAAAAAAGTGTGAAAAATCACATAAGTGGCCTTTAATTAAAAAACGTGCATTATATATTATTCAACTTAATTATATTACTCCTTAAATTAGGATTAGAAAAAGTTGAATTATATTACTCCTTAAACAACTAATTTTTTTCAAAGAAAAATTGACGCAATACTTTTTCATCCACCCGCCTAATTAATCGATCTGAAACCTCAACCTGCATCTTCCTCTCCTGATCTATCCGGCCAATTCATCTACGACCTTGACCAACAGTAGCTGCGCTCTCAGTCCTTCAGCATCGTATTTGCCATCGTTTGGCCAGATCGAGTTCCTCTTCTTGAATCGTTCATCATCGTCTTCTCAATCATACGACCTGATTGATTCATTTAGGTGTGTATTTTCCTTTTACCTCTTGAAATTAGATTGGTTTTGTGGCGAAGTGCTTTAATATATGACTATATGAGAGGGTAAATTTCTATACTATATTGTAGAATTTGATCCTAGTGATTGTTATCTGATCTGGAAACTTGTGCGTGTTACTGTTGTTCCTAAATCTGTGGATTCATATGCTTCTATATTCAAAACCCAGTATTGAACTGTTGTTTGGTTAAACTTTATTAATATTAGCAATTCTTAACATATGTTTATAATTCAGTATTGGGTTTCACTTTTTATCCTAGTGATTGTTATCTGGAAACCTGTGCCTATTATTGTTGTTTTTGTGCAAAGGCTTCTATATATGAAAGGATAAAACAAGATTCAGTGTCTGAATCGATGTTTTTATGCTTGTATATTTGAATAGCAGTATGTGTTAAACTATATATTGAATGTTGAAGTAGTGATTGTGTGAACTATTGCTGGTTATATTTTAGTTTTTTCATTTCAAATTTGTAAAGTAATCTTCAAAAATTATTTAATATTGTGTGGTTGATTTTGTTACGGGCGTGGAAGCTCTTCAAAAAGAAGAAGAGAGGTCTGAGGCTCTGTAACCATATACTCTTTACTTTGTGACTGTCAAGATCTGTTTGCTCTCTTGATTAGGGTGCATCAGTTACTTTCCTGAGTCAGTATCTCTGATCCCCTTCATTACAAATAGTTCAGTCCCCTTTTTAGCACCTATATATTCCCTTTCAAGGGCCTTGTCACAACCATAGCCTAACCCACTTGCAGCTGATATAAACTCAGCATTATCCACCCTTGCAACTGGTATATACCAGATACTACTTAAACTTGTAGCTAATGTATAACTGGTCCCAACCACACATGTTATGAACCTTTGTTTGTTCACCTCTAAAATTGGACTACCATATGTACTTGAGGGAGTGGAAAGCAAGGCTATGTTGATGTTAAAAAATGGCATGGCAGTATCCTTTTGTCCTTTTATAGCGTGAAAGATTCCTTCCTGGTGCCTAACACCTTTTATACCTTCTTATATGGTCACTGGTTTGTAGTCCAAAGGTTTTTCTTTAACAAATAAGAGAATGCTCAGTATTTGTAATTCAGATATAGTCTTTCAAATCTACGCCACATGCTTCAAGATCCTAAAGCTAGTCAGTATTGAACTGTTTTTTGGTTAAACTTTAACCATATTAGCAATCCTTAACATATATTTATACTTCACTATTGGGTTTCAGTTTTCAGCTTTCAGTTTTGTCGCCAGTTTAGCTTTTCAACTTTTACTACTAACAAATTTTGTGATGGTTTATACTAATAGAGTAAGCTTCTTATTAGGCTTTCAGGTTCAATTCTTCTAATAGGGTGTATGAGTTGTATTTCGTGTGATACATGGTGTTTGTGCTCGAGTGGTCACCCGCGAGTTTCACTTGTGACGGATTGCGTGTTAGATTCTCCATAGCACTGAGTTTGTGTGTTTTTTTCTCTTTTACTCCCAACTTTTAGCGTTATTTTTTATTCCCTCCGTAACCCCCCCACCCACCCGACAAAAAAATCTTAAATAGGTTAATTAAATTATAATTATTTCCTCTAAAAGTGTACGTTTTAACACTGAGCCTGTGTGTTTTTTTCTCTTTTACTCCCAACTTTTAGTGTTCTTTTTTATTCCCTCCGTAACCCCCCACCCACATGACAAAAAAACATCTTAAATAGGTTAATTAAATTATAACTATTTCATCTAAAACTGTACGTTTGAACACTGAGCCTGTGTGTTTTTTTTCTCTTTTACTCCCAACTTTTAGTGTTCTTTTTTATTCCCTCAGTACCCCCCCTCCCCACCCACCCAACAAAAAGCATCTTAAATAGGTTAATTAAATTATAATGGTTTCCTCTAAAAGTGTACGTTTTAATTTTTTTATATATTCATTCAAAAATAACTGTTTACTATTTTCTTTCTCTTTTTAAAAAATGATTTATTTTGCAAAATATGTATTTCTCTTCTAAATATATTCAAATTATACAATTTTCACCTTTAAATAGCGTTTTAAATTTCGTATATGTATTTCTCTTCTATCCCAAAGCATCAATTCATCCTCTGGCTTTGTTGGAGAAATTGAAAATAGACCAAGGCCAGGCTTAGTACGTACCTGTAGATTGATAAGTGTTGTGTTCTCTGTAAGAATGCAGATTTTTTGTTTAAACCATGATATCATGCTCTTGAACAAAAAATTTGCGACTACTTTTCAGATTTACATCATTATTTTCAAAAACTTCTTCATTCTGATTTTTATGCTATTTTTCAGGCTTAGCCAAAACAAATTCCAAAATTATAAGGGTTAATTCAGCTTGAATTGATTAATCGTATCTAAAACCAGTGATTAAGTTTCTTTTTGTGTGCAGTTGATGACTTGTGTTGGGCTGCTCAACTGATTGCTAAACTGCTTATCCCGTTCGTCTTCTCAATCGTTCAGCCAGATTCGAGTGTTCATATCAGCATCGTTCCTCTTCACAATCGTTCGCCCCCCTTCATTCATTCAGGTGTTATACCCCTCCATTCTTTTACTTCACATGTTATGGATGCCACTTAAGATTATCCCCTCCTAACTGAAATTGATTAATGTTTGATAGGACCCTAGAGATGAATGTGGTTGATCATTATCTTCTCCATTTTGAGAAAATAAATGATGAGTCATTCAAAAAGTGGAGGGGCATGAGGGGGAGTAGTGATTTTTAAAGGATCAAATCTATGTTTTGTATTGATTTTTTTTAAAAGATTCTAATATTTTAAAGGATTACAAAAAGGAACATCAATGCATGTTTTATACTGTTTTTTATTAAAAAAAGGATAATAAATAAAGTAGAAATCGCTTAAATCATTTTAATTGCCACTTCCAAGTTATTTTCTTGAATGTTGTATGAGAAAGAACTTCTTACATACCCTACTTAATTCTAAGAACCACCAATACAGAAACCAAAAACTTTAAATAACCTCGTCATGAAATTTGAACATATATGTAAGTACATATATATGGTTTGAACAAGAAACTTTTCAAACTCTAGACATTGACATTATTGGTTTAATTTTTGTTTGTTAGCTTTTACATCTTTTTGAAATGGACAAAACTTGGATTAAGATGAACAGGTTATCCAATGAATATATAACCGGAGTTCAAGCATTTGTAGACTTTGCTTTTGCCAATGCTGGAAACAATAACATGATTGTTTGTCCTTGCAATCGCTGTAAAGTTGGGCACAATCATTGGTTTAATAGAGATGAAGTCACACACCACCTCATGTTTAATGGGCTTTGGATATAGTACGTTTACTCCCACGCGTGATAATGCATGTAGTGAGCGAAGAGCTGTAGAAAAACAGAAGATGCTTGGAAATGCAGTGAGTTTAACATCTTTTTCTCCTAAATGGGTCGCATACTCCTTTTATGATTTTTGTTTCGATGTGTTCATGCATCATAACTTGGATGTTTACTACGATGAACATTGTTTTCATCTACTGGAAAATTTTTGCAGTAGCCACTAGGTAGTAGTCTAGTACTTAAAAAATTGAAAATAGTTTTTATGTTTGCCAATTGGCAGTAGGTATTAGTATTGGCAGATTCTTCCAATGTTTGGAAATGTTTCAAGCATTAGTGCTGGACATATTTGGTTTTTTCAGAACCGACCGAACTGAATCGATTTTTCTCGGTTCGGTCGGTTCGGTTATAAAGGAACTTCGGTTTGGTTCGGTCGGTTAATGTGGATAAATTTTTTTTGGTTAATTCGGTTTTTGGCCGAATCCAACTAAACTGAACCGATGCTCTCCCCTATCTCTGCATAATATTTTGATTGAAGCAAAACATAGATGTGTCACCCCCATGGTGACTAGATTCAAACCGAGTATGTCTTCCCTTTTCTTCATTTTCTTCTTGTGTTGTTGTCTCCTGCAAGCTTGTGTTCTTGGGACCCTTCACCCCCTGGAATAGTGGTTTCTCTTGCTTGGGTGCGTCTTTAGGTGTTGCTTTACCCGACGGTTCACCCTTGCTTTCGCCCCTTTGCTTAGCCTCCGAAACTGGCGCCTTAGACGCTGCGAATGGCGTGGGAGTGGGTGCTGTTTGGGCTCCGGCATCTCCAAGTGTATCATTCTGATCAGTCAAGGACGGTTGTTCAAATCTGGTGGTCTGGGCTACTGCCTTAGTCACGGCAGGAAGTTTGCCCTGACCCTTCTTTTTCCGGCTGGTTTCAGGAACACCCTCTGCCACAACTGTCACGGGAATGGCAGTGAGTTTATTGTGGGCTGTCTCCTTACTCCCACAATCAAGATCTGCCCGGTCCGAGAGAGGAGAAGTGGTTGCTGCCACTGGTTTTGGCAAGACAGTAGCACTGTCAACGGCCTCACTGTCATCACTAGTATAACTGATTTTCATGACTAGATAAAGGCAGTTTTTTTTACACTTCTGAGTGGTAAATAATGGGGAGGTAACCCTTCACTTTTCACTGCACACTAATCCCTAAACCGTTGTTTGTTTTTTTGGTGTGTGTGTCTGAGAGAGAGAGAGAGAGAGAGAGAGAGAGAGAGAGAGAGAGAGAGAGAGAGAGAGAGAGAGAGAGAGAGAGAGAGAGAGAGAGAGAGAGAGAGAGAGAGAGAGAGAGAGAGAGAGAGAGAGAGAGAGAGAGAGAGAGAGAGAGAGTGCAACATAGCACCTGAAACAGATCCCCAGTTGGCTTCCAAGCTATCAGTTCTGCTACTTGATGCAATTGATTTATCAACTACAGTGGCACCACAGAGAAGTGTCTTTTTTTTCAATATTCATGGAATTGCTGTCTCTTTTCATAGACTTATTATGCTATTGCATTTGAAGATTCAATCGAACCTTTATAAACAATATACATCGACTTCGTTAAAGATTGATGGTGTCATGGAAATCTGTTCTCTTCTACATTCATGTCATGCTCATGAAGATATGCAACCATTTGAATGTCATTTTATTTGCTTGTAGGACCAATTATCTCGTGCTCAAATTGAGTTATTGGTGGATATAGTGCTGACACTTTACCCTCAAGAAGTTCAAATGTATCAATCTTTAACAAAGAAAGAACTCATCATTGCTTACTTAGAGGGAATGGTATGAATTAAAGTTAAATTAGTATCGTTAAGTTTCTTAAATTCTTTATATTTTAGATATAAATGATGTCTATACTTGCAGGCTGCTAGTTTTTGTAAGAATAAGGCAGATCAGAAATTGTTAAATATTGTCCTTTGTGACAAGTTGGAGGAAACAACACATGTAAGTCAATTATATATAGATGATGAACTTACTTTGTTTTTTGTTTCTTTGATAACTAATGGTAAAATGAAGATATGTGAATATGGTTTTATACTTTACTTTTCACGATATGACTTTAAGCATCACTTTTACATTAATTTTTACATTATGATGAAAAATTAATACCACAATTGGTTTGAAACGTGTAGGTGCAATGTCAATCAAAGAAGGATAATAGCACAAAAAAAGGGCAATAAGTGGTGGTTCAAGCTTGAAGAGATGGTGTCAACCTAGCTCTACAAATCTTTTTGCACACATTAATTTGTTTCTTCTCTTCAATTTCGATACATTTGGATATATTTATAACTCATGTTTTTAGACACAAAATGTTGGATGATCGACTTATTGTTAGATCGTAGTATTTGAATTCTAATATACTTTTTGTTTTTGGATATAAATCAAAATAAAATTGTGTATATATCATTAAAATAATGGTGTGTGTGTGTGTGTGTGTGTGTGTGTGTGTGTATATATATATATATATATATATATGGTATTTGCCACACTTATAAGTGTGTGTATAGTTTTTTCATTATTTTTTAAAAAATGATATCTGCGACACTTATATGTGTGGCGGCTTCCCAACACATATAAGTGTTGCAAAATAAAATATTACCCGCACATGTCAAGTGTTGCACAAATATTCATTAGCCACACTTAATTTAAAGTGCGGCAAAAAATTCCCCACATTTAGGTAGCCGCACTTAGGTCATGTGTGGCAAATAGTTTTTTCCACATTTATAAGTGTGGCCAAAAACCATTTTAAGTGCGCCAAAAAGCCTCTTTTTTGTAGTGTTTCAAGTTTAATTTATGATTTGGAACACCCAAGGTATGTACATTATTCAAAAATTCTGACAAATGTAAGGAACATTGTCAAAATCCAAATTGCAATCTGACTTGCAAACCTTATGAGAACCCAAATATGTCTTAGAGTCATAATTTGGATTCAATTTCAATAAATCCAATTGTATTGTAACTGTGGAGTCAATGTACACATTGTTTAATTTAAGTCGTTGTGCAAAGCGTATTAACATTGAAAAGTTATATTTAATGAAGAGCAACTGCATGGGTTACCAATTTGTACCAACAAAAGTATACTTCTTACGTTCTACAACGAATGACACTCTACACTATTCAAAACCATGACAACATTTTTTATTTATATTTTCCATTATATATTTGATAAAATAAAATATTATTATGCATGTGTTATTTTCAATTCTAAACTTTTTTTGTCGTACTGATTCATAAGTAAAGAGATAAGTGCCAATTTTCAAACAAATTGTAAGTCAAAAAAATAAAGGTGCCTTTACATTGATCTGCTTCAACTTCATTTCTATGGTGCTATATTATGTTATATTATGTGCTATATTATGTTATATTATGATGCTATATTATGTTACAAATGAGGGTGGTTTATATAAAATAAATTCAATTGAATAGAATAATCTGGAGCACAACAAAATAAATACATATTTTAGATGTGGAGTAAATCATTTCGTTGTGTCTTTACTCAATTCCCAACAACTTGGGATTAAAAAAATCAGGTTCAAACAAATCAATGTGACTTATCAATTCCCAAGAACCCAACTGTTAGTTCCATGGTGTTGGCTAATCTTTTGGCAAAATAGAATCCCATATTTGTTAGATGTTTTACTAGGTAGAAACCTCTATTTGTTAGGAGAGGTTTATTTTATTTAGACTTCTAGAGCTGCTGCAGTTTTCGAGGTTGACGAAGAAGATGCTACAGCACGATGCTGCAACACTGTGTGCGGGATCAGAGGTCTGAGCACGAGATTTTAAGCTGCAATCTGAATTAGAGACCTATTGGGATTGTGATTACATGATAATAACTCCAGCTGTACATGTTAAGGAATCCCAACTCTTTAGGCTACTTGTGGATCAAGAATAAGGAAGTAGAGTTCAAGCCAACTTCCACTATCTTATTCCTACTAGGATTGTGTTGAGAGAAGCCTATAAATATGCAGCAGGTCCCTGGGAATTACTTGGAGCGATTGAGAGGGAAAATACAGAATATATGCTGATGTAGAGCGTTCCTGTCGCGTCCCGGAGCTTCCCATGCGTGAAGAAGGTCACGATCTACATGAAGGAGGAGATCTTCAACGCCAAACAGATCGTGACAACCAGGAGATGAACCAGAGCTTAAGGAGAGGGCTGCCAACACGTTTGTCCTCGTGATCTCGGTGGAGATGTGATAGCCAAAGCGGATCTGAACAGAGTTCGGGTTAGAAATCCTAGATTAGAAGTTTTGTCATAGCAAATCGGAGAAGGGTGTCTCATCATGTTGTTATGTACCGGTGTAACTTGCATCTAGTGATTTAGTAGAGGGCTATTACACGGACGTGGGCCCCGCAGATTAGGAGAGTTTCTCCGAACTGCGTAAACATATCTGGTGTTATTTTTTTTACACATTTTATAGTTACAACATTCTGTCCAGTAGACGCTGTAACACCCTCTGCATCATCTGTTTCTGTGTGTGCTTGTGACAGAGAAGTGTAATAGCACACTGTTCGTCATCTGTTACTGTGACAGTGCTGCAGCGTCTTCTCTGCAGCATAGTGGATTGATTTGTTTACATAGCTCTTAATTGGTGATTTCCGCTGCGACCCCACGAACTTACACCAACGAATTTATATTTTAAATACTTAATCGAAGTATATGATTTCAGGATGTCCAAGGGACATTTAAAAATTCATTTATGAATGAAACAACACTACTCCACATTCAGCTAAAAATAACATATATTGGCATGCAGATAGTTTCAAAGATTATCACTTCCCGAAAAAACTTAATTACTTCTATCTTATAAAAAAATTTCCATTATGGAAAAAGATAGGCAGATTTTATGGTAGATCTAAAGCCCACCATGGATCTACATATGACTAAAATAAACATTTTCATACTACATACTTAAATTAGCATCTATTTTTTTAAAAATAAAACAATAAAAAAGGATTTTTTTATATGAAAAGGTCCAAAAAAATGGTATGCACCTAAGGTGCACCATAGAAAAACTCAAAAAGATATGATTTAAGGAATGTATAATTTAGAGTCACTTTTCAATTTTGTGTTACTTTAATAGAAATCATCCTAAATAGGACTAAAATATAGACAAAAGTATCAAAACTGGACTTTCATGTTTTTTTCTCAAAATAGTACTTTGCGCTGTAGTAATGTTTAGTAATGTAAGTCCTATTTTTGTATATTTTAAATATTTTAGTCTTACTTTGGTTTTTCTCCTTTACTTTAATGTAGGGTATGACAATGCAATTAATAAATTACTACGGGTATTAAATAGATAAGATGAAAGAGACACATTTATAATCAGTAGGTGTATAAAGGAGACTTTAATTAAAAGTAAAAGTATTTAAATTCCAATTTCATCTTAGTGTAATGAAACTATAGTTAAATTAAAGTTAATTCCATTAATAATTTACAACTAAACTAACTTTAATGAGATTATGGATCACAAATGATTTTGAGTCCTCTATTTTTAACTCCAATATTGAGATTTATTTTAACACCAAATTCTTATTAATTACAAAATTTTTAAATATTGTTCCATTTTTATTGGTGAATTTACTTAAATAGCACTAAAACATAATGTTTTTTTAATGTAGCACTTTTAGTCAGTATCGATTAGTCATTATTCAAGTAACCATCACTGGACATTATTCCTCTTTCTAGACATTATTAAGTGTTATTTAGGGTATAAAAAAATTTAACTACTATTTAGAGAAATGACTTAAGTTTTAGTGTTATTTAGTGCAAATATTTCTTTTTTATTTTCTTAGTTTCAGATTTATAAAACATGCTCTATATAGTACGCCCTCCGTTCAAAAATAAGATTCTTATTTTGGCTTTTAGGAAAAATAAAGAGTGTATATTTGTAGTTGACTCTCCAATTTTGTTCTTGATATGATATATAAAAAATGGTTTTTTAATAGAAAATGTTTGTATTTTCAAGAAAACAAAAATAATAAAGAAAAAACAATTTAAGAAACGAAAGGGCTTCGTACAAACAAATTTTGAGTAATCCATATTAAATACGGAGTACATTTACCAAAGTACCTTTACTTTTGTTACCAAAGTGGGCGGCTGACAAAATTAATGCGGTGGATTCCAATTTCCAAGGCTTGATGAAGGGCGTTGATGAAATATTCCAAAGCTTATCAACAGTGGATAACTGGACGGGAAAACACTTTTTTTTTCTTTTTTTTCTTTCTTGAATTCCTTTACTTTTGTATATAGTATAGATACTTGGCCAACATTCACTTGATTTAAAAAGCCAGACTTAAAATGTATAACGATTTTTGGCACCCATATAAAGTTACTTGGCATCATCATTAAATATGAAGATATTTGTGTCTTTGTAGTTTAAAAGTTCCGTACATTGCTTCCTAATGCTAATTTGAGCCGTCTCATTAGCAACACTCTTTGTTCATAACGCTTTCTTTTGTTGGCTTGAACGGACATTGAAATAGCTCCAAATATTTCATCTACATGGTAAAAGGTTAATAATATAGTGCAATTTCCACTGAATAGGACTAAAACATTATACATTTCCCAATGTCTAATATATATTTAAACATCATGGGAAAAAGATCATTTTTTAAAAAAAACTCATAAGGTTGTCACCAAATTATATGAAAGAGCATGTAAATTTAAAGGGGGTCAAACTGAGAAAAATTAAGTAAATCATTAAAGAGGTTTTGTGGCAAGTACTTGTCACCTGTAAACTTCTACAAAAGCCAGTGTCATCAAAACTCATGTGAATCCATAACTTAAAAGACCGCTTACCAAGAAAGATCATCTGTAGAAAGAATTTAAAATAAAGTTGTAGCAATATGTGAGCAAGGTACTCCAACACCAAATCATGAAACTAAATATCAAATATTCTTTTTTTTGCAATAGATGCAAAAGAAACCAAACCCAAAATTCCAATTAAACTAACTCCAAAATTAAGGATTTGGAAATCACATGATACCCAAATAAGCATTGGATTGTGCACAGGCGAAACCCAAAGAGGCAATATAAGATGCCTAAGACCATCTCTAACACAAAACACTTAATGGCAGACATGCACTCGGATGTTCCAGTATGTATCCATAGGAACCATCAATGGCAGACATGCACTCAGATGTTCCAGAATCTTGCATGAACTTGGCAAGTCCGAAATCAGCAACATGAGCTTTATAGTTTGAGTCGAGAAAATTGTTGTTTGATTTCACTCAGTCCCTTTGCAGCCTTCATAGCTATCATGTACCTTGTGTCCTAATGTGAATGCCCACCTTTTTTGCCATGGATCATTTCAGTTAAATCCCATTTGGCATGTACTCATAAACCAAAGGATTTGTCTCATAGTTTGAACAGAAATCTAATAATTTGACAATGTGTCTGTGCCAGATCCTCCCAAGAGTCTGTAATTCTGCATTGAACCCGTGATCATGTGAATCCATGGCTCATGGCTGGAAACCTATTCACAGCAACTTGTTCACCGTTAGGCATAAGTCCGTTGTAGATTATACCCGCACCTCCTTTACCAATAAAGTTGTCTTTCTTGAGGTAATCTAGAACGTCATCACAAGTGAAATCTAAGCGCTGGAATGCAGTAAGCTTCCATGCACAAGAATCAATGGCCTTCTCCAAAGAACATGCCTTAATGATTGCCACACGATTTAACAGACAAGCAGCTCAACCATAGATCTGGGTTTCCCAAGAATGAAGTGTAATTGAAATAACTACGGTTCGAGGAAAAATTCTAGACAGATTGTTGTATGCAAATTCGACTGAAGTTAAACCCCGCATAGAGGTAATTAGCAATGGAATGCTCCCAATTAAGTGGTTTCTGGACAGGTTCAAGTAGTTTAATATCCTCATGCCTGTAATCTCAATCAGGATTTCACCAGATAGCTCCTCATGTCTGTAATCTCAATCGAGATTTCACCATATAGCTGGTTCCGGCTGAGATAAACAAATGTCATCAACTTGCATCTGCTAATCTCTGATGCAATGGTACCAGATAGGCTGTTTAGGTTGAGATCCATATTAGACAACTGATGCAATTTTCCAATTTCTACCGAAATGTGGCCGAAAATTTGTTTCCATCAAGAAGAAGAAGCTTCTAGACATCAACGAAATTTCCAATGCTTTTAATGCAATGGAAATAATTCATTGATTTTTATAAATGTCCAGACTTTAAAAATCAATTAAAGAGAAGGGAAAATACTACTTTAAAATGGTGGCAATGGGAATAAGCATGAAGCTGTAAACGTATGTCAAGAATCCAAAGTTGAGACATTATCCCTACATCTATGAAAAGATGAAGAGAATGGAACATTTTGCCATACAAATTAAAAAGTACGTAGTAAATCATAAAAAACAAACATGGATTACCCTGATCCCCGAAGTCGTGCACCTGTGGTGCGCCTTCCATCGTGCATCGTGTTGTTAGAATTTAATCGTAGGATATGTTAGGGCCGAAACCCTAGCCTGGTGGAGCGGTCATTCATGTCGGCATCATTACCCCCTTGTGTCATCTCCATTCTAGTGCTAGGGAGCTGCGCGATGGTAAGAAAAAATTAGATTTCGGCGATTGTGCTTGAAGATTTCGTGGATCTGCCACGATTGAATCAGTTTCAAAGACGATAGCCGATCCAAGGGGAGGACGGTGATCAGAAAAGAAGAGGATGGAGAAAAGTCAGTTAAACCGTAAATGACGGTTAGGATCTGAAATTGCCAGAAATTGGACCGTCTGATAGCATCTCAAATTGAAATTGCATCGTTAGATTTGGGCCGGGCAGGAATCAATTTTGATTCTACTTTTATATATATGATAGATAATAGAAGTTTTTAAAACCCCTTTAGAATTGACATGTAAATACACTTTACTTTATAAATTTATCCTTGAAAATATTCTGAAAATCTTCTTTATTCTTTAATAGGAGACAAAGATTCATGCACATCTTAATAAACGAGAAGAGCAAATCTTGAAAATGAAATCAAAGAAGGTGGCATCTTTTGCCATTAGAAATGTGTTTGTCATGATAATTACCTCTCTTGCATGACAACAATGCATCCTTATTCGTTGGTTATCTACAACAGAACAAAAGTCAAAGAAATCAGTGGAAATGACATTCCAAAAGTAATTTTCGATTTAAAATCCTTTCTAGGCATCCAGTCTCAATTGTGATTGAGTTTTCAACAATTAATTGGTATAATTAATACCTAAACTGTATTACCTAATAGCATTATAATTACAAAAGCAAACATGCTAAGATTTAACACACTTCTATTGCTACGTTATTCAAAAAATTGTTTGACGTTCAAAAGTACAAACACACATAAAAAGAGGTGTTGAAGAGAAACTGATGAAAATAACACATGAAGTTCATTACTATGAGAAAATACTCCTATGAATTGCATAGTATTAAAACAGTCTTAACATTTATTTTATTTCAGGGGAAATCGTTTGGGTTGTACCTTATGGAGAGTAAATTACCTCTAAATGCTATTGTGTTTGACCCGGAATCTATCTGACCGTGTGTGGTATTACTACTGAGCGTAAATTACCTCTAAACGCTATTGTTCTTGCATGTAACACCCTAATCCGTCTAGGTTTGCAGCCCCTTTCGGACTAAAGTATAAACTTGGTATTCGTAGACATTCAAAATGTTTCAAACATTTAAAACTTTATTTCATAATAAATAATTCAAAATAGTAACGGAGTAATTTAATGTTGCGGAAGCTGAATAAAACATAATACAAACATAATAATTTTTTTTTGTCTTTTAAACCATCAATTCATTTCATATATCCACCCCGACCATCTCACTCCCGTCTGCCTCCAGGAATCATCTCTTCATTCATTTTGTTTACCTGCGTGTAGCAAACAAAATACACTACACGCCCAGCTGTGAAGCTGAGTAAGCATATCTAAAATGTCGAACATCCACATAAATTGAATCTCAATTCATAATTAACCATTTGATATCATGCATACAATATATGAATCAAACATTCATAATATTCTCAATATTTTATTGCAAGTCATTTGATACTCAATATATTAATAACGCTCTTAAATTATTTTTAATCTAAGGCCACATTATTTTATATTCAGCTCTTAGCTATTCCTAGTCTAAGGAAACATTTCTAACCAGGCCCTTAAGCTATAAATAGTTTAATGCAGAACACAAGAATCGATAATCCACTCTATGAGTCACGTGGATTACGTACCAACCAAACAGTGATCTATCGGGTGGGTGATATCTGGTCTGGATCCCGTACGTACGTTTTAACCCGAAATATGAATTGGTCAAGTAGGTATATCTTAGAGTTCTTCTAGATATCCCTAATAATTATCATCAATATACAAGTGGGTATATCTTAGAGTTCTTCTAGATATCTGATGGGGAATAAGCCCACACCAGCCTAGGGCTGACATCAGCATAAATTTCCTAAGTATCGGGCTTGGGCGTTCCTACCCGGCCCAGAGCTCCGCTCGTCCTTCCTGCTCGGCTTGGCCAACCAAGCCGAGCCCGAACCCCGCGACAACGACGTGAGAAAAGCGACATTCAACGAAGACTTGATGAAAGCGATAGGATGAAAGGGACAAGACGTAAGGACAGGTGACGTCCGCTAAACGACGGGCCTCGATCAGAGGGCTTTGACTTAGTGAATTGTACCCCCTATAAAAGGGGTGGCACCCCTCATTGTAATGGATCCGAATTTGAATCAATATACTCCAACTTTGCATTCTCTCTCTCTCTAAAACTTATATTATTTCATACTCTCGGTGGTTTATAGCCATCAAATTGGTGCTTTCATTGAGAGGAGAGGAACATACTCGTAGGTTAACTCCCGAACGCGAGAATGGTGCAAACAAGGAGCAACGTCCCCACCACCTGCCACGTCGTTGGCGAGGAGAATGCGCCGGGCAGCGGCAACGGTACGGGCGGCATCGGCTCGACTCCGGACGCGGTCCAGGCGCTGTTCGGCTTGGGGGTGACCGCGGAGCAGCTCCAGGCAGCCGTTGCGGCACTTTCCGCCATGGGTGGGAACGTGCCCGGCGCCGGAGTTGGCAAAGCTCCGCCCGGTCTCCATGCCGAACACGTTGCCACTTCCCAACACAAGGGGAAGAAGACCCGGAGGAGTAGAAGGAGGCCCGGCAAAGCCCAGGTGTTCGAGGAGGTGATAGTGGAGGACGTTCCCGAAGGGGAAGACGATGAGTCCAGCGAGTGCCGAGTGTCGGCCTTCAGGCGCTTAGGAGGTGAAGAGACCCGGGTGTCGGCCTTCGACAAGCTCGATCGCGGGCCGGAAGGTCACCCGGGCGACCTCCGTCGACAAATAACCGAAGGCAGGCGGAGGCATGCAGAGGAGTCCGCGACGTCGGATGCTCGCTCGGGGAGGCCCGAGCGGAGCGAAGAAAGGCGGGACGGGCGCACCCAGCGTCGCCATAGTTCAACAAGAACTGAGAAGACAAAGGTATTTGACCAAGGGGTATCTCGGCTCGCTCGTGAGATTGCCGAGCTCAAGCGCCGAGTGGAGACCAGGGCTCCCTACAGCCAGCCCATCTTGCGGACGGTAACCCCGTTCACTCCGAGGGTAATGTCGGTTCTGCTGCCGGCAAGCTTCCAGCCGTGGCAGATCAAGGGCTACAACGGAACGACGGACCCCCAAAATCATTTGTCTAAGTTCTATGCTTCTATGGAAGCGGCGGCGGCCCCGGACGAGGTCAAGTGCCGATGCCTTCTCGCGACGCTAGAGGGCTCCGCGTGCGATTGGTTCAACCGGCTCCCAAAGGGAACCATTGACGATTGGGATACGCTAGCGGAGAAGTTCTTGACGCAGTTCGCAGCCAACCGAAGGCAAAGGCTACCTTACTCCCACCTGCTCAACATCTGCATCCGCAAAGGAGAGAAGATCCGCGACTTCATAACCCGGTAGGAGAAGGAAGCCAGAGACGTGCACGGGGCGGATGACCAATCTTTGGTGGCCACGTTCCAAGCCGCCCTTCCCCGCGGTGAGGTGAGGAAGGAGCTCCACAAGAATCCTCCCCCCACGTACCAAGAAACCTTGGCGCGCGCTAAGTTCTTGGCCTCGGAGGAATTCGATGATGCCCCCGACTCCGAGGTCGCGCCGGCCAAGCGAGCCCCCGCAGATTCAGAGGAGATAGCGAAGAAGAGGAAGAAGAAGAAAGACTACACTGTGGGCCTGAGGACGCCCTCGGCGGGTGTGTACTCCGTGGGTGCGTCCGTAGGGACGGGTCGAGAGCTGGCCCTCTCCCCGCTCCTGCACGTAGAGACCTATGCGGTGTCCAGCGGCGCCAAGTATTGTGAGTATCATCGCAACAACACTCATAACACTAAGGAATGCTTCACTCTTCAGAAGGAGATGCAGCGACTCATCGCCCGAGGGCCGGCTCCGCGAGACGATGGAGCAGCCCCTTCCCGGAGCCCACCGGAAGGGAGAACGTGGAGGAAGCCAACCGAGCTGGTCGCGGTGGCCACGCAAGTGAGGAACCCCTGAGAAGAGGCACATTGGGCGAGAGTGTGATGATCTAGACGAGGACGGAGCCCAAGGATATCTGGTGGGGTTCATCCATGGAGGAAATATCGGCGGGGATTCCGCCGCTCAAAGGAAGAAGTGGAAGCACATGGCCTTCGTCGCCAAGGTCCAACAGGCGCCGGCGCCCAAGCTCGGAAGACGAGAGCAAATCCAATTCACGGAGAAGGATCTTCCGAACACGCCGAGCCCCCACCGGGATGCCTTAGTCGTGAGGATAGAAATCAACAACGCCATAGTGCACCGCACCTTGGTGGACACAGGAAGCTCGGTCAACATAATGTATGAGAAGACCTTTCAAGACCTCGGCTTGGATCGCAAGGACTTAAGGCCCGTGTGCACTCCTCTCTCCGGGTTCACGGGGGACTCCATCGAGGCCGAAGGAGTCATCACTGTGCCCGTGATAGTAGGGGATGGTGCGCACAAGGCCAAGTTGAAGATGGAGTTCATGGTTGTGAGCATCAGCTCCACGCACAACATGATCCTAGGACGACCCGGCCTCGAGGACTTGGAATGTGTGATCTCCCCATACTACTTGTGCATGAAGTTCCCCACTCCTTCGGGAATCGGGGTGACGAGGGGAGACCAAAAGTTAGCTCGATCGTGCTATGTCCGAATCACAAAGAAGTTGCCGAGGGATGAGACATTGGTCGTGCACGCACAAGAAGAAATGCGGAAGCTGGAAGCACGACCGAAGGCCGAGCCCGCTGAGGAGGTCAAGGAGGTGCTGCTCGACCCTCGAGCACCCGAGCGGAAGGTGAAGGTCAGGGTGAGCTTGACCGGGAGCCAGCGGAAGCACTTGGTGGACGTGCTCTCCGCCTACCGCGTGATCTTTGCATGGGGACCCGGGGATATGCCGGGGGTAGCCCCCAAGGTCATATGTCACCGCTTGGCAGTCAACCCGGAGGCTAGGCCAGTGAAGCAGAAGAAGCGATTCCTCTCGTCCGAGCGGAGGGAGTTTGTCTCCAAGGAAGTAGCCACCCTCCAAAGCATTGGATATATCAGAGAGGTCAAGTACCCGGAGTGGATGGCCAACGTGGTGCTGGAACCCAAGGGAAACACTTGGAGGATGTGCGTGGACTACACCGATCTAAACAAGGCGTGCCCCATGGATCCGTTCCTACTCCTGAACATCGACCAGCTGGTGGACGAAACGGCGGGCTACGAGATAATGAGTTTCATGGACGCCTTCAGCGGGTACCACCAAATACGGATTCACCCTGAGGACGAAGAGAAGACGTTCACTACCCCCGGCGGAGTATATTGTTACAAGGTGATGCCTTTCGGGCTCAAGAACGCCGGGGTGACCTAAACTAGGATGGTGAGCAAGCTCTTTGCGCCCGTCCTCGAGAAGAGCATGGAAGCGTACGTCGACGACATGATTATGAAGAGCAAGTAGGCGACCACCCATGCGGAAGACTTAGAGGGAGTTTTCAAGATTATGGAGAAGTACAACCTTCGGCTGAATCCGAAGAAGTGCACGTTCGGAGTTCAAGGCGGCAAATTCTTGGGACATATGGTGAGCAGGTGTGGTATTGAGCCCAACCCTGAGAAGGTGTGCGCCATCCTTGACATGGAAGCTCCACGAAATGTCAAGGAGGTGCAGCGCTTGACCGGTAAGTTGGCTGCGCTCAGCCGCTTCCTTTCCAAGGTAGCGGACCGAGCCGCTCCGTTCTTCCAAGCTGTGAAGAAGTCCCGAGGGTTCGTGTGGACAGAAGAATGCCAACAATCCTTTGAATCCCTCAAGTCCTACCTCCTCTCTCCTCCAGTTCTCGCGAAGCCCGAAGCGGAGGAGACGTTGTACTTATACTTGGGAGTTTCACCCAAAGATTTGAGCTCGGTCCTAGTCCGAGACGAAGGTGGAGCTCAGCACCCGATGTATTATACGGCGAAGATGCTGAGGGGTGCCGAGCTCAGGTACTCAGTAGCCGAAAAGACGGTCCTGGCCGTGGTTTCAACCGTGTAGCGGCTAACACCCTACTTCCAAGCTCACCCGGTTCAAGTGCTCTCCCAACAACCCATTGGTGCGCTGCTCAGGAGCCCGAACGCGCCCTCGTGCATGTCCAAGTGGGCGGTGTTCCTTGGAGCTTTCCAGATCGAATTCAGGCCAAGGGCAGCGATCAAGGGCCAAGCGCTAGCTGACTTCGTGGTAGAGTGCACCGCTTGGGAGGAGCCGAGCCCGGAAGAGCCGGAAGCCGATGACTGGTGGATAGTTTTTACCGACGGCTCCTCCGCCGCCGAAAACTCGGGGGTGGAGTGGTAGTCATCGCTCCCGAAGGCTTCAGAGCATACTACTCAATTCGATTCGGTTTCAAGGCATCAAACAATGAAGCGGAATATGAAGCGCTCCTGTGCGGGCTACGCCTAGCAGCCGGGATGAACACAACAAAGCTAAGGGTAAAGTGTGATTCAAAGCTGGTGGTTGGCCACACCTCGGGAGAGTTCTAGGCGAATGACGAAAGAATGAAGAAGTACAAAGATACCGCTCTAGAGTTACTTAAGAGTTTCACCGCGTATAGTGTGGAGCAGATCCCTCGGGCGGAGAATGCCGAGGCGGATATCTTGTCGAAGCTGAGCTCGGACACGCCTGAGCACATCAGGAGAATGGCGAACGTGGAAGAGCTGTCCGAGCCGAGCATCCATGCTTCCCCTGTGGCAATGATCTGTGCTCGACCAAGAGATTGGATGGACGACATAGTCGCCTTCTTGAAGGACGGTGCTCCTCCTCGGAAGGAAGGCCGAGCGCAGACCATACCTGGATGTTCTTCCCGGATGGAGGTCGAACACTCGCGCTCGGCACTCCTCCTAGGAAGGAAGGCCGAGCGCAGACCATACCTGGATGTTCTTCCCGGATGGAGGTCAAACACTCGCGCTCGGCGCTCCTCCTCGAGGAGGGAAACTGAGCGCAGACCATACCCGGATGGAGGTCAAACACTCGCGCTCGGTGCTCCTCCTCTGGAGGGGAGCTGAGCGAAGGCCATACCCGGATGTTCTTCCCGGATGGAGGTCAAACACTCGCGCTCGGGGCTCCTCCTTGGGGAGGGAAGTCAAGTGCAGGCCATACCCCGATGTTCTTCCCGAATGAAGTTCAAACATTCGCGCTCGACGCTCCTCCCTAGGAGGGAAGCCGAGTGCAGGCCATACCCGGATGTTCTTCCCAGATGAAGGTCAAACACTCGCGCTCGGTGCTCCTCCTCGGGGAGGGAAGCCGAGCGCAGGCCATACCCGGATGTTCTTCCCGGATGGAAGTTAAACACTCGCGCTCGGCGCTCCTCCTTGGGGAGGGAAGTCAAGCGCAGACCATACGCGGATGTTCTTCCCGGATGAAGGTCAAACATTCGCGCTCGACGCTCCTCCCTGGGAGGGAAGCCGAGTGCAGGCCATACCCGGATGTTCTTCCCGGATGAAGGTCAAACACTCGCGCTCGGCGCTCCTCCTCGGGGAGGGAAGCCGAGCGCAGGCCATACCCGGATGTTCTTCCCGGATGGAGGTCAAACACTCGCACTCGGTGCTCCTTCTCGGAAGGAAGGCCGAGTGCAGGCCATACCCGGATGTTCTTCCCAGATGAAGGTCAAACATTCGCGCTCGGCGCTCCTCCTCGGGAGGAAAACCGAGCGCAGACCATACCCGGATGTTCTTCCCGGATGGAGGTCAAACATTTGGGCTCGGCACTCCTTCTCGGGAGGAAAACCGAGCGTAGACCATACTCGGATGTTCTTCCCGGATTGAGGCCAAACACTCACGCTCAAAAATAATGACTAAAAACGAGACATAAAATCAAATTCAAATTTTATTCATCCCTGAAAAAGGGGCTAGTGCACGGCGCGAACGCCTTATAAGGTCGCCTCGGGTACCGGGTTGATCAAAGGAAGCGCAGGGGTCAAGCAAAAGGCATCAAGTCCCAAGGGTGGAACCCGTTGGACTGGAGCACAAAGGCACCAAGGCCAAGGTTTGGGCAGAGCGCCACGTGGATAAGGCGAGCCCGCGCTCGTCCTCGGTTAGGCAACGAGACGAGTCGAGCACGTCTTTGGCAAAGCGAGCCCAAGCGTGAGCACGGCCTCGCATAAGCAAGCGTAAGCACTTCAGCAAATGGTCGTTCCGACTTCAAAAGTTATTCAAGGAAATGCGATTAAGAATCAAAGCAAGACGATAAAGGCATCACAAACCATGAAGAGTCAAAGATAATAGTCGCGCGATACGAAACATATTGTTCGAGCACAAAAACATTACATTGAAAAGAAAAGGGTGGAGTTCAGCGTTGGGCCCAACCGCGCTCAATTTCCGGCTGTGTCCTCACCCCCTCCACCAGTGTCCTCATCATCGGAGTAGTAGATGGAGGAATCAAACTCCTCAGGGTTCTCGCACGGCTTCGGGAGTTCCTTCCCATCTCTGATCCGCTCTAGTAAGACTTCTTGAGCCCTGTGCAAACCCATGGAGTAATTGGCTTGCCCCTCTTTGAGAAGGAGACGCTGGCCGTTGGGGGTTTGAGCCCAGACCTTCAAGAGATTGTTCATGCGGGAGAGAGCCGCCTCCTCGAACGCAAGGGAAGTCTGAAAGGCCTTGATCACGTGCTCGGCCTCCTCATCAAGGCGGCGCGCCTTCTCCTCAGCGGCGATGCGAGCCTGTCCTGCAGCCTCCGAAGCTCCTCTTCGCCCTTGGCCTTCTCCGCCACATACCACTCCATGCGCTCCACCAGTTCCGGGATGCGCATGGCCACCTTAAACAACGGCAAAATTGTTTAAGTATCGGGCAGGAAAAGCACCCGAACTAAAGTTAAAAACACTTACCGAGCCAACCTCGAGCATAAGGGTGGAGGCAAGGTCCTCTGTGGCGGACGAACAAATCTCCATTCGGTCCGGTGGAGGGATGAAGCTCTGCAGGAAACGGCGCGGCTCCCACAAGAACGAAGGCTTGAGGGGGAACGCCACCTTCACAAAGGCTGGGTTCCCGCAATTCATCGAGCGCGAAGGTGGGGACCTCACCCCGCTCAACGAAGCCCCTTCCATCGCGGACCACGAGCTGACCGTCCACAGTGTTTTCTACTCTCACGCGCTCCACTACTAGATGCCATGGAACCCGGAGAGTGGGGGACTTCTGATGGGGAATAACCCCACACCAGCCTAGGGCTGACATCAGCATAAATTTCCTAAGTATCGGGCTTGGGCGTTCCTACCCAGCCCAGAGCTCCGCTCGTCCTTCCTGCTCGGCTCGGCCAACCAAGCCGAGCCCGAACCCCGCGATAACGACGTGAGAAAAGCGACATTCAACGAAGACTTGATGAAAGCGATAGGATGAAAGGGACAAGACCTAAGGACAGGTGACGTCCGCTAAACGACGGGCCTCGATCAGAGGGCTTTGACTTAGTGAATTGTACCCCCTATAAAAGGGGTGGCACCCCTCATTGTAATGGATTCGAATTTGAATCAATATACTCCTACTTTGCATTCTCTCTCTCTCTAAACAATATACACTATTTTCATAATCACCATTAATTCATTTTTAATCATGACTTAATCATCAATAATCATTCTAATCATTAGGTTTATCATTCATAATTATCCATAATAATTATTCATCATAATGATCATTCAACATAATATTTAATAGCAAACAGCGGCCTAGTCTCGGATGTTAACACCCGAACTTATTGTCATGCATCACATAATGTTTTATATGCCAAAAACATCATGTATTATACAAAATCATATTTAAATTGTTCATAATTAATTGGTATTTTCAGAGAATATTTCCACGAATATTTTAGGAACACTGGCATTGAGGAAAAATCGGTTTATTCAATAAATTAATACAAAAATCGATTTTTAAATATATATTAATCTATTAAATATACAAAAATCGATTTTTAAACATATATTAATCTATTAAATACACAAAAATCGATTTTTCAACATATTTTAATCGATTAAATTGGAAAATCGATTTTATAATATATTTTAATCGATTAAATACCAAAATCGATTTTATACCTTAATATAATCGATTATTATTATTTTTTATTTTGATACGCTTTATCTGAACAAGTTTTAATCGAATCTTAGAAAAAAGAATCGATTTTCGGTCACTGTTCATCGTCTTCTACTTTCGGTCCATTTTCGGACATATCAATTTTAGTTACCAAACTTCAATTAAACTATATAGAAATGTTCTCCAAGGTTCATAGATCATTTTAGAATCATTAAAACATATTTTTAACATCAAATTCAAGGTTTATGATTCTTGGTTCTTCAAACATGTCAAACACAAAACTCAACCAAATGACCATTTATGAACGTAAAAACAACCTGTATGAACATTCTAATCTTTAGATATATCTACGAGCTTACCTCGAGGGTAAATAAAGGTTTTGAAGATTTTCCGGCGAAACTTCCGGTGACGATAGGTCTCAACTCCAGCGACCTCACACCAATACGACAGCACCACTGCGTTTTCCTCACTCCCAGCAACAGAATAGAATGAAACTTTGTAAGAAATGGTGAAGAATGGAGGGTGTTATGGTAGCCTTTTATAGGAGAAGGAAGAGGAAGATGACACAGGTTGATGAGCTCTCCTTCGATTGTTTCGACGGCGGGGTGGAGCTGGCTGCGATTTCTTCCCATTTTAAACGCAAGTCCCTGATTCGGACTAATTGGGTCCCAGTCGGGTAACACTTTTTGGTCCAACTTTCCCCGAATTGAAATCCGATATAACCGTTGGAATTAGACAGTTAAACTCTACACAACGATATAAATTTTTATTATTTATTGACAAACTTTATAATTCACATATTTTTGGGTCCTTAGTAATTAATTAATTATCAATTAATTAATTTTGATAGGCCTATTTTTGGGGCGTTACATTTCTCTCCCCCTTAAAATAATTTCGTCCTCGAAATTACCTGAGTCATTGATTGAAGAGGTTTGGATATTGTGTTCTCATTTTCGTCAAGCATTACAGTTCCGTCAGTCAAAATGTGTGATGGGTCAGAACGGTATCTTTTCAGCATAGATACATGGAATACGTCATGAATCTTGTTCAGTTCTGGTGGAAGTTCTAATCGATAGGCTACTGGACCTACCCGTTTAGTGATTCGGTATGGCCCAATATACCTTGGACTTAGTTTTCCCTTCCTACCAAATCGTAGTACTTTCTTCCATGGTGAGACTTTCAAAAATACTTTGTCATCAACGTTGTATTCAATCTCACGACGTTTTAAGTCGGCATAAGATTTTTGTCGGTCAGAAGCAACTTGTAGCCTTTCTCTGATCAAACGAACCTTTTCTTCAGTTTCACGGATAAGATCAGGTCCTTCAAGCTTTTTCTCGCTCAATTCTATCCAGCATACAGGAGTTCTACATCGTCTCCCATACAGAGCTTCGTACGGGGCCATTTGGATACTCGCTTGATAACTGTTGTTATAAGCGAATTCCATTAATGGTAAATATTGTTCCCAGTTGCTTCCAAGATCGATCATACATGCCCTCATCATGTCTTCTAGAATTTGGATTGTTCTTTTCGATTGTCCATCTGTTTGAGGGTGGAATGCTGTACTAAAGTTGAGTTTAGTACCTAGAGCCTTTTGCAAACTCTTCCAGAATTGCGATGTGAATCGCGGGTCACGATCAGAAATGATAGACAAAGGTACACCATGCAATCTTACGATTTCACGGATGTACAAATCGGCCAGTTTCTTTAATGACATATCACGCCGAATTGGGATAAAATGAGACGACTTGGTTAATCGGTCGACGATTACCCAGACAGCATCATTCTTCTTGACTGATAGTGGAAGTCCGATTACAAAGTCCATCGTAATTCGTTCCCACTTCCATTCAGGGATAGTAGGTGGATGTAACAACCCACTTGGCACTTGGTGTTCAGCCTTGACTTGTTGACATGTCAGACATCGTGTTGTAAATTCAGAAATTTCCCGCTTCATTGTGGGCCACCAATATGTCTTCCTCAGATCTTGGAACATTTTATTACTACCAGGATGCATGGTATAAGTGGTTTCGTGAGATTCACGCATTAAACGTTCCCTCACTTCGCCACTAGGAACTACTAAACGATTCTTGTAGAATAAAATTCCATCATTCAAAGTGAAATCTTGTCTCTCCCCCTTAGAGACAAGTTCACATGTCTTCAAACAGTAGTCGTCACGTTTTTGTACAGCGTGAATTTTGTTCTCAAGAGTAGGCTGGATTCGGAGTTCGGCTATCATCTTTCGGCTTAGTGCGTCAGCTACTACGTTGGCCTTACCAGGGTGATAATCGATGTAACAGTCGTAGTCTTTGATCAATTCCAACCATCTTCTCTGTCTCAGGTTCAATTCTTTTTGAGTTAGCAGATACTTCAGACTTTTGTGGTCTGTGTGAATATATGTCGTCTCTACAAAGAGATAATGACGCCATATCTTCAGAGCAAATACAACTGCTGCTAACTCAAGATCGTGAGTAGGATAGTTACATTCGTGAGGCTTCAACTGTCTTGATGCGTATGCCACGACTTTTCCGTCTTGCATGAGTACACATCCCAAGCCATTATGAGATGCGTCACTAAAGATCATGTAGTCTACACCTGGTACTGGTTGTGTCAGTACAGGTGCTTCTGTCAGACATTTCTTTAGTTTCTCAAAGCTTTGTTGATAAGCATCGGTCCATACGAATTTCACACCTTTTCTTAGAAGTTTGTTAAGTGGAGTTGCGATCGAGGAAAAGCCTTCAACAAATTGTCGATAGTATCCAGCTAATCCTAGAAAGCTTCTCACTTCACGAACATTCCTTGGAACCTTCCACTCGATGATTGCAGATATTTTACTGGGGTCCACATTAACACCTTCTTTCGAAATTACATGACCAAGGAATGTGACTTCATCAAGCCAAAATTCACACTTGGATAACTTTGCATAAAGTTTGTGTTCTCGTAGTACACTGAGTAGTATCTCTAGATGCTTTGCATGGTCTTCTCGATTCTTCGAATATACAAGAATGTCGTCGATGAACACAACTACGAATTGATCAAGATAGGGTCGGAATACACTATTCATGAGATCCATGAATACAGCAGGAGCATTGGTCAAACCAAAGGGCATTACCGTGAACTCATAATGACCATAACGAGTACGTAACGCAGTATTTGGGATGTCCTCTTTCTTTACAGGGATTTGATGGTATCCTGACCGTAAGTCAATCTTAGAGAATATAGTAGATCCTCTAAGGTGATCAAATAATCATCGATACAAGGTAAAGGATATCGATTTTTGATGGTGACTTTGTTTAATTGACGGTAATCGATGTAGAGTCTCATTGTACCGTCTTTCTTTTTGACAAACAGGACGGGTGCTCCCCAAAGGGAAACACTCGGACGTATGAATCCTTTATCGAGTAGTTCTTGTAGTTGAGTCTTCAACTCTTTCATTTCAGCAGGGGCCATGCGATAAGGAGTTGCAGATATCGGTCTTGTTCCAGGAACAAGATCGATGGAAAATTCTACTCCTCTAGAAGTGTTAGAATAAGTGCTCTTCCCTAAACGTGTTTACAACACTAAGAACACTCAAGAATAAGACTCTCTTTAAGAGTAGATGTTGAGTAAACTATATACGCTCAAAAACAACTCAAACTTCACAAATTGGCTCTAGAAAGCTATGGAAAATAATGTTGTTTGGATGCAATGATAATATGAATAAAGTGAAGTGAATTCTTAAGAATAGCAGACCCAAACACCCCTTTTTATAGTGCCAAAATAGGCTCTAATGGACCAATGCATTAAAGGGGTGATTGGCTTGGTTTATGGGATTGAATAAATTTGGGATCTGCAGGATATTGGCTTCCCATCGATGTTTGGAACTTACCCATCACTGGTAAGCCAATTTTCCTTCAGTTTTGAAGCCAACGGTCACCTACCCATCAATGGGTACAAGCTTCCCATCGCTGGGTGGGAAGTTGACTTCCAAACAAGGAAAGAATCAGCCTTAAATGACTTCCAACGGTCATGCCTTCCCATCGATGGTTAAGCCTTCCCATCGCTGGGTTCCCATCGATGGGTAAAGCTTCCCATCGCTGGGTAAGGGCATTCTGCCTTGTGATAATGTTGGACCAAGGCTTGAACAGCGATGGGTAGAGCTTCCCATCGCTGTTTGGCATGGTTCTAGAATTCAATTGGGCTGAAGGCTGCTTACCCATCGATGGGTAATATCTCCCATCGCTGGGTGAAATGATTCTGGAATCCCGGGATCACTTTCCCATGCATGGGTGAAATCTACCATCGCTGGGTAGATGGCTAGTCGAGAACCATGGCTTAGCCGACCGGCACTAAAACCCGACCGAAAAATGCAAAGTTCTCCAAAGTAAAAACTAAGTGTATAAAACACTTATTTAATGTATTCTGATGTCAAAACAAGCTTTTTAAGTTGAAAACCACATCATTAAGGTAAAAACTGTTAGACAAATGTGCAACTCTAGAGGGGGGGGGGGTGAATAGAGTTGTTTTCAAGAATGTATGTTTTTCGCGTGTGTGAAATAATAAAATTGCAGGAATAAATAAAGAGAGTAAGGGAAAGAAGAACACCGAGATTTATACTGGTTCACCACCTCGTGGCTAGTCCAGTCCTCCGAGAGACTCTCTCGAAAGTCCTACTAATCTTCAAGCTTCAACGGGTGCTTGAAAAACCGGTACAAGTTGAGAACTTGAATCACACAAGCCACACTTTCTTACAACAACAAGACTTGAGTCACACAAGTCTTAAGAACAACACTCAAAAGAGATTGAGTTTACAACACAAGAATGAAAGCTCACACAATTGAGCAAAGTAGTGTTGAAGAATTAAAGCTCTATGGATGACAACTTCTTTAGCACTCAAAGAAAATATTTCTAACTCTCAAAAATAATATTTTGATGAGGAAGATGATGCAAAAGATTGATATAGCTCAAAGAATTTATTGGAGTGCAAGAGATATGTTTAGAAATGAAGGAGAATGAGGGATTAAATAGGCTGAGGATAAAAGATCCGTTGGAGCCACTGAAAAGAACTAAGAATAGGAACCAGACAGAATTAATCGATTAAATTAGGGACTTTAATCGATTAAAGTGTACAGAAGCGAAAAGGCTTGAATGCAAAGGTGGAATTAATCGATTAAAAAGGAGAGAAAAATCGATTACCTTGCTCTGTTTAAACTAATCGATTAAATGGACAAATTTAATCGATTAAGTCTATTGGCCTGAGAAATCCAGCGCTGAGATCTAATCGATTATGTTAGATAATTTAATCGATTAAAGTGAAAAATAATGCGCAAACATGAAGGGCCCAAGCCAAGTGCGATGAGAAGGGCATTGGCTTTATATTCGTTGTTTGAGACAACGAGAATAACAAGAACACTCCTCAAAATATAATATCCCTTATTCAATGATTTTGAATAGGGGAGAAAAAGTGAATCCAAAAATTATTTTGTGTGTCAAACGATGTACACGAAAAATATTTAAAGTATATTTTTCTTAACAAAAAAAATTATGTAATCTTAAAAAAATGTTTTAAAGAAATTTTGACACACTTATTTTGAAACTGACTCAGTAAAATATTTTAGACAAAAGAAAAGTAATTTTTCAACTGACTCAAAATAATAATTTTTATCCCTCAAAAATGATTTGTTTGTGCAAGAAAAAAATTGTCATCCTTACAAAGATTCCTAGACTTACTAAAAAAAATCTTCAGAGTCTTCACTTCACTTCAAAAACAATCTGCGTAGGGGTGATCGTCGATTTTTTTATCGTCGTAAACTTCTTGATACCCTTCTTTGCCTTTCTCGATGCGAAAATAAATTTTTGATCAGCTTGAAATTAATTATCCTGTTTGTTATTCATCAAAACAAAAAAATATTCCAGAAGAAATAGTAAAGGGGTTTGAACTCATGTCCAACAATTTCCTCTTTTTTGATAATGACAAACATAGTTGAGAAAGAGCAAAATAAGAGTTCAGAAATTACTTCCTTTTCAGAAAAATTTTCCCTGCAAGGTTAGAGAAGTGCAATAAAAAAATAATCGGAGTAATAAGCGGAAAAACGATTTTAAAAAAGTTTCTCAACTATCCTTCCTTCCCCCTTTTGGCATTATCAACCGATAACTTTCCCCCTTAAACAATGCCGGGATAAAGAAGGAAAGAAAAAAAATGGCAAGAGTTTTCTTTAAAAGAGAACTCTTAGCAAAAAATGCCACAAAGGGACAATATTTTCTAAACAAGAACAATATTGCCAACCCAACAATGATATCAATACACAATCAAAATTAATGTCAACTAGCATCATTGAAAGGAACATCATCATCCACCAAAAGAGTCATAAAACAATAACATTAGCAAATAACAATGTATCATAATAAGTCAAGATAGAAAGAAAATAATAATCAAAGAGAGTTCGCCGGACGAGTCATCCTCTCGTTAGGAGCGAGATTGCTCAAGACGAGTCATCCTCTCGTTGAGCTGGCGAACGTCATCACGGATGCACGTGAGAGTATCGAAGATCCTCTTCACCTAAGAAGGTTCCGGTGCTTCTTCTCTTGGACGAGTCCTCCGTTGACGAGTGACGAGCTCCGTGGCTCGACTTCCTCCGGCTCGAGATGACTCAGCTTGAGTCTCGTTTTGGCTCTCTTCTTCTTCTTCTGCGACTATCAGGTCCAGATTTGGTGCAACATCGCCCTCCTCTCGATACACGATCCGGGAATACTTGGCTTCAGTGATGAAACACGTCTTCTTAACTGGCACCTGAGTGTCCCGAGTAAAGTCTATTTTGCAATGAGCAAGGATATGCATAATGAGGATGGCAAAACGGAGATGGGAAAAACGAGTGCCATCGCTAAGTGCAACGATAAAGAAGTGAACCTAATCAAATTTGACATCGTTCAACAGGACGTGAAACAAACAAATATCGTCCTTGTTGACAACGCCATGGTTCGAATCACGGGGCAACAAAACATAAGAGAAGATGTATTGTTGGACGCGTTGAATTAAAGTGAGATTAATGACACTCGGGTTGCTAGAATTTCTAAACTTGAGGTCACGATGATCTAACCCGAGTTGTCGCCAAATTGCCTCATCTTGGAATGTTTCATCCAAGTTTTCGACAATTTCACCGCGACGAAGGCCAAACAAAGAAGTCAAACCGGCACCGTCAATGAAAACGGTTTTGCTGTCAACATAGGAAATGAGAGATGGTGAGTCTCCCTTAGTGGTACGAAGATTTGCATAAAATTGACGTATAAGATTTGGACAAAAGAATTCATACGTCAAATGGATGAAACGAAGCAAACCTTGCTGAAGGAGAAGAGACTTACTCGGGGCATAGGTCGCCGATTTGAAGAGGTCCTTGTTCACGATCTTAGGAGAGACGATCTCCTTCGTGAGGAAGATGTTATGGAACCTCTCGACTGAAGCCCCAGTGTTGAAGGCGAGTCCGGTTTGTATGTGAATGTACTTGCTCCCTTCACGACGCCATGGCCTCTCACTCTCCTCTGCCGCCGATTCTTGACGCAATGAAGCGTTCTTGCACCTTGGCATCCTTCCTCTTTGAAGTTGATGGGATTTGGTGAGAAAATGGAAGAAATTTGAGAAAAATTGGAGAAGGGAAGGTGTTTAGGGTTTTTGATTTTGTAACAGGAGAATGGCGAAGAAGACGAAGCCTGGCTGGATATAAGGGCAAAAATCGAATATTAATCGATTAAAAAACAAGTATGTAATCGATTAAGGAACACAGCCGAGGCAAAATTGATTAAATGAAGCTTATTAATCGATTAAACGTGGAGTTGAACCAAACGTTTGCGTTTCAAGCTATTAATCGATTAAGCAAACATGTTTAGTCGATTAAGATGGACAGATGAGTCTAATCGATTAATGTAACCAAATTAATCGATTTAAAGTGACGCAGAGCAAAAAGTTTCAGATTTTAATCGATTAACAAAAGTCAAGTAATCGATTAAGAGGGATAGAGGCGACTAATCGATTTCTCTTCGTGGAGTAATCGATTAAAACTTGTTTGACAGAAAAAAAACATCAAGTCCAATTCGGTTGAATACCAAGGGAAGAGATACCTACAATAAAAGCCCTGCAAAAAAGAATTTATCGCGCCTCCGACGCTCAAATTAGTATAGTCAATAAAAAGAATGGATTAGTTCATAGAGATATCCAAAATTCCAAGTTCGTTCCGAATGTGGAAGAAACTCTCCCTACTAAGGGGTTTCGTGAAAATGTCTGCCAATTGATGTTTCGTTTCAACAAACTCAATTGTGACATCTCCCTTTTGGACGTGATCTCGTATGAAGTGATGCCTAATTTCTATGTGCTTAGTCCTTGAGTGAAGAACGGGGTTCTTCGTTAGACTAATAGCGCTCATATCGTCACACCTAATAGGGATGTGATCAAGTATAAGGCCGAAATCCACTAGTTGTTGTTTTAGCCAAAGAATTTGGGCACAACAACTTCCCGCAGTGACATATTCCGCTTCGGTGGTGTAAAGTGCAACACTAACCTGCTTCTTACTAAACCACGAGATTAACGAATGATCGAATAGGTGGCAAGTACCGCTGGTACTTTTCCTATCGAGTTTGCAACCTGCAAAATCCGAGTCGGAATAGCCAACAAGATGACATGTTGAACCTTTGGGATACCAAAGACCTACGTTCAACGTGCCCGCGAGATATCGCATTATCCTTTTGATCGCAACCAAGTGCGACTCTTTAGGACATGATTGATACCTAGCGCATATACAAACGGAGTACATGATATCTGGTCTACTCGCGGTAAGATAAAGTAAAGATCCGATCATACCTCGGTAGCGCTTGGTGTCTACCTCTTTACCTTTTTCGTCCTTGTCGAGATAGCAAGAGGTGCTCATTGGTGTGTCAATGGATTTGGATTCGGTAACATCGAATCTTTTAAGCAATTCCCTACAATATTTCGTTTGACACACGAATGTTCCTTCTTTGCATTGTCTAATTTGCAGCCCAATGAAGAACTTTAATTCTCCCATTATCGACATTTCAAATTCACTTTGCATCATATCGGAAAAATCCCTGCACAAAACCTCGTTAGTAGCACCGAATATGATATCATCTACGTAAACTTGAACCAAAAGGATGTCTTGGTTATCTTTCTTGATGAAAAGAGTAGTGTCGACTTGACCCCGTTTGAACTCATGGTCCAAAAGAAATTTGCTTAACCATTCATACCAGGCACGAGGTGCTTGTTTGAGACCGTAAAGCGCCTTTTTGAGTTTGAAGACATGTTCGGGACACTCATAGTCTTTGAAACCCGGGGGTTGTTTGACATACACTACTTCCTCTTGAATGATACCATTAAGGAAGGCACTTTTAACATCCATTTGATGAAGTTTAAAATCCATTGTAGATGCAAACGCAAGCAATAAGCGAATAGCTTCTAAACGTGCAACCGGTGCATAAGTTTCTTCATAATCAATACCTTCTTCTTGACTGTAGCCTTTAGCTACAAGCCTAGCTTTGTTTCTAGTGATTATTCCATTTTCATCGAGTTTGTTACGAAACACCCATTTTGTGCCAATAACGGAATGATCATTAGGTCTAGGCACCAATTCCCAAACATCATTGTGTTTAAATTGGTTAAGCTCCTCTTGCATTGCCATAGACCAATGTTCATCATTAATAGCATCCAAAACGGTTGTTGGTTCAATTTGAGAAACAAAGGCCATGTGATTAATTGTGTTCCTAAGATAATTACGAGTAGAAACTCCCTGTGTTATGTCACCAATGACATTGTCAATCGGGTGGTTCTTCAATGTTCTCCATTCCTTAGGAAGCTCCGTTTGTTCCTGCGTTTTCTCTTCTTTCGGTTCCTTTTCCTTAACGATTTCTTCATCATCATCATAAGAACCTGCAACATTATCAACAATACCTTTTCTCGCCAAGCGAGCATCAAATTCATCAAAGACAACATGAATAGACTCCTCTACGGTCTTAGTACGCTTGTTGAACACTCTATATGCCTTACTACGAAGAGAATAACCTAAGAAAATTCCTTCATTCGCCTTAGCATCAAATTTTCCCAAGTTATCTTTTCCATTATTATGAATGAAAACTTTACATCCAAAGACATGAAAATAGGAAAGGTTAGGCTTTCTTCCTTTGTAAAGTTCATAGGGCGTTTTCTTGAGTATCGGTCTAATGACGGCTCGGTTTAACACGTAGCACGCGGTACTCACGGAATCCGCCCAAAAATATTTAGGAAGGTTTGCCTCATTGAGCATAGTTCTAGCCATCTCTTCAAGAGACCTATTTTTTCGTTCAACCACGCCATTTTGTTGTGGTGTACGGGGGGCTGAAAAATTATGCTTAATGAATTTCTTAAAAGCATTAAGTGCATCATACTTATGAGCAAGAAAGAGTGTCCATGTAAACCTCGAATAGTCATCAAGGATAACAAAGCCAAATTAATTACCTCCTAAACTCATAGTTCTTGAAGGTCGAAAAAGGTCCATGTGCAAAAGTTGTAATGGCCTAGTCGTAGAAACAACGTTCTTTGACTTAAACGATGCCCTTACTTGCTTCCCCTTTTGACATGCATCACAAATTATATTCTTCTCAAACTTAAGTTTAGGAACACCAATTACTAAGTGTTTAGAAACCAACTTATTAAGATGGTCCATATTAACGTGAGCTATCCGACGATGCCATAGCCACGTTTCTTCCTCTTTGGTAATGAGACACTAAGCTAAAGTAGACGGGGAATTTTCAAGATCAAACATGTAAATGTTATCTACTCTACTACCACAAAGAATAGTCTTATTGTCACATAAGCGCTCTACAATGCATTTTCTAGAATCAAAGATGACACGGTTACCTCTATCGCACAATTGGCTAATGCTAAGAACATTGTGCTTGAGGCCCTCAACAAGAACGTTCTCAACGGTTGTAGCAATGTCCTTTCCGACGGTGCCACTTCCAATGATTCTTCCTTTGTTGTTGTCACCAAAAACAACATTGCCACCTATGAAATACTCTAAACTCCTAAATTTGGATGCGTCTCCGGTCATGTGCTTGGAGCATCCGCTATCGAGATACCAAGAGGTACTCGAAGCCTTCAAGCACACCTACAAAAAGATATCAAGGAGACGGTTTAGGTACCCATGTATTGTTGGGTCCTTTTTGGTTAGCATATGTGCGATGTGTGTGCGTTTGTTGAAGATGCCTAATTTTGGTGAAGAACACGGGTGCAATGTGACCTATCTTATTGCAATAGTGGCAAATAACATTTGGATTATTCATCCTATATGGTTGAGTGTAATGAGTTCTAGGTTTTCTAGGATGTGCTTTTCTAGTTTGATTATTTATCCTAGCATTTTTATTCCCCCTAGCTTTAACAAATGTTGTTTTTCTAGGTTGGTTTTTCTTATATCCAAGTCCTTCACCATTACTAACTTTTTGCTTAAGTATTTTATCTAAGGTGTTTGAGGCATTATTGAACTTTCCCAATTTTGCTCTCTAAACTAGCGACCTTAGCTTTTAGTGATGTACAACTAGAGCATGTAGAAGAAGTAGTAGTTGAAGGTTCTTGTGGCCTTTTTCCAAAAGAGATAATTTCTTGTTTAAGTTTATCATTTATATTTTTGAGTTCTTTGATTTCATTCTCAAAAATCATGATTTTTTTGCTTTATTTCATTGTTTTCTTTGGAAGCCTTTTTGAACATTCTTACCAAATCTTCTACAATGCAAACAACATCATTACTTACCTCTTTTGATGTATCACCATCTTCAATGGCCATGAGACATAAGTTAGCCACTTCCTCCGTTTCCGAGTCTTCACTCCCGGAGCCGTCGTTCTCCCAAGAAATGTAGGCACGTTGCTTCTTCGGTGCCCTATTGTCCTTCTCGTTCTTGAGCTTTGGGCACATTGGTTTGATGTGTCCAATTTCACCACACCCATAGCATTTGGGTGGAGTGTTCTTCTTGGCTCCATTCTTTAGCATCATCTTCTTGAATTTTCGGACAAAGAGTCCGAGGTCGGTGTCGTCGCTGTCATCATCTTCATCATCAACGTTGTTGTGGGTTGATGTTGTTGCGGGTAGAGCAATAAACCTTTTGTTCCTCTCTTCAACCACCTTTGAGAGTTGGGTGGTTTCGTAGGTAATAAGATTACCTCGAAGAGCATCATAGGTCGTTGTTTGGAAGTCACGGCCTTCTTCAATTGCGTCCACCTTTGAACACCATTTAGGGGATAGGCTTTGCAGCACCTTTCTCACGAGCTCTCGGTCGGTGTATGTCTTCCCGAGAAGATTGAGAGGATTGATGATGTTAGAGAATCTCTCAAACATTTCCTCAATCTTCTCATTTTCCTTCATTGAAAAGAGTTCATTCTCGTGAGTGAGATGGTCAATTTTGGCCTCCCGAACCTGCGCGGTTCCTTCGTAGGTGACCTCCAATTTTTCCCACATTTGTTTTGCGGTTTCACACCGTGAGATTTTGCGACAGTCATCAGCGTTAACACCGTAATAAATCATGTTTATTGCCTTTGCGTTGAACTCCATCTTTTTGCAATCTTCGTCGGTGAACTCCTCTTCGGTTTTGGGAACATTGAGTTCACCGACTTTCGCGTGTGTGAAATAATAAAATCGCAGGAATAAATAAAGAGAGTAAGGGAAAGAAGAACACCGAGATTTATACTGGTTCACCACCTCGTGGCTAGTCTAGTCCTCCGAGAGACTCTCTCGAAAGTCCTACTAATCTTCAAGCTTCAACGGGTGCTTGAAAAACCGGTACAACTTGAGAACTTGAATCACACAAGCCTCACTTTCTTACAACAACAAGACTTGAGTCACACAAGTCTTAAGAACAACACTCAAAAGAGATTGAGTTTACAACACAAGAATGAAAGCTCACACAATTGAGCAAAGTAGTGTTGAAGAATTAAAGCTCTATGGATGACAACTTCTTTAGCACTCAAAGAAAATATTTCTAACTCTCAAAAATAATATTTTGATGAGGAAGATGAAGCAAAAGATGGATATAGCTCAAAGAATTTATTGGAGTGCAAGAGATGTGTTTAGAAATGAAGGAGAATGAGGGATTAAATAGGCTGAGGATAAAAGATCCGTTGGAGCCACTGAAAATAACTAAGAATAGGCACCAGACAGAATTAATCGATTAAATTAGGGACTTTAATCGATTAAAGTGTACAGAAGCGAAAAGGCTTGAATGCAAAGGTGGAATTAATCGATTAAAAAGGAGAGAAAAATCGATTACCTTGCTCTGTTTAAACTAATCGATTAAATGGACAAATTTAATCGATTAAGTCTATTGGCCTGAGAAATCCAGCGCTGAGATCTAATCGATTATTTTAGATAATTTAATCGATTAAAGTGAAAAATAATGCGCAAACATGAAGGGCCCAAGCCAAGTGCGATGAGAAGGGCATTGGCTTTATATTCGTTGTTTGAGACAACGAGAATAACAAGAACGCTCCTCAAAATATAATATCCCTTATTCAATGATTTTGAATAGGGGAGAAAAAGTGAGTCCAAAAATTATTGTGTGTCAAACGATGTACACGAAAAATATTTAAAGTATATTTTTCTTACAAAAAAAAATTATGTAATCTTAAAAAAATGTTTTTAAGAAATTTTGACACACTTATTTTGAAACTGACTCAGTAAAATATTTTAGACAGAGGAAAAGTAATTTTTCAACTGACTCAAAATAATAATTTTTATCCCTTAAAAATGATTTGTTTGTGCAAGAAAAAAATTGTCATCCTTACAAAGATTCCTAGACTTAATAAAAAAAATCTTCAGAGTCTTCACTTCACTTCAAAAAAAATCTGCGTAGGGGTGATCGTCGATTTTTTTATCGCCGTAAACTTCTTGATACCCTTCTTTGCTTTTCTCGATGCGAAAATAAATTTTCGATCAGCTTGAAATTAATTATCCAGTTTGCTATTCATCAAAACAAAAAAATATTCCTGAAGAAATAGTGAAGGGGTTTGAACTCATGTCCAACAAAAACCACGGTTGACCAAGTCAACGCCGTACACGGGTGGTTTTTACCAAAAGACAAAACCGAAAGGTGGTTTTCATGATGTTTTGATTGGAGAACCATTTAAATGCATTCAAAAACAATTCCTACACAAAAACACTTGAAAACCACTTCATTTAAGTAAAAACCACGGCTAGCCAAGTTTATGCCGTTTCGCATGGTTTTTATCAAACGACAAAAAACAAAAGGTGGTTTTTGAAGTGTTTTTGATGGAAAACTTATTTAAATGTGCCCAGAAGTAAAAACCAATCATAAAAAGTTGAAAACCACTTGGTTGGTTCGGACGCCAAAAACCAACGCCGATAACCGAATGCCGAGCGCCGGTTTCTGAAAACCGAACGCCGGTTTCCGAAAGCCGAACCCCGGATGGCTTGGTTTTTGGTTTGGGCGAACGCCAAGTGTTTTTAATATGTTTGAACATGTTTGAAAATAATTTTGATGCTATGTAAAATGCAATAAAAAATGTTTTAGCCTAAAGAGCCAAAGTGCAAAGCTTGGGTCGGTCTTGATCACATTGTCACCGACTCAACGACGCTAAATACTACGGTCTTCGTTCTTGGTCTCTTTTGGCTCTTGTTCTCTTGTTTTCTTCTTATATTTATTTCTCGCCTTGTATATTCAACAACTTGTCTCGTTCACGGCGGTTTGACATTATCAAAACCTGTCATAAAAACGAACACGACTTTAGTACGAAAAAGCGATAAACCCGTGTTTCAACAATTTCCCCCTTTTTGATAATGGCAAACAAGACGGGGTTATGCATAGGAGGATTGTTTTGAGACTTTGAAAATATTGAGACTTTTGAGAGATGTTTCCCCTTAACAAATGCAACAAGGTTTATGTTTTGAACAAGATTTAATATTTTTATATTTTACAAAAAATTGTGCCTTAGAAAAAGTTCCCCCTCAATCTATGCATAACCTTTATACCTTCCCCCTTTTGACATTAGCAAAAAGCACTTCAAAAAATTTAAAAAAAAGAACTCTTTGAACATTGATGTTTGATACTGAACATCGATGTTTGAAAATCTCCTGGAGCATCAATTGTCAACAATATCGTAAAACGAGCTTCCCCCTTGATGCGGTTCATTGGGTTCCGTGCTTGGAGCATCCACTACAGGTTTGTAGTCTTCAAGCACACCCTTTTGTGTATCTAGTAATACCATTGAGGTACCCAATAGCTTTTGGGTCCTTGGGGGTTAGGCAAATAAAAATCATAATTATGATTATAAGAAGTGTCCCTATGTTTAGCAAAACAAACGGGAGCTATGTGTCCTATCTTAGAACAATAATGGCATACTACGTTTGGATTATGCATATGCCTAGGTTGAGCCAAAAACTTTCTAGGATCTAAAATCATTATTCCTAGAAATATTAACTAAATTCCTAGACTCATTTCTAGGTTGTCTCAAAATATTTCTACCATTTGTAAAAATCCTAGAGTCAATTCGAGGTTGTTTCACCTTGTTACTTTTATTCTTTCTAGAATTAATTTTGTTATACTTAGTATTATTCGTTCTTCTAGGTGGTTTATCATTCTTAACTTCTTGACAAAGTTTCTTAGGCTCTTCTACCTTAATTTTTTCAATGCTGCTTTTAAGTTCTACATTCTCTACTTTTAAAGACTCACAAGAGGAACAAGTAGAACTTTGGTCAAAGAAATAATCTATATTCATTGCCTTAATTTTATTTTTGAGGTCAAAATTATCATTTTCCAAAAATTTATTTTCCTCTTCCAAAGCATGAATTTTTGCCTTAGCCTCTTTGGCAATTTTTGAAGTTTTCTTCAATTCACCAAATAATTCTTGAAAGGCTTCTTGTAATTCTTCAAACGAGAAAGAGTTAGAAGTACTTACCTCTCCATTTCGTTCATGAGCCATAAGACATAAGGTGGCGGTTTCGTCACCGGAACTTTCCGAATCCCATGCCATGTATGCTCGTCCTTCTTCTTTTCCTTGCGGTTTGGGCAATATGGCTTTATGTGACCAAGTTCTCCACAACCAAAGCATGTTGGAACGGGTTCCCCCTTTCTTTTACAATCTCGGGACCCAAGTGTTTCCTTCAAAAATTCTTGGAACTTCTCGAGCAAGTTATAAGTGTTGAAACACGGGCTTGTCACGTTTTCGTACTAAAGCCGTGTTCGTTTTTGTAACAGGTTTTGATAATGCCAAACTGCCGTGATCAAGATAAGACATTGAATATACAAGGCGAAGAACGAAGATAAGAACAAGAGCTATACGAAGACCAAGAACGAAGACCGTAGTCTTAGTGTCGTTGAGTCGGTCTCATTTGTGATCAAGACCGACCTAGTCTTTACACCTTGGCTCTTTAGGCTAAAATCTATTCATTGAATTTCTTACATCATAAAAATGTTTTTCAAACATGTTTAAGTCAACAAAAACACTTGGTGATCGCCCAAACCAAAAACCAAGCCATCCGGCGTTCGGCTTTCAGAAACCGGCGTTCGGCTTTCGGTTATCTGCGTTGGTTTTTGGGGTCTGAACCAACCAAGTGATTTTCAACTTTCTATGACTGGTTTTTACTTCTTGGCATGTTTAAACAGTTCTCCAACAAAAACACTTTGAAAACCACCTTTCGTTTTTGGTCGTTTGGCAAAAACCACGCAAAACGGCATAAACTTGGCTAACCGTGGTTTTTACTCAAATGACGTGGTTTTTAAAGTGTATCACTTGATTTCTTAGCGAAATACATCAAATAAGTGTTTTAAACACTTGGTTTTTATTTTGGAGAACTTTGGATTTTTTGGTCGGTTTTTGCATCGGTTGGCTAGGTCGTGGTTAAGGCAAAAACCATAGGTTTTTGGCTAACCACCCACCCAGCGATGGGAAGAACATCCCATTGATGGGAAAGCGGCCCCTTAGCCAAACCAACTTCCAGAACCATGCCAAACAGCGATGGGAGGTTCTACCCATCGCTGTTAAAACCTTGGTCCAACATTATCATAAGGCAGAATGCCCTTACCCAGCGATGGAAGCTTTACCCATCGATGGGAACCCAGCGATGGGAAGGCTTAACCATCGATGGGAAGGCATGACCGTTGTAAGTCATTTAAGGTTGATTCTTTCAATGTTTGGAAGTCAACCTCCCACCCAGCGATGGGAAGCATGTACCCATCGATGGGTAGGTGACCGTTGGCTTCAAAAATGAAGGATCGTTGGCTTCACTTCACAATATTCATATTATCATTTCATTCAAACAACATCATTTTTCATAGCTTTCTAGAGCCAATTTGTGAAGTTTGAGTTTTTCTTGAGCGTATATAGTTTACTCAACATCTACTCTAAAAGAGAGCCTTGTTCTTGAGTGTCTTAGTGTTGTATACACGTTAAGGGAAGCTTGTTTCCCTTGGTTGTACGAAGGAGAGGTATTTTCCTTCGGGTTGAAGTCTTGGAGTGCGCTATCTCCGAGCAAGTGTTGTTGAGGCTCGTGGGACTCGAGTTCTCAGGTTGTAACGGTTTGTTAAGCACCCATAAGCTTAACGGAAGTAGTGTAGCTCGAGAGAGTCTCTCGGGAGGCTGGATTAGCCACAAGTTGTGGTGAACCAGGGTAAATCTTGGTGTGCTCCCTTTACGCGTTCTACGCTCTTTATCTTTCACGTTCTTAATTTTTTATTCCTGCGATTTCTACGATCAAACGCTATTCACCCCCCCTCTAGCGTTGGTCACTTATTCTAACAATTGGTATCGGAGCCTAACTCGCGTCCAAACTTAACCGTTTGAGAGTAAAGCGATCATGGGTTCTTCTTCTAGAAATCTTTATGCAGGGATTGGAGAAGGTCAATCAACTACACGGCCAGCTCTTTTTGATGGAACCAATTATACATATTGGAAAGAACGAATGAGAATCTATATTCGTTCCACGAACTTCCAATTATGGTTGGTTATCAAAAACGGGGAAGAGGTGCCGATGAAGAAAGTCAGAGACAAGTTGATCCCCAAGACCGAAGACGAGTTTGATGCCGAGGACATCAAAAAGGTCGAGAATTACGCAAAGGCAATAAACATGCTTTATTGTGCCGTAAATCCTGATGACTACCGCAAGATCTCCTGCTGCTCAACCGCCAAGGAGATGTGGGGTAAACTTGAGGTGACGTACGAAGGAACGGACCAAGTACGTGAAGCCAAGATTGACTTCCTCACCCAAGAATATGAGATGTTCAAGATGAAGGAGCACGAGAAGATTGACGACATGTTCGACCGATTTTCCAAGATAGTCAACGACCTTCATGCATTGAAGAAGACCTACACCGACAGGGATCTTGTGCGAAAGATCCTACGGAGCTTGACATCCGAATGGCGATCTAAGGCCGATGCCATCTATGAGTCAATCAGCACATCAAATGTCACCATCGACAGTTTAAGAGGTAACTTAAAAACGTATGAATCTACTATACTTAACCCGTCTTTGAATGACCAGAGAAAAGGCAAGCATTAAAAGCCTCCAAAGAACCGACAATGAATGACTCAAGTGATGATGATGAAGTCAAGCTTGTCATGAAGAAGTTTTGCAAACTTCTAAGAAAGAAAGAAAAGGTTGAGGATGACCCTGTGTGCTATGGATGTGGTGAAGCCGGGCACATCAAGAACAAATGCCCGAGAAACGGAAGGAACACTCGCCACTTCAAAAAGCAAAGAGCATACATCTCTTGGGGTGGCGACTCCGGCGATGAGTCAACTGACCAAGACGAGGATGAAACTGCTGTTGGGAAAAATATTATAGATTTTGATGATGATGTATTTAGAATGTAATAGGGACTTTAGGTCTCCCCAGATATTCAATGTAATTTTTCGTTTTAGAAATATTGTTAAAACCAAGTTCTTGAGATTTCCAATAAAGTTGTGATATTTCTTTAAGCGGTTTGATGCCTGAAGACTTAATCAAATTCAGTAATTCGGAAATTGGATATCTTGATCGGAAATGTCAGAGACAAGTAAGGATTTCTCAAAGCAGACGAAAATCCTCTTATCCGGAAGACTACATGAGAACCGGATGTCTCGCTACAACCCGCCGAAGGCTAAGTCGGAAGACTAGCGCGGATTTCTTTCTCACCTGGAAGACTGAGTATGACTCTTCCGGATTTGTCAGCTAAGAACCGTATGCCTCAACGAAGACCGGAATTCTCAAAAAGCGGACAAGTGAGAAAAAGACTTAGAAAATTATCTAAGTCTTGAATGAAGAAATTCTACCCGTTGGTAAGGAAAAATCAATCTCTTGATTTTCAATGGCTAGACTGAAGATAATTATGCTGATTCAAGAACAAATGACTCGAAGACAAAGTCTGGACCTCTAAAAATTGAAGAGCCTGTCCAGAATTCCTAAACAAGCACTAGAAGACAAATAGAGTAAAGTGCTACAGTCCAGAATTCTTGAACAACAGCTAGAAGACGGATTCTGTGGAAAAAGAAATCCCTCCTTTTACAATTGGGTATGTCCAAACACCCATTCCAATGAGGAATCTTCAAATCACAATCTTCATTCAAAATTGAAGCCAACAAATGCAACGGATAGTCTATTTTGACTCAACGGATTGATTATCCAATCCAGCTATAAAATAGCATCCTTGGAAGACTGGGGAAGAAAAGAACAACTCATCAACGATAAGAAGAACAACCACAAAGAGGCTACCTCATTTAGCCCAAAAAGCTTGATAAAGAGAGATTTCTAAACTCCTTATCCAGAAGCAAACTTCTCCTCCTTCCAAAGAGCTATAGTGTAAATACTTGAAGGTTTCCTTGCCTCAAGTAACCCACCACGTTGAAGGATACAACTTTTGATCAAACTTATTGATTAAAAAGGGGTAGGTCAACTTTCTTACAAGTTGGTCTTGCAAGTCCTATTGTTCGGACCTTGCAGTTGTTGAAGAAGCGTGACCTTCTGTTGGGAAAAATATCATAGATTTTGATGATGATGTATTTAGAATGTAATAGGGAGTTTAGGTCTCCCCCAATATTCAATGTAATTTTTCCTTTTAGAAATATTGTTAAAACCAAGTTCTTGAGTTTTCCAATAAGGTTGTGATATTTCTTTAAGCGTTTTGATGCCTCAAGACTTAATCAAATTCAGTGATATGGAAATTGGATATCTTGATCGGAAATGCTAGAGACAAGTAAGGATTTCTCAAGCAGATGAAAATCCTCTGTTCCGGAAGACTACATAAGAACCGGATGTCTCGCTACAACCCGCTGAAGGCTAAGTCACCCAAATCGGAAGACTAGCGCGAATCTCTTTCTCACCCGAAAGTCTGAGAATGACTCCTCCGGATTTGTCAGCTAAGAACCGGATACCTCAAGGAGACCAAAATTCTCAAAAAGCGGACAAGTGAGAAAAGACTTAGAAAATTATCTAAGTCTTGAATGAAGAAATTCTACCCGTTGGTAAGGAAAAATCAATCTCTTGATTTTCAATGGCTAGATTGAAGATAATTATGCTGATTCAAGAACAAATGACTCGAAGACAAAGTCTGAACCTCTAAGAATTGAAGAACCTGTCCAGAATTCCTAAACAAGCACTAGAAGACAAACAGAATAAAGTTCTACAGTCCAGAATACTTGAACAACAGCTAGAAGACGGACTCTATGGAAAAAGGAATCTCTCCTTTAACAATTGGGTATGTCCAAACACCCATTCCAATGAGGAATCTTCAAATCACAATCTTCATTCAAAATTGAAGCCAGCAAATGCAACGGATAGTCTATTATGATTCAACGATCAAATCACAATCTTCATTCAAAATTGAAGCCAGCAAATTGCGCTTATTATGCTTGATTATGCTTATCTCAAGTATGATTTTGTCTTAATTATTTTTCTGAAGCGCATACATTCAGGGGGAGTGTATCTCAGGGGGAACTTAACTAGTTTTGGCTAACAATTGTTTTTGGCAATGAATTATCGATAAGCTCAAAGCAATGGAAGACGGATATCTCAGTTTTGGTACTAAAATTGGAAATCTTTGGAAATATCCGATTCAGGTACCTTACAAAATCTGCCTTCTTAAACTAAGCTTTAGTCCTTAATTCATTTCCAACCATCTCTAAAAGTACTGGTCCCTAGGATGTTTAAAAATGTACAGGACTTTGGAAAAATAGTACCATTTGTCTTTTTAAATATTCATATTTGTTTTGGTGCTACCTCGTCCTAAGTAGAAGTTAGAACTATAGGGAATGAAAAATGATAGTCTTATTTTGGGCCTTGAGAACCCAAAAATGATAGTCTTATTTTGGTGCTATCTCGTATTTTTCAGTATTAGACCATACACCTTCTCTGGAACAACACTCTCTCTATTTTTTTTTGAGAGATGTGTTGCTTCCAAGATCTTGAATATCCACTTTGGATATTAAAGATCTATCAAACGCAACGCCAACTGCTCAGCCAAGCAGAATCTGCTGAAGCTGAAAACAGTCAAGGTGGAAGAGATCACAAAATCTCAAGACAAAAACTTGGTTTAGGAATTATTGTAATTTGAATTGTATTTGTTTAAGAGTTTTTGTTAACAAGTTGTATATTATGAGAAACTAAAAGAAAGTTATAAAATTAGTTCTCAGTACAGCGACCGGAACTCTTAAACACTTGTTTGTCATCATCAAAAAGGGGGAAATTGTTGGGAAAAATATTATAGATTTTGATGATGATATATTTAGAATGTATTAGGGACTTTAAAGCCCCCCCCCAATATTCAATGTAATTTTTCTTTTTAGAAATATTGTTAAAACCAAGTTCTTGAGATTTCCAATAAAACTGTGATATTTCTTTAAGCGTTTTGATGCCTGAAGACTTGATCAAATTCAGTGATATGAAAATTGGATATCTTGATCGGAAGTGTCAGAAACAAGTAAGGATTTCTCAATCAGATAAAAATCCTCAGATCCGGAAAGACTACATAAGAACCGGATGTCTCGCTACAACCCGCTGAAGGCTAAGTCATTCAAATCGGAAGACTAGCGTGGATCTCCTTCTCACCCGGAAGTCTGAAAAAGACTCATCCGGATTTGTCAGCTAAGAATCGGAAGACTCACCGAAGACCGGAATTCTCAGAAAGCGGACAAGTGAGAAAAGGCTTAGAAAATCATCTAAGTCCTAAATGAAGAAATTCTACCCGTGGCAAGGAAAAATCAATCTCTTGATTTTCAACGGCTAGATTGAAGATAATTAGGCTGATTCAAGAACAAATTACTCGAAGACAAAGTCTGGGTCTCTAAAATTAAAGAGCCTGCCCAGAATTCCTAAACAAGCACCAGAAGACAAACAGAGTAAAGTGCTACAGTCTTGAATTCTTGAACAACGGCTAGAAGACGGATTTTGGGGAATCCTTTCTCAACAATTGTCGCCGTTTGAGATATCCGGAATATTGGAAGGCTGGCCAAAATTTCCGGAGGGCTCAGCACCGTCTGAATCCGGATTTCTCTGTGAAATCTTCAGAGGCAGACTTCTGAATGGAATGAATTCCGTGGGCTTCATTCTATCTTCTTTATTGACTTCTTCATCCTTGTCTGATAAATCCAGAACCTCATGATCATGTTTTGATGGTTTGTCAATCACATGTTTTTCATCAAAAATGACATGTATTGACTCTTCAGTGATCATGGTTCTTTTGTTGAAGACTCTGAACGCCTTGCTTACCATGGAATATCCTAGGAAGATGGCCTCATCTGATTTCTCATCAAAAGTGTTCAGATGATTCTTCCCGTTGTTTAACACAAAGCATTTGCTCCCAAAAATATGGAAATATGATATATTAGGCTTTCTCCCATTCCACAGTTCATAGGGAGTTTTGTTGTGCCTTTTATAAATCATACTCCTATTTTGAGTGTAGCAGGCTGTGTTAACTGCTTCAGCCCAGAACCTCTTTGGTAAGGAAGCTTCTGCTAGCATGGTTCTCACTGATTCCTTCAGAGTTCTGTTCCTTCTTTCAGCTACACCATTCTGTTGAGGTGTTCTTGCTGCAGATGTCTGATGAAGAATTCCGTTTTCTTCGCAGTAGTGAATGATGATTTCATTCAGGAATTCTGTGCCTTTGTCAGATCTGATCTTCTGAATGGTCTGACTTGCTTGGTTTTGAATTAGCTTCATGCAGTTGGTGAGTTTCCCTTGAGTCTCCTTCTTGCCGTTGAGGAAGATTGTCCACGTGTATCTTGAGTAATCATCAACTACCACAAGGACATATTTCTTTCCACTTAGACTTATTGGTGTAACAGGGCCAAATAAGTCCATGTGAATAAGACTTAATATCCTTGTAGTTGAGGGTGCCGATTTTGCCTTGAAGGTGGACTTGACTTGCTTTCCTTTTTGGCAAGCATCACAAATACTTTCCTTTCTGAATGCAGCTTTGGGAAGACCTTCTACTAACCCTTCTTTGGACAACTTGTTGAGAGTTTTGAAGTTGAGATGACTCAACCTCTTATGCCAAAGCCATAGAAGGTTAGTGTCACCTTTGCTGATTAGACATGCTTCCTTGACATTATCCCACATTACTTCATAGATGTTCCTGATTCTCTTCCCAGTGAGAATGACTTCATTAGTGGATATGTTCTTAAGAGATGCCATGTCCTTGCAGAATTCCAAGGAGTAACCTTTATCACAAAACTGACTTATGCTAAGAAGGTTGTAATTGAGCCCTTCAACATAAGATACAGCTTGGATGGTTAGTCCCTTGTACACCAGATTTTCTAGCCCTTTAGTAAGGCCGAAATCATTGCTTCCTCCAAAAGTAACTCTTGGACCATCATAGGGAATTAGATTGCTCAAAAGGCTTGCATCACCCGTCATGTGTCTTGAACAGCCACTGTCTAAGTACCAGACACCTGGGTACTTAGTGGCTTCCTGCATTGGGAGGAGGAAGATTTTGGTACCCAATTAAGTTTGGGTCCGGAGTAGTTAATGGTGTGTGTCCCTACATCAAGTTTGAAGTTGCAGGGAATCTTCCTTGCAGCTCTAAACTTGTTGGGATTGTAATCATAGTTGTAGGCATAAAACTTCCTACGTGCAGGAGGTGTTATTTCCTGTTTCCTCCTAGTAAACCTAGGTTGATAAGACCTATGATTTTGTCTAGGTGGTGCATAGTGTGTCCTGTGTCGGTTATAAGCATACTTAGGTGGCACAAATAGCTTCTGAGGTGGAGGGTGACTATATCTTGGCATAGTTCTCCACTCAGAATTTCTTGGAAAACTCCTGTCTCCCCCATAATGGGTATAGCCTCGTGTATAATGGGGGTTAGAAGGTTTTCTTCTGAAATTATTTCCTTTTTGAGGTTTGTCCAGCTTCCTATAGTTCTTAGGAGGGACTACCTTAATTGCGCTTATTATGCTTGATTATGCTTATCTCAAGTATGATTTTGTCTTAAATATTTTTTTTCTAAAGCGCATACATTCAGGGGGAGTGTATCTCAGGGGGAACTTAACTAGTTTTGGCTAACAATTGTTTTTGGCAATGAATTATCGATAAGCTCAAAGCAATGGAAGACGGATATCTCAGTTTTGGTACTAAAATTGGAAATCTTTGGAAATATCCGATTCAGGTACCTTACAAAATCTGCCTTCTTAAACTAAGCTTTAGTCCTTAATTCATTTCCAACCATCTCTAAAAGTACTGGTCCCTAGGATGTTTAAAAATGTACAGGACTTTGGAAAAATAGTACCATTTGTCTTTTTAAATATTCATATTTGTTTTGGTGCTACCTCGTCCTAAGTAGAAGTTAGAACTATAGGGAATGAAAAATGATAGTCTTATTTTGGGCCTTGAGAACCCAAAAATGATAGTCTTATTTTGGTGCTATCTCGTATTTTTCAGTATTAGACCATACACCTTCTCTGGAACAACACTCTCTCTATTTTTTTTTGAGAGATGTGTTGCTTCCAAGATCTTGAATATCCACTTTGGATATTAAAGATCTATCAAACGCAACGCCAACTGCTCAGCCAAGCAGAATCTGCTGAAGCTGAAAACAGTCAAGGTGGAAGAGATCACAAAATCTCAAGACAAAAACTTGGTTTAGGAATTATTGTAATTTGAATTGTATTTGTTTAAGAGTTTTTGTTAACAAGTTGTATATTATGAGAAACTAAAAGAAAGTTATAAAATTAGTTCTCAGTACAGCGACCGGAACTCTTAAACACTTGTTTGTCATCATCAAAAAGGGGGAAATTGTTGGGAAAAATATTATAGATTTTGATGATGATATATTTAGAATGTATTAGGGACTTTAAAGCCCCCCCCAATATTCAATGTAATTTTTCTTTTTAGAAATATTGTTAAAACCAAGTTCTTGAGATTTCCAATAAAACTGTGATATTTCTTTAAGCGTTTTGATGCCTGAAGACTTGATCAAATTCAGTGATATGAAAATTGGATATCTTGATCGGAAGTGTCAGAAACAAGTAAGGATTTCTCAATCAGATAAAAATCCTCAGATCCGGAAAGACTACATAAGAACCGGATGTCTCGCTACAACCCGCTGAAGGCTAAGTCATTCAAATCGGAAGACTAGCGTGGATCTCCTTCTCACCCGGAAGTCTGAAAAAGACTCATCCGGATTTGTCAGCTAAGAATCGGAAGACTCACCGAAGACCGGAATTCTCAGAAAGCGGACAAGTGAGAAAAGGCTTAGAAAATCATCTAAGTCCTAAATGAAGAAATTCTACCCGTGGCAAGGAAAAATCAATCTCTTGATTTTCAACGGCTAGATTGAAGATAATTAGGCTGATTCAAGAACAAATTACTCGAAGACAAAGTCTGGGTCTCTAAAATTAAAGAGCCTGCCCAGAATTCCTAAACAAGCACCAGAAGACAAACAGAGTAAAGTGCTACAGTCTTGAATTCTTGAACAACGGCTAGAAGACGGATTTTGGGGAATCCTTTCTCAACAATTGGGTAAGTCCAAACACCCACTTCAACGAAGAATCTTCAAATCACAATCTTCATTCAAAATTGAAGCCAGCAAATGCAACGGATAGTCCATTTTAATTCAACGGATAGATTATCCAATCCAGCTATAAATAGCATCCTTGGAAGACTGGAGAAAGTACGATGAGATACGCTGATACAAAAACACAACGAAGCAATCACTAAAGCTATCTCATTCACAGTTAGCCCAAGAAGCTTGATAAAGAGAGATTTCTAAACTCCTTATCCAGAAGCAAACTTCTCCTCCTTCCAAAAAGCTATAGTGTAAACACTTGAAGGTTTCCTTGCCTCAAGCACCACACCACGTTGAAGGATATTACTTTTGATCAAACTTATTGATTAAAAGGCGGTAGGTCAACTCTCTCTCAAGTTGATCTTGCAAGTCCTATTGTTCGGATCTTGCAGTTGTTGAAGAAGCTTGACCTTCGAAGGAACAACAAAGCCAGCACGAGTGCAGTAGCAACATTGGTATTGTGAAGATATACCGTGCAGAAATTCACACAAGTGTAACTGTTGGTTCATTATTCAACAACCAACTACATCGTGGATTTTGAGGACGTAGAAGGATTACCCCACCTTCGAACCTCGTTAAAGTTTGCGTGTCTCTCTCTCTTATCTTTATTCTTACTTGCAATTATATTAACTGTGAAAACTAACCTATCCATATTGATTACTGCTCACTCCACCCACCAAATTCCGCACACAATCTAAAGTTCACAAGGACTCTAGATTAACACTCATTTTCTCGTTTTCAAAAGAAACGAAAAAGATTTTAAACCTGTAACAAAGTCTATTCACCCCCCCCCTCTAGACTTTGTATTTCACCACTTTGGGACCACCAAAATGGATTTACCAAAGGAGTAATTGACAAGACATTGTTCTAACTACAAGATAGAGAAGATCTCCTATTAGTTCAGATCTATGTGGACGACATCATATTTGGCTCAACGAAGGAAGATCTATGCACCAAGTTCTCAACCCTCATGCAAGGAAAATTTGAGATGAGCATGATGGGGGAACTCAACTACTTCCTTGGCCTTCAAATCAAACAGAGAAGTGAAGGCCCTCTCATCAATCAAGCCAAGTATACAAGGGATCTTATCAAGAAGTTTAAAGTTGATCAGAAATTATCAGTTTCTGTCCCCATGAATACATCCACCAAGCTTGATATGGATGTAGATGGAAAGGATGTAGATCAAACTCTCTACAGAGGGATTGTCGGATCTCTACTCTACCTTACTGCAAGCCGTTCGGATATCTCATATGCAGTAGGTGTTTGTGCCAGATTCCAGTCAAAGCCAAAGGAAAGCCATCTGATAGCAGCTAAAAGGATTCTTAGATACCTCAAAGGAACTCAGAACATGGGTTTGTGGTATGCTAAGAGCAATTCATTTGAGTTAGTGGGATACTCAGATTCTGACTTTACCGGATGCAAAGTTGACTGGAAAAGTACATCTGGTACTTGTCAATTCATTGGTGGAAATCTTGTTTCTTGGTTCAGTAAGAAACAAAACTCCATTTCTACATCAACAGCAGAAGCAGATTACATTGCTGCTGGTAGTTGTTGTGCTCAAATTCTGTGGCTGAAGCAACAACTACTGGACTATGGAGTCAAGACAAAGGAAGTGACAATCTTCTGTGACAATCAAAGTGCTATAGCCATCTCACAAAATCCAGTGCATCATTCTCGCACTAAGCACATTGATGTCAAGCATCACTTCATCAGAGATCATGTGGAAAAGAAAGATATCAAAATTGAGTATATCTCAACTAAAGAACAACTGGCGGATATCTTCACCAAACCACTAAGTGAAGCCAAGTTTTCCGATTTGCTTCACAAAATTGGTCTAATTCAATTAGACTGAGTGTGGTGCACGTGGCAGTTCATTTTCCACGTCTGTCAAAATGATGGGTGGGGACGTGGCCTTGGGAACAGTTAAAAACCCAATCAACACTAGCCGCATAAATCACCCACATTAAATCCAATCGTCACTATAATCAGACCTCAACTGCCCACTCAGCACACTCAAATCTTTCATCGCCTTCTTCACGAGAATCTTCTGATCAAATTCTCAAGAACCCTAATTTCTTCAGATCTTCTCAAATTTCTGAGAAAATGAAGGTTGTCGGTGCAAATGTCCACTTCCAGAAGTTAGAAGCCAAGTGCTCATCACCGACATTCTTTCAAAGCTATCTGCAAATGATAGCCGCTCAAGAACTCTCCGAATTTCTTCAAATGGAGATTCGCCTCAAATTCGAGGAAGAAATTCTTGAATTCTACAGAAATGGAGAGGTCAAAACTGCTCATTCAAAGGAAAACCCACAGAAGACGTTTCCAGTCATCAAGTCCACTGTTAGAGGTACAAAAGTGAAGCTTTCGCAAAAGAAATTGGGAGAAAAGCTTCGCCTTCCCAATTCTGGAGTTGAAGTTGGGAAATTTCCAGTCAAAAATCTAGACTGGAACATCATTGGAATCTCTGGGCAAGCTCCTTCTGGCCCAGCGAAGAAAGCAGATCTAAACAACGATTACAAGTTGGTTTTGGAACTAGTCATCGCTTGCCTCGAGTGTGGAAGTGGAGGTCATGCCGATGACATCACCCAGGAGAGAGCCTTCATCATCAACTCTCTCATTACCAAAACTAAGGTAAACTGGGCTGCACACTTTTTCAAATCCATTTCGAAACATCTAGGAAAGCACAATCAGAAGTATCTCTGTCAAGGTCTGTATGTTGGACATATTTTGGAATCTATGGGCGCTGCAGTTAAAGGGAAAAAGTATGAAGCCAGATACTGGCTATACTACTTATCCTCCAAAGGAGAAAACAGAGCTAGTGCTAGTTCCACTGCAGAAGAAAGCTCATCAATCTTGCAAAGACTGCCAAGAGAAAGCATGTTGTGTCTTCCTCTCCAAGTGCTGAAGCACCACAGAATCTTGCTCCAATAAATCTTGAAGAAGAAGAAGAAGAATCCTCTGACCAAGGAGAACTTCAAAGGAAGAAGAAGAGGAAGATCAACTCTCCATCAACATCTGGAAATGTCAATCCGGATGAGTTGAAGGAGAAGGAACCTGCTGAGGAAACCTCTGCTCAAAACCGGAGCCCTCAACAACTTGAAGAAGAAATTCCTCAAGTCCAAAGCCTTCCAACCTCATCACCTCAACCTCAAATAGATGATGCAGAGAACCAATTCTGGCAGCTCTACTATGGTTGGAAAGCCTGGAAAGTTGGAAATTCAGCAGAGCAACTGTTGAATTGGGACCAACAACTGAAGAATGAGAAGATCATCAAAAAGTGCTTACGAATACCAGTCAACCACAACTGTGAACAAAGTTTGGATGACTACTGGGTATGGCAAAGGAATCCTGAAGACTTGCATCTGGAATACCTGGCCAACACACCAGTTTCTGACTCTGAAGTAGATGATGAAGATCCTGCAGTCTTCAAGTCAGTCTTCTCAAAAGACACAGAAGATCAAGTGGTTTTCACTTCTGAAGCACAAGGTGTTTTGGAAGCAGCAGCTGAAGATTTCCAAACACTTCCGGAAACCTCACATGTTTCTGAAATGGTTCTAACTGAAGTTGTAGAAGAGAAGGCAACCTCACCCCCACAAGAACAGAACCAGGAAACAGAAGAAGAAGAAGAATTTCAGCCACTAATTCAATCTCAAGGTTTGGAGATTCTCACCACTCCTTGTGAGATCTCCAATCCTACTGAAATTGAGATCTCGGAGAAGTCAGCAGAAACTCCAGAACAGTCAGCTCTTCCAGAAACAATGGAGCAAGCTGTTGAAGCACAAAGGAATTCTGGAGAAACTGAAAAGGAAACTCAAATGGCAGAACTAGAGGTCTCTCAAACTCCAGTAGCCATTTTTGAAGAAGAGAATACATCTGAAGAAAGAGACTCCCTCTCTAGGGATATATCAAATTTTGCGCTTGAAGCAGAAGGAGAGTCTGAAAGAACACTGAAGGTTACTGATGAAGAATGGTGGTCCCAAAGTGGTGAAATACAAAGTCTAGAGGGGGGTGAATAGACTTTGTTACAAGTTTAAAATCTTTTTCGTTTCTTTTGAAAACGAGAAAATGAGTGTTAATCTAGAGTCCTTGTGAACTTTAGATTGTGTGCGGAATTTGGTGGGTGGAGTGAGCAGTAATTAATATGGATAGGTTAGTTTTCACAGTTAATATAATTGCAAGTAAGAATAAAGATAAGAGAGAGAGACACGCAAACTTTAACGAGGTTCGAAGGTGGGGTAATCCTTCTACGTCCTCAAAATCCACTATGTAGTTGGTTGTTGAATAATGAACCAACAATTACACTTGTGTGAATTTCTGCACGGTATATCTTCACAAGACCAATGTTGCTACTGCACTCGTGCTGGCTTTGTTGTTCCTTCGAAGGTCAAGCTTCTTCAACAACTGCAAGATCCGAACAATAGGACTTGCAAGATCAACTTGTAAGAGAGTTGACCTACCCCCTTTTAATCAATAAGTTTGATCAAAAGTAATATCCTTCAACGTGGTGTGGTGCTTGAGGCAAGGAAACCTTCAAGTGTTTACACTATAGCTTTTTGGAAGGAGGAGAAGTTTGCTTCTGGATAAGGAGTTTAGAAATCTCTCTTTATCAAGCTTTTTGGGCTAACTGTGAATGAGATAGCTTTAGTGATTGCTTCGTTGTGTTTTTGTATCAGCGTATCTCATCGTACTTTCTCCAGTCTTCCAAGGATGCTATTTATAGCTGGATTGGATAATCTATCCGTTGAATTAAAATGGACTATCCGTTGCATTTGCTGGCTTCAATTTTGAATGAAGATTGTGATTTGAAGATTCTTCGTTGAAGTGGGTGTTTGGATTTACCCAATTGTTGAGAAAGGATTCCTTTTTCCACAAAATCCGTCTTCTAGCTTTTGTTCAAGAATTCAAGACTGTAGCACTTTACTCTGTTTGTCTTCTAGTGCTTGTTTAGGAATTCCGGGCAGGCTCTTTAATTTTAGAGACCCAGACTTTGTCTTCAAGTAATTTGTTCTTGAATCAGCCTAATTATCTTCATTCTAGCCGTTGAAAATCAAGAGATTGATTTTTCCTTGCCACGGGTAGAATTTCTTCATTCAGGACTTAGATGATTTTCTAAGCCTTTTCTCACTTGTCCGCTTTCTGACAATTCCGGTCTTTGGTGAGTCTTCCGATTCTTAGCTGACAAATCCGGATGAGTCTTACTTCCGGGTGAGAAGGAGATCCGCGCTAGTCTTCCGATTTGAATGACTTAGCCTTCAGCGGGTTGTAGCGAGACATCCGGTTCTTATGTAGTCTTTCCGGATCTGAGGATTTTTATCTGATTGAGAAATCCTTACTTGTTTCTGACACTTCCGATCAAGATATCCAATTTTCATATCACTGAATTTGATCAAGTCTTCAGGCATCAAAACACTTAAAGAAATATCACAATTTTATTGGAAAACTCAAGAACTTGGTTTTAACAATATTTCTAAAAAGAAAAATTACATTGAATATTGGGGGAGACCTAAAGTCCCTATTACATAAATCATCATCAAAATCTATAATATTTTTCCCAACAATTTCCCCCTTTTTGATGATGACAAACAAGTGTTTAAGAGTTCCGGTCGCTGTACTGAGAACTAATTTCGTAACTTTTTTTTAGTTTCTCATAACATACAGCTTGTTAACAAAAACTCTTAAACAAATACAATTCAAATTACAATAATTCCTAAACCAAGTTTTTGTCTTGAGATTTTGTGATCTCTTCCGCCTTGACTGTTTTCAGCTTCAGCAGATTCTGCTTGGCTGAGCAGTTGGCATTGCATTTGATAGATCTTTAATTCCAAAGTGGATATTCAAGATCTTGGAAGCAACACATCTCTCAAAAAAGATAGAGAGAGTGTTGTTCCAGAGAAGGTGTATGGTCTAATACTGAAAAATACGAGATTTCCACCATAGACCTTCTCTACTGCCGAGATTCTCACCATAGACCTTAAAAGTCTTTTCTTCTCAATAGGCTTCTTCCATTGCCATCTATGAGGGTGAGAAAGAAAAGTTTCTCCATTGAGGATATTTTTCTTGGTGTATTCCTTAGACAGTGAGTTTGAAGACTTTTCATATTGGGAGAGTTGTTTGTGATGAAAGTGGATTGAGATACCTTGATTTAAATAGGGGAGGAGGAGTTTCACGGGTTCCATTAAGTGGGTAGTTGGAACGGTGTGAGTAAAGGAGTTTCAACTTCCAAGAAGTTGAAAAGTAGAAGGAATCTTTTACCAGTTACCAAGGAATTGAAACTGTTTTAATTAGAAAATCAGTTTCGATTGGTTTGAGAAACGTAACTGTTCTGGTTTGGCTAAGCCCAAAAGAGTGGCCCAAAAAGAAAAGAAAGCTATGTACTAGAGGGAAATTATTCCTATTGGGTTCTCAAGGCCCAAAAAAAATAAGACTATCATTTTTCATTCCCTATAGTTCTAATTTCTACTTAGGACGAGGTAGTACCAAAACAAATATGAATATTTAAAAGAAAAGAGGTACTATTTTTCCAAAGTCCTGTACATTTTTAAACATCCTAGGGACCAGTACTTTTAGAGCTGGTTGGAAATGAATTAAGGACTAAAGCTTAGTTTAAGAAGGCAGATTTTGTAAGGTACCTGAATCGGAGATTTCCAATTTTAGTACCACAACTGAGATATCCGTCTTCCATTGCTTTGAGCTTATCGATAATTCATTGCCAAAAACAATTGTTAGCCAAAACTAGTTAAGTTCCCCCTGAGATACACTCCCCCTGAATGTATGCGCTTCAGAAAAATAATTAAGACAAAATCATACTTGAGATAAGCATAATCAAGCATAATAAGCGCAATTAAGGCATACTTAAGCAATGTTTAAACCAATCAAGCAATGTTTAAACAAGAAGGTGTTTTCATCAAAACAAATGTTTTCACATACTTTCCCCCTGGTTTGATGAAAAGAACCTTCAGTTCCTTTTGCGTTTTGAAGATCCGGCAACTTCACTGATGCCCTGCATGTTCCCACACAGTTCTTTGATGCGCCTTAAGTTTTCACGCCTTTCCTCTGTTTGAGCAGCATCTGAGAAGTGGTCAGCAACTGCACCTATAAATTCTGTTCCATCCAGTCCTGAGCTGGATAGGTGCTGAGTTTTCCGGATTTCTTTGTTGTGCTTCAAGGATCAGATTAGTCATGTGCAGATGAGAAGGGACATAAGATGCTTCTCCTTCGTTGACTGCAATAGGGAGCTGTGGTATTGGAGATGGACTGTGTTGTTGGAGAATTACTTCCATCTTGCAGTTCCCAGAATGTGCACCAATAAGTCTGAACAGCTTGTATGCTTCCTTTTGATTGTCAATGATCACCTTCAAGTAGTCTTTGGTTACTACTTGATTTGCTGAAGCTATAGCTAGGGCTGATCTGATGTCCATTTGGAGAAGGGACATCTGTTTTTGCAGACCAATTGTGACATTTGCTATTTGCTCCTTGACTTTGTTGAATTCATTGAATTGCAGTTGACTGTCAGAGGTGTATATTTCCATCGTATTGCTCACAGTTTTACTCAATAGAGAGATGATCTCTAGAGTCTTTTCTACTGATTTACTTATCTCCTTGAGATCAGCGCTGTGTTTCTTTTCAGATTTCTCTATCAGCTCAGTGTGTTTGGCTTCCATTAGCTCTATCTCTTGCCTAAAGGAGGCATGTTGAGATGCTAGGGCTGACTCAATCAGCCCTTGGACCTTCTTTGTCCAGGTTTCCGGTATCTCATCCGGAAGAGTAGGAGTGGAAGAGCTATGGAAGTGAAAATTGGTTACCTGATGAGGAGATGATGTCCTTTGAAAGAGTTGCAAAGGAAGAGATTCAGCATCTTCTTGCACATCTTCTTCATCAGTGATCTTTAGTGTCCTCTCAGATTCTCCTTCTGCTTCATCAAGTGCAAAATTTGATATGTATCTTGAGAGTGAGTCACTATCTTCAGCTTCATTTGGTTCTTCAAAAATGGCTATTGGAGTTTGAGAGACCTCCTCTTCTGCCATCTGAGATTCCTTCTCAGCTTTTCCAGAGTGCCTTTGGACTTCTACTTCTTTCTCCATAATTTCTGGAATAGCTGACTGTTCCGGAATTTCTGCTGACTTTTCCAGAATCTCAAGTTGTGTCTGATTGGAGATCTCACAAGGAGTTGTGAGGATCTCGAGCACTTGAGATTGGATCAGTCGCTGAAATTCTTCTTCTTCAGTTGCTTCCTGGTTCTGCTCTTGTGGAGGAGAGGCTGCCTTCTCTTGAACAGTTTCAGTCAGAACCATTTCGAACGCAGGTGAGCTTTCCGTAAAGATAGGGAAATCCTCAGCTGTTGTTTCCAAAATAGCTATTTCTTCAGAAGTGGGAGCCATTTGATCTTCTGTGGCTTTTGAGAAGACTGGCTTGTAGACTGCAGTATCTTCATCATCTGCTTCAAAGTCTGAAACTGGTGTAGTGGCCAAGTGTTCCAGATGCAGATCCTCATTGTTCCTTTGCCATACCCAGTAGTCATCCAAGATGTCTTCACAGCAGTGGTTGACTGGTAGTCCTAGGCATTTCTTGATAATCTTTTCATTCTTCAGCTGTTGGTCCCAATCCAACAGTTGCTCTTCTGAATTTCCAACTTTCCAAGCTCTCCAATTATAGTAGAGCTGCCAGAATTTGTTGTCAGCATCATCTGTATGAGGCTGAGATGAGGTTGGAAGGCTTTGGACTGGAGGGATTTCTTCTTCAAATTGTTGAGGGCTCTGGTTTTGAATAGAGGTTTCCTCAGCAGTTTCCTTCTCCTTCAACTCATCCGAATCGATATCTTTGGATGTTGATGAAGAGTTGATCTTTCTCTTCTTCTTCCTTTGAAGTTCTCCATGGTCAGAGACTTCTTCTTCTTCTTCCAAACATACCAAGGCAAGATTATGTGGTGCTTCAATGGAGGGAGAGGGGGACACCACTTGCTTTCTTTTGGCAGTCTTTGCCATATGGATGAGTAGGACATTATCTGATGAGCTATCTTCTGCAGTGGTACTAGCACTGGCTCTGTTTTCTCCTTTGGAGGATAAGTAGTATAGCCAGTATCTTTCTCCATACTTCTTTCCTTTAGAAGCAATACCTATAGACTCCAAGATATGTCCAAGGTATAGTCCTTGACAAAGATATTTCTGGTTGGGCTTTCCCAAATGCTTTGAGATGGAATTGAAAAAGTGTGCAGCCCAGTTTACCTTAGTTTTGGTAATGAGAGCGTTGATGATGAAGGCTCTCTCCTGGGTGATGTCATCGGCATGACCTCCACTCCCACATTCGAGGCAGGCGATGACCAGTTCCAAAATGAACTTGTAATCGTTGTTCAGATCTGCTTTCTTTGCTGGGCCAGAAGGAGTTCGCCCAGAAATTCCAATGATGTTCCAGTCCAGATTTTTGACTGGAAATTTCCCAACTTCAACTCCAGAATTGGGAAGGCGAAGCTTTCTTCCCAATTTCTTCTGCGAAAGCTTCACCTTTGAGCCTCCAACAGTGGACTTGATGACTGGAAATGTGCTCTGTGGATTTTTCTTTGACTGAGCAGATTTGATTTCTCCATTTTTGTAGAATTCAAGAACTTCTTCCTCGAATTTGAGGCGAATCTCCATTTGAAGAAATTCGGAGAGTTCTTGAGCGGCTATCATCTGCAGATAGTTTTGGAAGAATGTTGGAGATGAGCACTTGGCTTCTAACTTCTGAAAGTGGACATTTGCATCGACAACCTTCATTTTCTCAGAAATTTGGGTGAAAATTTGAGAAATAAAGGCTTAGGGTTCTTGCAGATTTTTGAGAATTTTTCGCGAAGAAGATGACGAAGAATTTTTGAGTGGGCGGTTGAGATCTGAATAGTGGCGATTGGGGTGGGCTATTTATGCGGCTAGTGGCGATACTGTTCCCAAGGCCACGTTCCCACCCATCATTTTGACAGACGTGGAAAGTGAACTGCCACGTGCACTACATTCAGTCTAATTGAATTAGACCAATTTTGTGAAGCAAATCGGAAAACTTGGCTTCACTTAGTGGTTTGGTGAAGATATCCGCCAGTTGTTCTTCAGTTGAGATATACTCAATTTTGATATCTTTCTTTTCCACATGATCTCTGATGAAGTGATGCTTGACATCAATGTGCTTAGTGCGAGAATGATGCACTGGGTTTTGAGAGATGGCTATGGCACTTTGATTGTCACAAAAGATTGTCACTTCCTTTGTTTTGACTCCATAGTCCAGTAGTTGTTGCTTTAGCCACAAAACTTGAGCACAACAACTGCCAGCTGCAATGTACTCTGCTTCTGCTGTAGATGTAGAAATGGAGTTTTGTTTCTTACTGAACCAAGAAACAAGATTTCCACCAATGAATTGACAAGTACCAGATGTACTTTTCCGGTCAACTTTGCATCCGGCAAAGTCAGAATCTGAGTATCCCACTAACTCAAATGAATTGCTCTTACCATACCAAAAACCCATGTTCTGAGTTCCTTTGAGGTATCTGAGAATCCTTTTAGCTGCTATCAGATGGCTTTCCTTTGGCTTTGACTGGAATCTGGCACAAACACCTACTGCATATGAGATATCCGGACGGCTTGCAGTAAGGTAGAGTAGAGATCCGACAATCCCTCTGTAGAGAGTTTGATCTACATCCTTTCCATCTACATCCATATCAAGTTTGGTGGATGTGCTCATGGGGACAGAAACGGATGACTTCTGATCAAGTTTGAACTTCTTGATAAGATCCCTTGTATATTTTGCTTGATTGATGAGAGTGCCTTCACTTCTCTGTTTGATTTGAAGGCCAAGGAAGTAGTTGAGTTCCCCATCATGCTCATTTCAAATTTTCCTTGCATGAGGGTTGAAAACTTGGTGCATAGATCTTTCTTCGTTGAGCCAAATATGATATCGTCCACATAGATCTGAACTAATAGGAAATCTTCTCCATCTTGTAGCTTGAATAATGTCTTGTCAATTACTCCTTTGGTGAATCCATTGTCTATAAGAAATTGAGACAATGTATCATACCAAGCTCTTGGTGCTTGTTTGAGTCCATATAGCGCCTTCTTGAGTCTATACACCTGATCTCCCTTAGTGTGTAACTCAAATCCTGGAGGCTGTTCTACATACACTTCTTCCTCTAGATTTCCGTTGAGAAATGCGCTTTTGACATCCATTTGATAGACTTTGAAGTCCTTGTGAGTAGCAAAGGCTAGAAACAGCCTTATAGCTTCAAGTCTAGCAACTGGAGCGAAGGTTTCATCAAAATCTATACCTTCTTCTTGACAATATCCTTTAGCAACTAACCGGGCCTTGTTTCTGACAACAACGCCGTTTTCATCCATCTTGTTCCGGAAGACCCACTTTGTCCCAATGACATGTTGATGAGTAGGTCTGGGAACAAGTTTCCAGACATCATTTCTGAAAAACTGGTTGAGTTCTTCTTGCATTGCATTGATCCAATCAGAATCAGCTAGTGCTTCTTTAATATTCTTTGGTTCCACTTGTGAGATGAAACAAGCAAGCATAGCTTCTAGATTCTGTTGGGCACTTCTTGTGCGAACACCAGATTGAATATCTCCAATGATCTGTTGAGAAGGATGATCCCTTAACGAACGAAGATTGTGTTGATTGGGATTGACTGGTTGATCTAGTTCAGCTTCTGGTTGAAGAACAGAAGTTGTTGGTGTTTCCGGATGGATTGGCACAGGGTCGCCATTTCCGGAATTGTCGCCGTTTGAGATATCCGGAATATTGGAAGGCTGGCCAAAATTTCCGGAGGGCTCAGCACCGTCTGAATCCGGATTTCTCTGTGAAATCTTCAGAGGCAGACTTCTGAATGGAATGAATTCCGTGGGCTTCATTCTATCTTCTTTATTGACTTCTTCATCCTTGTCTGATAAATCCAGAACCTCATGATCATGTTTTGATGGTTTGTCAATCACATGTTTTTCATCAAAAATGACATGTATTGACTCTTCAGTGATCATGGTTCTTTTGTTGAAGACTCTGAACGCCTTGCTTACCATGGAATATCCTAGGAAGATGGCCTCATCTGATTTCTCATCAAAAGTGTTCAGATGATTCTTCCCGTTGTTTAACACAAAGCATTTGCTCCCAAAAATATGGAAATATGATATATTAGGCTTTCTCCCATTCCACAGTTCATAGGGAGTTTTGTTGTGCCTTTTATAAATCATACTCCTATTTTGAGTGTAGCAGGCTGTGTTAACTGCTTCAGCCCAGAACCTCTTTGGTAAGGAAGCTTCTGCTAGCATGGTTCTCACTGATTCCTTCAGAGTTCTGTTCCTTCTTTCAGCTACACCATTCTGTTGAGGTGTTCTTGCTGCAGATGTCTGATGAAGAATTCCGTTTTCTTCGCAGTAGTGAATGATGATTTCATTCAGGAATTCTGTGCCTTTGTCAGATCTGATCTTCTGAATGGTCTGACTTGCTTGGTTTTGAATTAGCTTCATGCAGTTGGTGAGTTTCCCTTGAGTCTCCTTCTTGCCGTTGAGGAAGATTGTCCACGTGTATCTTGAGTAATCATCAACTACCACAAGGACATATTTCTTTCCACTTAGACTTATTGGTGTAACAGGGCCAAATAAGTCCATGTGAATAAGACTTAATATCCTTGTAGTTGAGGGTGCCGATTTTGCCTTGAAGGTGGACTTGACTTGCTTTCCTTTTTGGCAAGCATCACAAATACTTTCCTTTCTGAATGCAGCTTTGGGAAGACCTTCTACTAACCCTTCTTTGGACAACTTGTTGAGAGTTTTGAAGTTGAGATGACTCAACCTCTTATGCCAAAGCCATAGAAGGTTAGTGTCACCTTTGCTGATTAGACATGCTTCCTTGACATTATCCCACATTACTTCATAGATGTTCCTGATTCTCTTCCCAGTGAGAATGACTTCATTAGTGGATATGTTCTTAAGAGATGCCATGTCCTTGCAGAATTCCAAGGAGTAACCTTTATCACAAAACTGACTTATGCTAAGAAGGTTGTAATTGAGCCCTTCAACATAAGATACAGCTTGGATGGTTAGTCCCTTGTACACCAGATTTTCTAGCCCTTTAGTAAGGCCGAAATCATTGCTTCCTCCAAAAGTAACTCTTGGACCATCATAGGGAATTAGATTGCTCAAAAGGCTTGCATCACCCGTCATGTGTCTTGAACAGCCACTGTCTAAGTACCAGACACCTGGGTACTTAGTGGCTTCCTGCATTGGGAGGAGGAAGATTTTGGTACCCAATTAAGTTTGGGTCCGGAGTAGTTAATGGTGTGTGTCCCTACATCAAGTTTGAAGTTGCAGGGAATCTTCCTTGCAGCTCTAAACTTGTTGGGATTGTAATCATAGTTGTAGGCATAAAACTTCCTACGTGCAGGAGGTGTTATTTCCTGTTTCCTCCTAGTAAACCTAGGTTGATAAGACCTATGATTTTGTCTAGGTGGTGCATAGTGTGTCCTGTGTCGGTTATAAGCATACTTAGGTGGCACAAATAGCTTCTGAGGTGGAGGGTGACTATATCTTGGCATAGTTCTCCACTCAGAATTTCTTGGAAAACTCCTGTCTCCCCATAATGGGTATAGCCTCGTGTATAATGGGGGTTAGAAGGTTTTCTTCTGAAATTATTTCCTTTTTGAGGTTTGTCCAGCTTCCTATAGTTCTTAGGAGGGACTACCTTTTTGGAAACTTCTGTTGGTTTTTCCTTTTCCTTCCTTTTCTGCTTATTTGGTTTAGCAGTAGGTTTAGGAGGGATGAAAGTTGTTTTCCCTTTCCTTTTAGAGCTAGAGGAGTCAAACCCAAGTCCTTCACGACCCTTATGTTTGGTCGTTTCAAGAAGCTTATCCACTGCCTCTTTTGACTTAAGAGTCCCTAGTTCTTTGTTAAGGGATTTCACCTTTTCAGAGAGAGATTCATTTTCAGTCTTGAGTTGAGTGATCTCATTCAGTTGACTTTTCCGACCTTCAGTCAACTTGAGATTCTCTTCACTCAATAGTTTGTTCTCCTCTGTTAAGGAAGAATGTTTGAGATTTATCTCCTCAAAGTCTTTCATCATCTTTTTGAACTGGTCAAAAAGATTTTCAGAAGTTGGTATGCTTTCATAAGAAGATGAGCAGGAGGTTTGTGAGGTTACCTCTTAATAAGCATCATCTTTGGCCATTAGGCAGAGAGTGTCATCTTCTGACATGGTCCACCTATCCTCATGGTTGGACTTTTCAGCTCTGCGCTCCATGCAGACGAGAGCTTCTTCATCCGAGCTTGAGCTGGATGACTCGTCACTTTCAGCAGCAACCATTGCCTTCTTTTTCTTCTCGTTCCTTTCTCTTTCTCCGTACTTCTCCACTTTTGGGTACGGGCACGCTGACTTCCAGTGGCCGGGCTTCCTGCAATTGTAACACAAATAAGATTCAGGAGGAGAGTCACTTACCTGTGGCTTTCCCTTGGATGGCCTTCTGACTGAGTCAGCTTTCTTGAAGAACTTTTTGAACTTCCGGAATTGCTTGACCATCATGGCAAATTCCTCATCGTAGTTCTCCATTTTTGAACTTGACGGCTGGCTGGAGGAGGGTGTGTCACAGTTCCTTGGGCATGTCCCTTCACTTGATGTGACTCTTGGAGTTGTCATCAGTGCCATGGGGAAGGGAGTGACTTGTTCTTCCTTCTTCTTCTTCAGCTCGTGCTCATAGGTTCTGAGCTCATCAAGAAGACCTTGAACAGTGTAGTTCTCCAGATTTCTTCCTTCTTCCATGGCTGTGGCTTTGGTGTACCACTCAGTTGGAAGAGATCTCAGCAACCTTACATTCTTTTCTTTGGGAGAAAGAACGTGGTTAAGTGATGCAAGATCATTCAAGATTTTGTGGAATCTTTCATCTAGCATATCAAATGATTCTCCGGGAAGCATTTTGAAGCTTTTGAACTTCTCAAGCAGGACTTCTATCTTCTGCTTTCTCAAGTCCTCTGAACCCTCACATAGCTTCCCAAGACCTTGCCATATCTCCATGGCAGTCTTGAGGTGCTTAATTTTGGAGAAGGTGATGGGGTCAAGTGTCTTGAAGATGGCTGCTTTGGCGACGTTATCCAGATTGTTCTTTTTGCAATCTCTATCATCCCATTTTTCCTTGGGCTTTGGAATGTACTGGACTACGTCTGGAGTTGCTGGATTCCTCTCAGGATTCTCCATTTGGATTTTCAAGGGTCCATCCTCAAGCACCATCCACATGCAATCATGTAGAGCGTAAAGGTGTGCTTCCATCATGATCTTCCAATCATCATAACCTAGAAGAGAAAACTTGGGCAAACCATGATCCATATTATTCACCATTTTGATCGCTTCTCGTTAATCTAAATGTAGATAGTGAGAAGACTGCTCCGATACCAATTGGTGGTCCCAAAGTGGTGAAATACAAAGTCTAGAGGGGGGGTGAATAGACTTTGTTACAAGTTTAAAATCTTTTTCGTTTCTTTTGAAAACGAGAAAATGAGTGTTAATCTAGAGTCCTTGTAAACTTTAGATTGTGTGCGGAATTTGGTGGGTGGAGTGAGCAGTAATTAATATGGATAGGTTAGTTTTCACAGTTAATATAATTGCAAGTAAGAATAAAGATAAGAGAGAGAGACACGCAAATTTTAACGAGGTTCGAAGGTGGGGTAATCCTTCTACGTCCTCAAAATCCACTATGTAGTTGGTTGTTGAATAATGAACCAACAGTTACACTTGTGTGAATTTCTGCACGGTATATCTTCACAAGACCAATGTTGCTATTGCACTCGTGCTGGCTTTGTTGTTCCTTCGAAGGTCAAGCTTCTTCAACAACTGCAAGATCCGAACAATAGGACTTGCAAGATCAACTTGTAAGAGAGTTGACCTACCCCCTTTTAATCAATAAGTTTGATCAAAAGTAATATCCTTCAACGTGGTGTGGTGCTTGAGGCAAGGAAACCTTCAAGTGTTTACACTATAGCTTTTTGGAAGGAGGAGAAGTTTGCTTCTGGATAAGGAGTTTAGAAATCTCTCTTTATCAAGCTTTTTGGGCTAACTGTGAATGAGATAGCTTTAGTGATTGCTTCGTTGTGTTGTTGTATCAACGTATCTCATCATATTCTCTTCAGTCTTCCAAGGATGCTATTTATAGCTGGATTGGATAATCTATCCGTTGAATCATAATGGACTATCCGTTGCATTTGCTGGCTTCAATTTTGAATGAAGATTGTGATTTGAAGATTCTTCGTTGAAGTGGGTGTTTGGATTTACCCAATTGTTGAGAAAGGATTCCTTTTTCCACAAAATCCGTCTTCTAGCTTTTGTTCAAGAATTCAAGACTGTAGCACTTTACTCTGTTTGTCTTCTAGTGCTTGTTTAGGAATTCCGGGCAGGCTCTTTAATTTTAGAGACCCAGACTTTGTCTTCGAGTAATTTGTTCTTGAATCAGCCTAATTATCTTCATTCTAGCCGTTGAAAATCAAGAGATTGATTTTTCCTTGCCACGGGTAGAATTTCTTCATTCAGGACTTAGATGATTTTCTAAGCCTTTTCTCACTTGTCCGCTTTCTGAGAATTCCGGTCTTTGGTGAGTCTTCCGATTCTTAGCTGACAAATCCGGATGAGTCTTACTTCCGGGTGAGAAGGAGATCCGCGCTAGTCTTCCGATTTGAATGACTTAGCCTTCAGCGGGTTGTAGCGAGACATCCGGTTCTTATGTAGTCTTTCCGGATCTGAGGATTTTTATCTGATTGAGAAATCCTTACTTGTTTCTGACACTTCCGATCAAGATATCCAATTTTCATATCACTGAATTTGATCAAGTCTTCAGGCATCAAAACACTTAAAGAAATATCACAATTTTATTGGAAAACTCAAGAACTTGGTTTTAACAATATTTCTAAAAAGAAAAATTACATTGAATATTGGGGGAGACCTAAAGTCCCTATTACATAAATCATCATCAAAATCTATAATATTTTTCCCAACAAAGAAGATGTACAAGAAGATGCTGAATCTCTCCCTATGCAACTCTTCCAAAGAACACCATCATCTCATCAGGTAACCAATTTTCATTTCCATAGCTCTTCCACCCCTACTCTTCCGGATGAGATACCGGAAATCTGGACAAAGAAGGTCCAAGGGCTGATTGAATCAGCCCTAGCATCTCAACATGCCTCCTTTAGGCAAGAGATAGAGCAAATGGAAGTCAGGCACACCTGGCTGATAGAGAAATCTGAAGGAAAACACATCGCAGATCTCAAAGAAATAAGCAAATCAGTGCAGAAGACTTTGGAGATTATCTCTCTATTGAGTGAAACTGTGAGCAACACGATGGAAATATATGCCTCTGACAGTCAACTTCAACTCAAAGAGATCAACAAAGTCAAAGAGCAAATAGCGAGTGTCACAGTTAGTCTCCAAAAACAGATGTCCCTTCTCCAAATGGACATCAGATCAGCCCTAGCAGTAGCTTTGGAAAATCAGGTAGTGACCAAAGACTACTTGAAGGTGATCATTGACAATCAAAAGGAAGCATACAAGCTGTTCAGACTTATTTGCGCAAACTCTGGAAACCGCAAGATGGAAGTAATTCTCCAACAACACAGTCCATCTCCAATACCACAGCTCCCAGTGCTGAAGCACCACAGAATCTTGCTCCCTATTGGCTGTACTATCTGTCTTCCAAAGGGGAAAACAGAGCTGGTGCTAGCACAACTGCAGAGGAAAGTTTTTCAGACAATGTCCTTATCATGAGTCTGAACAAGACAATAAAGAGGAAGTGGTGTCTCCCTCTCCCAGTGCTGAAGCACCACAGAATCTTGCTCTGATCAATCTTGAAGAAGAAGAAGAATTCTCTGCCCAAGGAGAACTACAAAGGAAAAAGAAGAGGAAAATCACCTCTCCCTCAACATCTGGACATGTCAATCCGGATGAGTTAAAGGAGAAGGAACCAGCTGAGGAAAACTCTGCCCACAACCGGAGTCCTCAACAGCTTGAAGAAGAAATTCCTCAAGTTCAGAATTCTCCAACTTCCTCACAACCTCAAGTAGATGATGCTGAGAATCAATTCTGGCAACTCTACTATGACTGGAGAGCTTGGAAAGTTGGAAATTCAGCAGAGCAACTGTTGGATTGGGACCAACAACTGAAGAATGAGAAGATTATCAAGAAATGCCTAGGACTACCAGTCAACCATAGCTGTGAAGAAATCTTGGATGACTACTGGGTATGGCAAAGGAACCAAGAAGACTTGCATCTAGAACACTTGGTCACCTCACCAATTTCAGAGTTTGAAGTGGATGATGAGGATCCTGCAGTATACAAACCAATCCTCTCAAAAACCACAGAAGATCAGGTGGTATTCACTTCTGAAGCACAGGCTAACTTGGAAGCAACAGCTGAGGATTTCCAAATATTTCCGGAAACCTCATCTCCCTTTGAAATTGTTCTACCTGAAGCTGCAGTCTCTACTCCACAAAAACAGAACCAGGAAGGATCAAATGAAGAACTTCAGCAACATCTCCCGTCTCAAGATTTTGAGATTCTCACAACTGCTTGTGAGATCTCCAACCAGCCTGAAATGGAGATCCTGGAAAAGTCAGCAGAAATTCCGGAGCAATCAACTTTTCCAGAAACAAATGAAGAGGAGCAAGATGTAGAAGCCCAGAGAAGTTCTGCAGAAGTTGAGAAGGAAACTCAAATGGCAGAAGTGGAGGCCTCTAAATCTCCAGTAGCCATTTTTGAAGAACAGAATGAAACTGAGGAAAGAGACTCCCTCTCTCGGGATATATCAAATTTCACACTTAGGGAAGCAGAAGAAGAATCTGAAAGGACCCTGAAGATCAATGATGAAGAAGATGTACAAGATGATGCTGAATCTCTTCCTATGCAACTCTTCCAAAGAACTCTCTCTTCTCATCAGGTAACCAACTTCCATTTCCATAGATCTTCCATTCCTACTCTTCCGGATTAGGTACCAGAAATCTGGACAAAGAAGGTCCAAGGGCTGATTGACTCAGCCCTAGCATCTCAACATGCCTCCTTTAGGCAAGAGATAGAGCAGATGGAAGCCAGGCACAACAAACTGATTGAGAAATCCGAAGAAACACACTGCTCCAATCTCAAGGAGATAAGCAAATCAGTGGATAAAACTCTAGAGATCTTATCTCTATTGAGTAACACTGTGAGCAACACGATGGAGACATATGCATCTGACAGTTATCTTCAACTCTGTTGGAATGCATGAGTTCAACCCTTTCTGTGTTGTTTAGTGTTGACTCACAGGTTTTGATAATTGACAAACACAATTTATTCAAGTCAAGATTAAAGTGCTACAACGACAATCACGAAGTGCTACAACGACAATCACGAAAACTTGAAGTGCCATTCCTTGAAGTATTCAAGAAGGTGCACAGAATTTTGTTGAAGTCTGAGACGCATTCGGAGCGCCTAACGGAGGACTTGGAGGAGTAGAAGATTTCCGAAGACTTTTTATTTATTTGAGTCTTAGGAATTATTGTAAGGATGACAAAAATATCTTCTCTCCAAAATTATTTTTATGAGAGTCAAAATAAAAATTATATTTATTTTTGGAGTCAGTTGAAAAATCTTTTTAATTGTTCAAAATAGTTTTATTGAGTCAGTTACAAAAAGTGTGTCAAACATTTATGAAATATTTATTTTGATATTATAAAATATTTTTGGTAAGCAAAAATATTTTATTCAAATATTTTTCGTGTACATCGTTTGACACACAAAATAATTTTTGGACTCACTTTTACTCCCTTATTCAAATTCATTGAATAGGAGATTTTTTTTAGGAGCGTTGCTGCCTGATTCCCGTTGTCTCAAACAACGAGTATTCATCCAATTTGCTTTCAATCGCAACTGGCTTGGGCCCTTTGTGTTTGTGAATCATTTCGCATCTAATCGATTAAGTTTCTCACCTTAATCGATTTTACCCAGTTAATCGATTAATTTCTCTTGATTAATCGATTAATCTAGTTTTGCCTTGCGAAGGATTGTTCTGGTCCTTGGTCTAATCGATTTTCCTTCTGCCTTTAATCGATTAGTTCACACAGAGTATTCTAATCGATTAATCCCTTTGCATTAATCGATTATTTCCGCGTAGAAGGAACTCTGCGTAGACTGCATTAATCGATTATTGTCACTGCATTAATCGATTATTATGCTGCATTTTTCATCCCAGCTTCTTTTCTTGGACCAACGGATTTATTCCTTCAACCCCTTTATAAACCTCACTCCTTGGTCATTTTTACAATGAACAAGCACTCCTAAAATCCCCAATCTTGAGGTTATAATCCTCCATTCATTTCTTCCTCAAATTGATATATTTTGAGAGAAAACTAAGTGTTTTCAAGAGAGTGTTCTTGTCATCCATAGAGTTTAATCTTTTCTCATTTCTACTCTTGTGAGAGTTATTGCTGAGAGGTTGAAGAAGATTGTTCTTCTTGTTGTTCAAGGCTTATGTGATTTAAGTCTTGGTTGTGAAGTCTTGTAGAGGGAATATCTACGAGCGGTTGTGTCGAGGCTTGTGGGATTCAAGTTCTCGAGTTGTAAACGGTTTGTTAAGCACTCGTAAGCTTAACGAAAGTAGTGGTAGCTTCGAGAGAGTCTCTCGGGGAACTGGACTAGCCACGAGGTGGTGAACCAGTATACATCGGTGTGTTCTTTGCCTTCTCTCTTTTATTTCCGCTGCACTTACGTTTATATTGTTAATCCTGTGAAAATCGGTAATCATTCTCAACAACTCTATTCACCCCCCCCCCCTCTAGAGTTGCACGCATTTTCTAACAAACTCAAGGAGGCTAACAACATCAGAGAGAAAATAGCAAATGTCACAATCAGTCTACAAAAACAAATGTCCATTCTCCAAATGGACATCAGAGCAGCTCTGGCAATGTCTTCAGAAAATCAAGTACTAACCAAAGACTACTTGAAGGTAATCATTGACAATCAGAAGGAAGCACACAAACTATTCAGACTTCTTACCACAAATTCTGGAAATCGCAAGATGGAAGTGGTTCTTCAACAACATAGTCCATCCTTGATTCTAGAGCTCCCCATTGCAGTCAAAGAAGGAGAAGTCTCTTACATTCCTACGCATCTAAAATTGACTGATCTAGTCTTTGAAGCTTAGAGAAGCAATCCGGAAAACTCAACACAGCGCTTATCCAGCTCCGGATTGGATGGAACAGAGGCTGTAGGAACAATTGCTGCTCACTTCTCAAATGAAAATCAAACAGAGGAGAGACGGAACAACATAAGGCGCATCAAAGAACTATATGGAAACATGCAAGGCATTAGGGAGATTTCCGAATCTTCAAAGCGCAAGAAGCACTGAAGGCTTTTTTCATCAAACCAGGGGGAAAGTATGTGAAAACATTAATTTGCTTTGATGAAAACACCTTCTCGTTTAAACATTGCTTGATTGGTTTAAACATTGCTTTAATATTTCTCTTAATTGTGCTTACTATGCTTGATTATATCTATTTCAAGTATGATTTTGAGATTTATTCCTAGCGCACACATTCAGGGGGAATGTAATTCAGGGGGAACTTAACTAGTTTTTGGCTAACAATTGTTTTTGGCAATGAGTTATTGATAAGCTCTAAGCAATGGAAGACAGATATCTCAGTTTTGGTACTAAAATTGGAAATCTCCGATTCAGGTACTTTACAAAATCTGCCTTCTTAAACTAAGCTTCAGTCCTTAATTCATTTCCAACAAGCTCTAAAAGTACTGGTCCTTAGGATTTTTAAAATGTACATGACTTTGGAAAAATAGTACCACTTTTCTTTTAAAAATAAAATTCATATTTGTTTTGGTACTACCTCGTCCTAAGTAGAAATTAGAACTATAGGGAATGAAAAATGATAGTTTTATTTTGGGCCTTGAGAACCCAATAGGAATAATTTCCCTTTAGTACATAGCTTTCTTTTCTTTTTGGGCCACTCTTTTGGGATTAGCCAAATTGAAACAGTTATGGTTCTCAAACCAAACGAAACTGATTTTCAAATTTGAACAGTTTCAATTCATTGGTAATTGGTAAAAGATTTCTTCCACTTTTCAACTTCTTGGAAGTTGAAACTCTTTTACTCTCACCGTTCCATCTACCCAATTAATGGAACCCGTGAACCTCCCCTCTCTCTACCTCCTCTCTTATTTAAATCAAGATATCTCAATCCATTCCCATCACAAACAACTCTTTCAATATGAAAAGTCTTCAAACTCACTGTCTGAGAAACACACCAAGAAAAATATCCTCAATGGAGAAACTTTTCTTTCTCACCCTCATAGACGGCAATGGAAGAAGCCTATTGAGAAGAAAAGACTTTCAAGGTCTATGGTGAGAATCTCGGCAGTAGAGAAGGTCTATGGTGAAAATCTCGTTTTTTTCAATATTACACCATACACCTTCTCTGGAACAACACTCTCTCTATCTTTCTTCTTATTTTGAGAGATGTGTTGCTTCCAAGATCTTAAATATCCACTTTGGATATTAAAGATCTATCAAACGCAACGCCAACCGCTCCGCCAAGCAGAATCTGCTGAAGCTGAAAACGGTCAATGGCGGAAGAGATCACAAAATCTCAAGACAAGACTTGGTTTAGGAATTATTGTAATTTGAATTGTATTTGTTTAAGAGTTTTTGTTAACAAGCTATATATTATGAGAAACTAAAAGAAAGTTACAATATTAGTTCTCAGTACAGCGACCGGAACTCTTAAACACTTGTTTGTCATCATCAAAAAGGGGGAAATTGTTGGAAAAAATATTATAGATTTTGATGATGATGTATTTAGAATGTAATAGGGACTTTAGGTCTCCCCAGATATTCAATGTAATTTTTCCTTTTAGAAATATTGTTAAAACCAAGTTCTTGAGATTTCCAATAAAGTTGTGATATTTCTTTAAGCGGTTTGATGCCTGAAGACTTAATCAAATTCAGTAATTCGGAAATTGGATATCTTATTCGGAAATGCCAGAGACAAGTAAGGATTTCTCAAAGCAGACGAAAATCCTCCTATCTAGAAGACTACATGAGAACCGGATGTCTCGCTACAACCCGCTGAAATCTAAGTCGGAAGACTAGCGCGGATTTCTTTCTCACCTGGAAGACTGAGTATGACTCTTCCGGATTTGTCAGCTAAGAACCGGATGCCTCAGGGAAGACCGGAATTCTCAAAAAGCGGACAAGTGAGAAAAGACTTAGAAAATTATCTAAGTCTTGAATGAAGAAATTCTACCCGTTGGTAAGGAAAAATTAATCTCTTGATTTTCAACGGCTAGACTGAAGATAATTATGCTTATTCAAGAACAAATGACTCGAAGACAAAGTCTGGACCTCTAAAAATTGAAGAGCCTGTCCAATATTCCTAAACAAGCACTAGAAGACAAACAGAGTAAAGTGCTACAGTCTAGAATTCTTGAACAACAGCTAGAAGACGGATTCTGTGGAAAAAGGAATCCCTCCTTTTACAATTGGGTATGTCCAAACACCCATTCCAATGAGGAATCTTCAAATCACAATCTTCATTCAAAATTGAAGCCAACAAATGCAACAGATAGTCTATTTTGACTCAACGGATAGATTTTCCAATCCAGCTATAAAATAGCATCCTTGGAAGACTGGGGAAGAAGAGAACAACTCATCAACGATAAGAAGAACAACCACAAAGAGGCTACCTCGTTTACCCCAAAAAGCTTGATAAAGAGAGATTTCTAAACTCCTTATCCAGAAGCAAACTTCTCCTCCTTCAAAAGAGCTATAGTGTAAATACTTGAAGGTTTCCTTGCCTCAAGTAACCCACCACGTTGAAGGATACAACTTTTGATCAAACTTATTGATTAAAAGGGGGTAGGTCAACTTTCTTACAAGTTGGTCTTGCAAGTCCTATTGTTCGGACCTTGCAGTTGTTGAAGAAGCGTGACCTTCGAAGGAACAACAAAGCCAGCACGAGTGCAGTAGCAACATTGGCCTTGCGAAGATATACCGTGCAGAAATTCACACAAGTGTAATTGTTGGTTCATTATTCAACTACCAACTACATAGTGGATTTTGAGGACGTAGAAGGATTACCCCACCTTCGAACCTCGTTAAAGTTTGCGTGTCTCTCTCTTTTATCTTTATTCTTACTTGCAATTATATTAACTGAGAAAACTAACCCATCCATATTGATTACTGCTCACTCTACCCACCAACTTCCGCACATAATCTAAAGTTCACAAGAACTCTAGATTAACACTCATTTTCACGTTTTCAAAAGAAACGAAAAAGTTTTTAAATTTGTAACAAAGTCTATTCACCCCCCCCCCTCTAGACTTTGTAACTCACCACTTCGGGACCACCAACTGCCAACCTCTGTCTCATGGCACACGAAGACCAAACCGACAATGAACAAGAGGTGTGTACCATTTCTTCTGACTCTTACACTTTTGAAGAAACGCAATAAGCGCTTCATGAACTTTATGATGAATTTGTTAGCGCTTCTAAAATTAACAAATCATTAAAGAAACGTCTTTTAACTCTTGAAAATGGTGTTGAAAAACTAGAAAAAGATAATGAAAAGCTATAACAAGAAAATAAATTTTATGGCAAAAGAAGCGCTGACAAACCGGAAAGCTCTTCAAGTGAATGTGAATCTTGTAAAGCTTTAAAAGAAAAGGTTGCAAAACTTGAGAGTACGGTTAAGAAATTCAATACCCCACACAAAGATCTTAACTTACTCCTTGACACCATGCATTTTTCTAAGGAAGGACTAGGCTTTGATAAAAACGAATCTAAGGAAAGAAACGCTGAGCAAACACCTAGACAATCTCCTAAGGCTCAACGAAAGAAATTTAAAAATCAGGATAATAGAAAATCTAGTCAACTTAAGGACACTAGACAACCTAGACAAAAACTTAGGAATGAAAATGTGCATGTTAGACAACCTAAGAAAAATTATCAAAATGAATTTGTGCATAAAAATAATTTTTCAAATAGACAAAATAATGCTAGGACACCTAGAAGGGAGAATTTTCAAAAACCAATGCTTTCGCAAAATAGGATGAATATGGTTAGACCCCCTAGCTATTATCAACCTAGGCATATGTTCAACCCAAACGTAGTATGCCATTATTGCAATAGGGTAGGACATATAGCTCCCGTGTGTTTCACCAGACATAGGCACTTCACCTACAATGAAACACACAACGTATTTGGTGCTAATAAAAAGAAATCCTTTGGAAAAGGATATTCGAATCATAAACAATCTCCACAGGACAATGCACAAAAGAAACCTTATTATTTCTTCTACTTTGACGAAAAGAAGAATGTCCACATTCCGTTACCGGAACCGACACAAATCACACCGAGATATCGGCACTCCATTCAGGTAGATTGGAACCCGTCGACCACGAGACGATGGGTTGGGCAAGGTAACTCCTAAACAATCATCTAATCGTGTGAGTGTGTGTGTGTGTGTGGGCGTATTGAAACTAATTTTGGGTGTGCAATAAAGGTTAACTAACCCCCCAAGGACCCATAGACATATTTTGCGTACCAAAGCATTGTTTTTTTTGCAGGGACAGTTCGAAGTGAAGAAATCTGGAAATCAGGGGGAACCAGCGATGGGTGGGTTCATACCATCGCTGGGAGGGAAGTTTATTTTTTTCAGAACCCCTCTTACCATCGATGGGAACTTCCTCCCATCGATGGGTGATTGACTCCACTTGTTTTTAAAACTTTTTAACGGATTTCCAGAAGTCCACTACCCATCGATGGTAACTTTGTACCATCGCTAGGTGAATGAATTTAGTTTAAAATTTTTTTTCAGAACCATCCTACCCATCGATGGGAACTTCCTCCCATCGCTGGGTGTTTGACACTATTTTTTAAAAATTTTTTAACGGATTTTCAAAACTACCAACCCAGCGATGGGATGGTATTAACATCGCTGGGAAGGCCATGTTCTTTTATTCGTCAATTTCCAGAAGCCACCTTCCCATCGATGGGAAAATCCAAACATCGCTGGGAAGGCAGCCTTGGGTTCTTCCTCGCTTTCCAGTGGCGACCTTCCCATCGATGGGTAGATCCTACCATCGCTGGGAAGGCATCTGCAGTTCAAAAATTAATAGCCGTTGGGCACCCATTTAAATGCACAACAGCCATATTTTTTGAATTTAAACAAGATCCACACCTTTCCCTATATATATCCTTCATGTTTTTTCATTCTCACACACCATTTTCACATCAAAACCTCTACCTTTATTAGCCCTTTTTCATCATTCTTTTCTCAATCGCCTCAACAATGGTCGGTGGAAAATCAAAATCAAAGGCTTCCAAGAAGAAGGTCACCGTCGATGCTTCAAGCTCTGCGCCTAAGCCATTCCCCTATCTCGATGGGTCCTTCTTGGAGTTCGGGTCGGAGGAGGAACTCAACCGGTTCCTCACGCACTTTGCCAGGCGTCCCATTTCTCCGCCTAGGGTGCTGCCCGAGTTGTACCCTCAACAAAAGGGGTACCACGACCTCGACAATCAGCTTCAAGCGTCGGGTCTGTGGTCGTTCATCTCTAGGAGCCGTCAGTCCTACAATCCCGCCTTCGTTCGAGCCTTCTACTCAAATCTCCGCCGGGACGGGGACACCATCCGCAGCAGCGTCAATCTCTACGACATAGAGATTGACTTGCCGACCTTTGCACGGATCGCAAGGCTGCCCATTCGAGGCGATGACCTCGCGACATACGGTGGCGACGATTGGATCCTCAACAACGAGGCAGTGGTCATCCGAGACCTAGGGATCACCAACCTCATCCGCCACAGCGGCGCGCCAACAATTCACTCGGCAACACCTGACAAGCGCCTCCTCCTCTACATCATCACCCGGATTCTTCGCCCCCGGGACAGCAGCCATACCTCGCTCTTCAACGAGGATTTGAAGGCGATTCACGCAATCATCCACGGCGCCTCCATCAATTGGGCAAAATTCGTCATGATACACATGGCGGATTGCGCCTCACTCGCCACCGAGCGGAGCTTGCTGTACGCCTTCCTCGTCATGGACATCATTGTCGCCTCCGACATCCACATCGCCGGACCAGATACGAAGATGACGAAGATTTGGGTCATTCAAGACAGCACCTTCCGGAAGAAGTCCGGAGACCGAGACGACGCCGGACCGAGTCGTGCCCGTGCCCCCGCCTGTGCACCTGCCCTCGCTCCCGCCCGGGCCTCATTGCAGTCCGTAGCCGATACCCTGAATCGGCTAACCCTCACGGTGGACGGCATGGGGCAGTACATGGAGCGGATGGATTGGACGCTGCAATGTCAACACCATGACATGACGGTGTTCTTCCGCGGCATCAACTACGTCCCGCCGCCTTTTGACAGCACCTTCCTTGGCCAAAACTATGAAGGAGAGGACGAGGACGACGACTCCTATGCTCCGTCCTCCTCCCCCGACGAGGCCGACTTTGAGGACGCGGTCGACGGTGATCCCATGGACGTCGAGGACGACGAGGATGACGATGACGTGGAGGACGAGGACGCCGATGCCTAGACTCTTCTTTGCTCTTCTTACTATGATTGTATTTTTTATTTCCATTCCGTTGTATTCCGCATTTCCCTTTTTAATGAATAAAAGTTTACTTTTAAAATTCTAAAGTTTACTTTTAAAATTCTAAAGTTTACTTTTAATTCTTTTTGTTAATGTCAAAAGGGGGAAGATATTAAGGTTATGCATAAATTGAGGGGGAATTTTTTTTTACTTTGTAAAATGGCATCTATTAAGGGGGAACATTTTTTTTCTCAAAATAATCCTCCTATGCATAACCTCGTCTCGTTTGCCATTATCAAAAAGGGGGAAATTGTTGAAACACGGGTTTGTCACGTTTTCGTACTAAAGCCGTGTTCGTTTTTGTAACAGGTTTTGATAATGTCAAACCGCCATGATCAAGATAAGACATTGAATATACAAGGCGAAGAACGAAGATAAGAACAAGAGCTATACGAAGACCAAGAACGAAGATCGTAGTCTTAGTGTCGTTGAGTCGGTCTCATTTGTGATCAAGACCGACCCAATCTTTACACCTGGGCTCTTTAGGCTAAAATCTTTTCATTGAATTTCTTACATCATAAAATTTTTTTTCAAACATGTTTAAGTCAACAAAAACACTTGGTGATCGCCCAAACCAAAAACCAAGCCATCCGGCGTTTGGCTTTCAGAAACCGGCGTTCGGCTTTCGGTTATCGGCGTTGGTTTTTTGGGGTCCGAACCAACCAAGTGATTTTCAACTTTTTATGACTGGTTTTTACTTCTTGGCATGTTTAAACAGTTCTCCGACAAAAACACTTTGAAAACCACCTTTCGTTTTTGGTCGTTTGGCAAAAACCGCGCAAAACGGCATAAACTTGGCTAACCGTGGTTTTTACTAAATTACGTGGTTTTTAAAGTGTATCACTTGATTTCTTAGCCAAATACATCAAATAAGTGTTTTAAACACTTGGTTTTTATTTTGGAGAACTTTGGATTTTTCGGTCGGTTTTTGCATCGGTTGGCTAGGCCGTGGTTAAGGCAAACCATAGGTTTTTGGCTAACCACCCACCTAGCGATGGGAAGAACATCCCATCGATGGGAAGAACATCCCATCGATGGGCAAGCGGCCCCTTAGCCAAACCAACTTCCAGAACCATGCCAAACAGCGATGGGAGGTTCTACCCATCGCTGTTAAAGCCTTGGTCCAACATTATCACAAGGCAGAATGCCCTTACCCAGCGATGGGAAGCTTTACCCATCGATGGGAACCCAGCGATTGGATGCTTTACCCATCGATGGGAACCCAGCGATGGGAAGGCTTAACCATCAATGGGAAGGAATGACCGTTGTAAGTCATTTAAGGTTGATTCTTTCCATGTTTGGAAGTCAACCTCCCACCCAGCGATGGGAAGCATGTACCCATCGATGGGTAGGTGACCGTTGGCTTCAAAACTGAAGGAAAATTGGCCTACCAGCGATGGGTAAGGTCCATACATCGCTGGGAAGCCAATATCCTGCAGATCCCAAATTTAATCAATCCCATAAATCAAGCCAATCACCCCTTTAATGTATTGGTCCGTTGGAGCCTATTTTGGCACTATAAAAAGGGGTGTTTGGGTCTGCTTTACATATCAATTCACTTCACAATATTCATATTATCATTGCATTCAAACAACATCATTTTTCATAGCTTTCAAGAGCCAATTTGTGAAGTTTGAGTTGTTCTTGAGTAAGTGTATTGAGGCTCGTGGGACTCGAGTTCTCAGGTTGTAACGGTTTGTTAAGCACCTGTAAGCTTAACGGAAGTAGTGTAGCTCGAGAGAGTCTCTCGGGAGGCTGGATTAACCACAAGTTGTGGTGAACCAGGGTAAATCTTGGTGTGCTCCCTTTACGCTTTCTACGCTCTTTATCTTTCACGTTCTTAATTTTTTATTCTTGCGATTTCTACGATCAAACGCTATTCACCCCCCCTCTAGCGTTGGTCACTTATTCTAACAATAAGAAGGATTATGGTCATCGCTATCGAAGTCACTTACCTCTACCCTTTTTGAGGATGAGGCTTTGAGAGCGAGACCGGGATTCTTGTCAAGAGAAGGTTTAAGAATAGTGGATTCATAAGTTTTAAGATTACCTCGAAGACCATCGATGGTGACATTGGTGTTACCAATCGACTCATATATGGCATCGGCTTTTGAATGCCATTCCGGTGTTAGGCTCTAAAGGATTTTTCGAACAAGATCTTTGTTCGAGTATGTTTTACCAAGGACATGGAGATCGTTGATGATCTTTAAAAATCGGTCGAACATTTGATCAACGCTTTCAATTTCCTTCATTTTAAACAACTCATATTCATGGGTTAGAAAATCAATTTTAGCTTCACGAACTTGAGGCGTACCTTCGTATGTCACTTCAAGCTTATCCCACATTTCTTTTGCGGTGGAGCAAGAAGAAATTTTCCGGTAGTCATCCGGGTTAATTGCACAAAAAATCATGTGTTTAGCTTTTTCAAAAGCTTCTACCTTGTTGATGTCTTCAGCATCATATTCTTCCTCCGTCTTTGGGATGGGGGTTTCACCAACCTTTTTCATTGGCATCGTCTCACCGTTTTTTATGATTAACCACAGTTGGAAGTTGATTGACCGAATGTAAATCCTCATTCTTTCCTTCCAATAGGTTTAGTTTGTTCCATCGAAGAGTGGAGGTCTAACGGTGGAGTGTCCTTCGCTTAATCCTGCATACGACATTCTCAACAAGAAAATATAGATCGTTCTCTCAACCGGTTAAGGCTTGTAGAGAGTTAGGCTCCGATACCAATTGTTAGAATAAGTGCCCTTCACTAGAGGGGGGGGGGGTGAATAGTGAGGCACGAGAATGTTTATAAATTTTCGCGGAATAAAAATCGCAGGGATAAAGTAAAGAGCGGAATAAAAAGGAGTAAAGGGAGCACACCAAGATTTATACTGGTTCACCACAACGTGTGGCTAGTCCAGTCTCCCGAGAGACTCTCTCGAGCTACACTACTTCCGTTAAGCTTACGGGTGCATAACAAACCGTTACAACCTGAGAACTCGAGTCCCACGAGCCTCAATACACTTGCTTGGAGATACCGCACTCCAAGACTTCAATCTGAAGGAAAATACCTTTCCTTCGTACAACCAAGGGAAACAAGCTTCCCTAAACGTGTTTACAACACTAAGAACACTCAAGAACAAGACTCTCTTTAAGAGTAGATGTTGAGTAAACTATATACGCTCAAAAACAACTCAAACTTCACAAATTGGCTCTAGAAAGCTATGGAAAATAATGTTGTTTGGATGCAATGATAATATGAATAAAGTGAAGTGAATTCTTAAGAAAAGCAGACCCAAACACCCCTTTTTATAGTGCCAAAATAGGCTCCAACGGACCAACGTCTTTTAATGTTGATCCAGGGTCTATCAATACATGCATGACAGTATCAAATAAGGTAAACATACCCTGAATAACGTCAGGGTTCTCCTCAGCTCGTGCCTTCATTGCATAAGTACGGGCAGGAGCTCGTCCTTGCTGTTGATTTTGATTCTTGGCAAGATTAGACCCTGCCGTCGATCGTTGACTAGGCGCAGGTCGTGCTGAGGCTGATTGGCTGGCAACTGGGGCTGTCGGAAATGGTTTTCCAGGATTAGTGGGGCAATCCTTTTGGAAATGTCCAAATTTGCCACATCCTAGACATAATCCTTGGGCAAGCCAACACTCGCCTGGATGATGTCTCCCACATGTATCACACAATGGGTGTTTCCACCCTCTTGATTTGTTTTCCGACGCCACAGAGTGCATCTGCGCCGATTTCCCTTTCTTTGAGAAGTGCGAACTGCTAGATTCTTGGAAGGGTCTTTTCCCTTTTGAGGCAGAGCCGATGGGACGGTGAGTGCTTGAGCCAGCATTGTTTGTCTTCAGATACTCAATGCAAGCACTCAGGTCACTATCTGCCCTGGCTATGATTTCGTAGGCCGCCGCAAAATCCACAGTGGTTAGGACAGACACCCGCGATCTAAGGTCAGGTCGAAGTTTCTTCCTGAACTCCTCAATGCGGTCGGTTGGGGTACTCACTAGAGTTGGCGCAAACTTTGCAAGTTTAGTAAACTTATGGCGATATTCGGGGAGTGTCATATCTCCCTGTTGCAGTTCAACAAATTCCCTACGTCTATCTTCGCTAAAACGTTTAGGAATATACTCTTGTTTGAATGCCCACTCAAAATGTGCCCAAGTTCACGGCTTAGGGGTTTCCACACTCTCATCGGTTCTCTTCCACCATTCGTAGGCTTCCGGTCGAAGCAATTGTGAAGCCAATCTCGGATAATTGCCGATGGGTACGCTAAGGTCTTCCAACACTCGAGCAACCTGCTCGATCCAGTCCCATGCAATTTGGGGTTCACCGATGCGATCCCCGAGGAACAATTCCGCACCGTTATCCCTTAGAGTTTTGTAGGTTATCACACGGGGTGGCAGTGGTGGAGGTGGTTGAAACATTGGTGCATTGGCTATCTATTGTAACACATTAGCCAAGAACGTGGGAATCACAAGGTCGGGTTGTCCACCAGCATTTAGATTATTCCCAGCGTTTTGCTGATCATTGGGTTCATTGTGGATAGGAGGAGTGAAGTTGGAGGCTTCAATATGAACACTGACGTGTTCATTGTTGCCTTGACCGTGGGCAAATTCTTGACTCATTCTACAATAACACAAATTCCTTTATTAGGATTCTTTTATTTAGTAGTAGAGTTTAAGACACGAATTGTAAGGATTACAACTGTCGATACAATCAATGGTTTTGAACAATCAACAAGATAATTTTCTAAACGTTTGTGTTTGATTGGTTGGGTCGAGATGATTCTACAGTTGGGTCTTCCACGCCCGATCCACATATGCTGTTGGCAGAGTCTATGCTGAAGGTTTCTTTGGATCATCTCGTTCCCATGCAGCCTTGTGGCGTAGATAAATCCTTCTTTTCATTATTCTCGCAAAGCGATGGGCGCGTTGATAACGTATCAGCGAGTCATATACATTTCATTTGTTCTTTCGTCTTTTACCATGTACGAAAGTGCGACTTGAATCAACACTTGATATCATTCCCGAATTAACAGTTGACATCTATAAAATTTAATACAGTCAATTTTAATACTCAATTTTCATTACCTTCCTGGAGCAGAGCGATGCGAGAGTCGTGGATGTGATAAATTTTTTTAATAGAGCCGAAATATATATATAATACATATATATATTTTTAAATCAAAGTTTTGATCCGAAGATCAGTTTTAAAACCATTTGCTCCGATACCAAATTGTAACACCCTAATCCGTCTAGGTCTGCAGCCCCTTTCGGACTAAAGTATAAACTTGGTATTCGTAGACATTCAAAATATTTCAAACATTTAAGACTTTATTTCATAATAAATAATTCAAAATAGTAACGGAGTAATTTAATGTTGCGGAAGCTGAATAAAACATAATACAAACATAATAAATTTTTTTGTCTTTTAAAACATCAATTCATTTCATATATCCACCCCGACCATCTCGCTCCCGTCTGCCTCCAGGAATCATCTCTTCATTCATTTTGTTTACTTGCGTGTAGCAAACAAAATACACTACACGCTCAGCGGTGAAGCTGAGTAAGCATATCTAAAACGTCGAACATCCACATAAATTGAATCTCAATTCATAATTAACCATTTGATATCATGCACAAAATATATGAACCAAACATTCATAATATTCTCAATATTTTATTGCAAGTCATTTGATACTCAATATATCAATAACGCTCTTAAATTATTTTTAATCTAAGGCCACATTATTTTATATTCAGTTCTTAGCTATTCCTAGTCTAAGGCAACATTTCTAACCAGGCCCTTAAACTATAAATAGTTTAATGCAGAACACAAGAATCGATAATCCACCCTATGAGTCACGTGGATTACGTACCAACCGAACAGTGATCTGTCGGGTGGGTGATATCCGGTCTGGATCCCGTACGTACGTTTTAACCCGAAATATGAATTGGTCAAGTAGGTATATCTTAGAGTTTTTCTAGATATCCCTAATAATCATCATCAATATACAAGTGGGTATATCTTAGAGTTCTTCTAGATATCCTTAACAATATACACTATTTTCATAATCACCATTAATTCATTTTTAATCATGACTTAATCATCAATAATCATTCTAATCATTAGGTTTATCATTCATAATTATCCATAATAATTATTCATCATAATGATCATTCAACATAATATTTAATAGCAAACAGCGGCTTAGTCTCGGATGTTAACACCTGAACTTACCGTTATGCATCACATAATGTTTTATATGCCAAAAACATCATTTATTATACAAAATCATATTTAAATTGTTCATAATTAATTGGTATTTTCAAAGAATATTTCAACGAATATTTTAGGAACACTAGAATTGAGGAAAAATCGGTTTATTCAATAAATTAATACAAAAATCAATTTTTAAATATATATTAATCTATTAAATATACAAAAAATCTATTTTTAAACATATATTAATCTATTAAATACACAAAAATTGATTTGTTAACATATTTTAATCGATTAAATTGGAAAATCGATTTTATAATATATTTTAATCGATTAAATACCAAAATCGATTTTATACCTTAATATAATCGATTATTATTATTTTTTTTATTTTGATACGCTTTATCTGAACAAGTTTTAATCGATTCTTAGGAAAAATAATCGATTTTCGGTCACTGTTCATCGTCTTCTACCTTCGGTCCATTTTCGGACATATCCATTTTAGTTACCAAACTTCAATTAAACTATATAGAAATGTTTTCCAAGATTCATAGATCATTTTAGAATCATTAAAACATATTTTTAACATCAAATTCAAGGTTTATGATTCTTGGTTCTTCAAACATGTCAAACACAAAACTCAACCAAATGACCATTTATGAACGTAAAAACAACCTATATGAACATTCTAATATTTAGATATATCTACGGGCTTACCTCGAGGGTAAATAAAGGTTTTGAAGATTTTCCGGCGAAACTTCCGGCGACGATAGCTCTCAACTCCGGTGACCTCACACCAATACGACAGCACCACTGCGTTCTCCTCACTCCCAGCAACAGAATAGAATGAAACTTTGTAAGAAATGGTGAAGAATGGAGGGTGTTATGGTAGCCTTTTATAGGAGAAGGAAGAAGAAGATGACACATGTTGATGAGCTCTCCTTCGACTGTTTCGGCGGCTGGGTGGAGCTGGCTGCGATTTCTTCCCATTTTAAACGCAAGTCCCTGATTGGGACTAATTTGGTCCCAGTCGGGGAACACTTTTTGGTCCAACTTTCCCCGAATTGAAATCCGATTGAACCGTTGGAATCAAACAGTTAAACTCTACATAACGATATAAATTTTTATTATTTATTGACAAACTTTATAATTTACATATTTTTGGGTCCTTCTTAGTAATTAATTAATTATCAATTAATTAATTCTGATAGGCCTATTTTTGGGGCGTTACATTGCATCATATGGAGTAATCTGAAAAAATTTAATTGTTATAATATGGCATGTGTGCAATTGAACCGTTCCATGTTCAACAACATTCATAGAACACAGTTTTAATATGTTCCATAACTTTATGTAAAATTTAATGTATACTCACTTTTATCCAAGTAATTGAAAATTATATTTCTTTATAAAATATCATTTTTTAAAGTAACTTCAACTTGAAACTATTTTAAAAGCGTGAAAAAAATAAGCTTCTCCAGTGCGAAAATTTATGTCTTAATGCTCTTGACAAAAATATTGGAAATAGTATTGCAGAGAGAGATAATTAAAAAATGTGTCTTTATAACTGCATTTATACATGTTAAGTATAAATATAATTCATCCTATGTCTTGGACTTTTTTAAAGGATCAATAAGTGCATGTGAACCTTATTAAACTAAATTCAAAGAACCATGAAAAAGTCAAAATCAAATCTCAAAAAAATAGAAATGATTGACATAATTATGATTGAAAAGGTATAAACAGAAAAATTTAAGAACATATATAAAATAAAACCACAAAGATAGACAAAAAGGGAGTATATAGAGATTAAAATACCATATCTAAGAAGAGGAACGATATCGCTGGTCCGGTACGAATACATAGAATATTACTGATTCCGAAGATTTTTTCACTGAATCTTAGGTTATCTGGTGTGTATTACAGACGAAAAGCCATAGGAGGTAAATGATGATCAGGATTGATGGTCACACCTGCGAGTTCACCGGAATATGCACCGCCGAGACATTGGTGTAATTGAGTGCAAAATCTAGGGGGAGAGATAAAGTGCTATATAAGCTCGACACTCTAAAAGCATTTTAATAAAGTAGGTAAGGGTTGCTTTTAGAGTACACGTTCGAGGAGGACTAAACCAAAGCCGGGAAAGTTAAACAATATCAACATAGAAACAATAGCAACATAGAAACTTGCCGCCGGGGGCCTGATTGCGCTGTAATTCCCAGCCCACCGTAATCTTCAAAAACGACACAAAGGGGCCATCATCCTCACCATTCTTCCATGAAGGGCGAAAGCTTGAAAGCCATTCGTTTCAAGCTCTGTGTCTCGAATCATCTAGCCTTTTTGACGAAATTTCCAACACCAGAGTTTGATTGTGCCTCTGATCTGTTCTTCAATCTGCATCATCTGGAACGTTTCTTCTCCAAACTTAATACCTGCGTAGTGTTTCTAGAGTGTCCATGCTATGATGCCTGGAACCGCCATCCTTAAATTACCCCTTAGGGTAGATGAATTAGAGTGCAAGTTCCACTCAAGGAGGTGTTGCCGCAGAGTGAAATTGTTGCGCAGAACCGGGCCATCTAAGAGGTAAGACATCTTTCTCCAGATGGTTTGAATACGAGGACAGTTTAGCAAGCAGTGATCTATGGATTCTTCCCCATTTGCGCAAAATAAACACCTGAAAGGGTTGGAGTATGAGAAACGATTCAGATTCTCTGGAAAAGGGAGAACGTTGTTATTCACCTTCCAAAGGAAAAGTTTTATTTTTGGAATCTGAAGCTTGTGCCAATTAAATTTATTGCTTAGCTGAATAGTTCCGTGGTTCCTGCAGATATTGAAGGCCGTCTTTAGAGAAAATTTATGGAGCTCCTGGATTCCTTCTTCCAGCTGAAAGTTTTCTGAGGCCAAAGTGTGAATTCTACAAATTCTCTTGCGAAGAGGAGAGTCTGTAAGTTTTTCCATAAAATTGGTTGTGCCATATTTGTTTCTCATAAAAATGGCCCATTTGCTATTACCATTGTGAAAACTCCACCAAATTTTCATGGAATAGGCTTCTTGAAGATCTCTTAGGTTCCTTAGGCCTAAGCCCCCTTCAGCAGTAGGGTAGCAAAGGTTTTCTGAATTTTTCCAGTGGTACTTTGCTTTCCCATTAGAGTATCCCCAAAAGAAGTTGCTCATACTTCTGTGAAGAGTACTGATAATGGAAGTGGGCAATGTATGAACACTAAGGATGTGAAGAGGGATAGAGGATAACACGTGCTTAATAAGAACTAATCTTACCATAGGGTTGAGAGTTTTGCTAAACCAGCTACTTATGTATTTGTCAAAATGGCTAATCAGATCTTTGCAATCCGCTTTTTTAAGCTTGCCTTTGCAGATTGGTGCCCCCAAGTATTTAAAAGGTAGCCTGCTGTGATTCATTTGCAGAATTGATTCCCTCTTTTGAATATCCTGTTGGCTCATGAATTTTCCACAGTAGAATCTACTCTTGTTAAAGTTGATCAACTGACCAGATGCGTCAAGGTAAGCCTGGACTATCTTCATAAGATTTTGGAGGTTATTGGTAGCCCCATTATAGAAAATGATGATATCGTCTGCGAAGGCAAGATGGCTTACTAATAGATCCCTTCCTGTATTGAAGTTGGTGATGTAGGAGGAAGCCAAATAGTGATTCAGTAAGGTGGAGAAGCCTTCACTAGCCAAGATAAAAAGAAGGGGTGAGAGAGGGTCCCCCTATTTAACACCTCTCCTCATTTTAGTATACCCACAGGGACTTCCATTAATTAAGATGGAGAGTTGAGTGGCTTCAAGATTTGAGAGAAGTAGGTTTATAACATTGGTTGAAAAACCCATAGCCTGTAGGATGGTTCTGAGGTAACCCAACTCTAGTCTATCAAAAGCTTTGGCCATATCCAATTTAATGATCATGTTGCCTCCCCTGGTTTTAGAGTCAATGTGGTGAACCATTCTTCAGTCAGCATAATTTGTTCATCCACACCCCTTCCTTTTTGAAAACCAGTCTGTTCAATTGATATAACCTTGGGCAGAAGTTTCTGTAACCTGTTAGCTAGTAGTTTAGTATTTATTTTGCTCATGAATGTAGACAATGAAATGGGCTTGTAATCATCAAAGCAATTAACCATCTCAGTTTTAGGAATAAGGCTAATGAAGGTGCTACCATAGCTTTTAGGGATTGGAATTCCAAGGAAAAACTCTTGACATGCACTAATCACATCTTTTTTAATAATGCTCCAGCAAGTTCTGTAGAAGTGACCATTGAATCCATCTGGCCCGGGAGCACTATCTGGATTGATACTCCAAACAGTTTCCCTCACTTCCTCCTCAGATGGTAAGCCTGCCATGAACTCATTGTCTGATTGAATGATGTTAGAGGGGATAAACTGCACCACAGGACTTACATTTGTGTTGTTTTGAATGCAAAATATGTTGGTGAAGTGCTCAATTGCAGCATTGCATATGGCCTCCTTACTATTAAGACTGCGTCCATCCTTATCTTCAATACTCCTAATCCTGGATTTGGCTCTTTTACCTTTGACATAAGAGTGATAGAATTTAGAATTGCAATCCCCATTTTCCATCCATTTAATATTGGCCTTTTGTTTCCAAAAGTTAAGATCATTGTCAATGGCTATAATGAGCTCAGCCTTGGCTTTGTTGACAGCTTCTCTATGGATAGGGCTAGGATCAACTTTATAAACTTCCTGAGCTTGGGTAGATTTCTGTTCAGCCTCTTTAAGTTTAGTATGAACATTACCAAACTCTTTATTATTCCACTCTTTAAGAATATTCTTCAGCCCTTTAAGCTTTTGAGCAAAGCCATTCATGCCACCATAGCAAGAATAGGAAGCCCAAAAATCAGGAACAATCTGCAGGAATTTAGGATGATTTGTCCAAATGTTAAGAAACCTGAATGGTTTAGGTCCTTTGTTGGAACACGGGTTTACGCCTTACGTCGTACTAAACTGTGTTCGGTTTTTATGACAGGTTTTGATAATGCCAAACCGCCGCGACATATCGAAGCTAAAGTGAGCAAAACTAAGGAGAAGGAACATGGCATGATGACTTGAGAACCAAGAACCCAGAATCAAGAACGAAGAACTAAAATTGTATTGAGTCGGTCTTAATGTGATCAAGACCGGCACAAAATTCCAAATCTTTGCTCTCTAGGCTCAATTCATAAAAATCTCTTTTACATGTTCAAAAATATTTTTCTTAAGTTTAAACTTGGGTCAAAACACTTGGAGTTCGCCCAAGCCAAAAACCAAGCCATCCGGCGTTCGGCTTTCAGAAACCGGCATTCGGCTTTCGGTTTTCGGCATTGGTTTTTGGTGTTCGAACCAACCAAGTGGTTTTCAACTTTTTATGACTGGTTTTTACCTCTGGGCATATTTAATTAGCTCTCCAACAAAAACGCCTCAAAAACCACTCTCCGTTTTTTGTCGTTTAGTAAAAACCATACGAAACGGCACGAACTTGGTTAGCCGTGGTTTTCAACTAAATGACGTGGTTTTCAAGATGTTTTACTTGTTCTCTTAGCAAAATGCAATAAACAAATGTTTTCTAAACTTGGTTTTTATTTTGGAGAACTTGCATTTTTGACATCGGCTAACGGCGTGACTAAACCAACCATGGGTCTGGCTAAACCAGCCCAACAGCGATGTTGAGGTAATCAACAACGCTGTCTGGACTGGGTAGCTAAAAACATGGTTTGGCGTTAAGTCTTCCAACAGCGATGTTGGTCACTAGACATCGCTGTTGAGCCAAGGTTGGATTTCCAGAAACTTCTGGAACAGCGATGTAGGCTTCCCTACAGCGCTGTCCAACCTAAGCCAAAAATATAGTGCATTGGCAGAAAGTTTTTGGACAACGATGTTGACCCAGCAACAGCGCTGTCAGGCCAAACTTCCATCTCTAAAGGCAGACCTAAACAGCGATGTTGTAGAGACCTGACCGTTGGAAGGAATTTAAGGCTAAAACTTTCCTTGTTTGGAAGTCAACAGCCAAAACAGCGATGTAGGGGTTTTGGACATCGCTGTTGGCATGACCGTTGCTTCCCAATTTTTAAAAATCAAGCCTAGAACAGCGATGTCCAAGCCTAGGACAGCGCTGTCTGGGTGAATTTCAGCAGATCCAATTTTAATCAAATCCCACAAATTATGCCAATCACCCCTTAAATACTTTGGTCCGTTGGAGCCTATTTTTCTACTATAAAATGGGGTGTTTGGGTCTGTTTTACACATCACATTACTTCACAACTCCTACTCTTTCATTGCAAATCATTCTTCAATTTTTCATAGCTTTTGAGAGCCATTTTTGTGAAGCCTGTGTTGTGTTCTTGAGCGTTCTTAGTTACTCATTATCCACTCTAAAAGAGAGTATTGTTCTTGAGTGTTTTTAGTGTTCTTAGACACTTGACAAGAGAAGGTATTTCTCTTGTTGTTCGAAGGAAGGGTTGTTTCCTTCGAAGGTTCGTTGAGGTTCGTGTGACTCGAATTCTCAAGTTGTACGGGTTTGTTAAGCACCGTTAAGCTTAACGAGATAGTAGTGTAGCTCGAGAGAGTCTCTCGGGAGGCTGGACTAGCCACAAGTTGTGGTGAACCAGGGTAAAATCGGTGTGCCTCGTTCTCTTCTCTTTACTTCTCGCTTATTCATTTTTATTCCTGCGATTTCTTGATCAAACGCTATTCACCCCCCCCTCTAGCGTTGGTCTATTATTCTAACAGCCTTCACATTACTCCTTAATACACTGTAATAGGATGGGCTTGTGATCTGAGGTAGTACTATTCAGGTGTGTAATAGAAATGTCATCATAGTAGTCCATCATCTTAGAATTAACCAACGCTCTATCCAATCTTCTATGTACCAGCCCTCTACTTCGATTGCCAGTCCATGTGAATTTGTTACCAATGAGGTGGGGGTGTAAGAGACCACAACTATCAATACAATCTGTGAAGTCTTCCATATCAGTTTGCGAAGGAGAAACACTTCCCCAATGCTCAGTAATATTGGAAAAAATATTAAAATCTCCACCAACTATCCATTTAGAGAAGATGGAGTTGGAGATGGAGGTTAAATCATCCCAGAGCAATTTCCTCTCCCAGCTTGAGTGTTTTCCATAGATGGAAGTGATTGAGACTTCCTCCTTCTGTAAAATATCCCAAAATTTACAGTGTAGCAATTGGTCAGTTTCAAAGGAAGATGTCAGATTGAGCAAGTCCCCTTTCCAGAAGATCCAAATTTTATTATTAGTAGAGGCCAGATTGTTAGAAAAACCAATCTTCATTCCATAGGAGCTAATTTGGTCTGGAGATACCAAAGGCTCTAGGATAGTAATGGTATAAACAAAGTGAAGTTTAACAAGGGCTTTGATCCTTTTGAGAGAGGACCTAACTCCACGTGTGTTCCAGAAGAGCACAATCATTTGAGACTGAGAAGTTTAAAGTCTTTATGCCCTTTATGGCTTCTAGTCATTATACTCTTGTATGCCTCATATTTTTTTCTTTTTCCTTGCTTTGGGTATTGACAGGCTTGGGGAGTCATGTTGAGGAATCTTGAAACCTACAGGTTCCAAATCAGTGCAATCAATGACTTCATCAACACCGTCATCATCAGAGTGTCTGTAGTATTCCCACTGCTTATCTTGAGAGAGAGAATGTTTATCAGGGTCCAGAGCATCAAGGAGCTTGAACAAGCTCTGATAAGGTGAATGATAATAAAGACAGTCATCAGCAGAACCTTTGAAAGGAATGAGTTGCATATTAGATGGATTAATCTCAGGGTTGTGGACCTTGGTATCAGGTCTGCTCCTGCTTTGATTAATATGATGAATGGATCCTTTGGTTTTGAAAGCATATTCCTTGGCTTCAGTTAATGAGGGGAAATTCATTGCATGAAATTGATTAATTTGACTTGGAGGGACTGTCAACTCCTGAAGGGCTGTATCACCACTGGGCCAGGACCCCACTGTGGGTGTTTGGGAATCTTTAAAGTGATCAAGTAGATCCAAAAGGTGAGGAGTAAAGGTACTTTTGCTCTGATGAACCTTATCTTTAACTTTCCACTCGTAAATGGTGGGTACTTTTTTGCTAGCAGCTGGATGCCCCTGTGCTTTTTGTTTCCCTTTTGTCCTTTTCCTATTAACCACTTCCCATTTGTTTATATCCTCTCTGCTGGTGCCCTCTTTTCCCTTTCCGGAGGGAACTGTTCCGGTGGGAATCAAGAGATGGGAAGCACATCTTGGGCTGAGGCTATGACCCAATCTCTTACACTGATTACAGTAAGAGGGGTAATTCTCATAGGAACACTGGACAAAGATATCCTTGCCTCCTATTCGAATGTGAATTTTAGGGGGAGGAGGTACAGATATATCCATTTCAACACAAATTCTAGCAGTTTCTCTCCTATCACGATTAATAGTAAAGTCATCAAGTTTGACAGGTCTGCCCAGGAGAGAAGAAATGGAGAACAAAGCTTGGAAATCGATGAGATGCAAGGGAAGATTGTTGAGAGTAATCCAAACAGGAATTATGGGGCTGTCTTCCTTACTGTTGTAATTCGTGGTCCATTTAAAGACATAGAAGTGATGACCATTAACATACCAGGATTGTTTTTGTAGAAATCTGATATAGTCTTCTTCTCGCTTGAATGTAAACAGCACATCTAACTTTGATATTCTTCTAATTTTGAACCATGAAAAACCCATCCTTAAGAGAAAAAGCTTGAGGATAGACAGGTGGATGCCTTCTTTGAATCTTCCCACAGCAGAGAAGAACAACTTATTGGCCAAGTGTTCTTCTTCTTCCATTGAAAAACTGATAGAGGGGACTCCATTGTAGAATCCTTCAATAGTTCCAACTTTGTTCTCCTTGGTGGTTTCAAACAATTCCTTAAAATATTTGGTGAAATTAGGGTGATTAATATGACCAGTAGCTTTTTCCGGCGACCTTGCTAGAATTTTGGCCGGAAAGCTCTCTCTTCTCACTACCATCCTCATAATCTCATATATATATATATATATATATATATATATATATATATAGTTAAAAAGAGTGGTTGAAATTTGTTAAGAGTAAAGATAAATATTGTGGATCACATATTCCTTATTTTGATAGAAAAGTAAAAGTGAGATAGTTTTTTGGCAATAACTAAAAAAGAAAGTGAGATAATTAATTTAGGAATGATGGGGTATTAAATTAGATTAAGTGTCGCTTGTTATTTAGGACTTTCTCACGAAGTTCTAGATGTAATCAAAGGTAATCTACATAGAGTAGTGATTTTTTATAGCATTTTGTTATTAAGTATTCATAATTATGAGTTTGTGTACAATAACTATTAACAAAAGTTAAGAGTAATTATTGACATATGTTGGATTGTTACTCAATATACATGTACTTAGTTATTGTTAAGTATATGTTGTTGTTTCACGTGTAACAAATCACAATGACTTATAGATTTTGATTTGCAATTAGAATCTTCCAATGTCCAACCAAATAACACATGTAGTTTACAATGAAGCTTTTTAAACTTATAAATTTGTCAATAGTTGAGTCATGTAATTTATATTTACAAAATATTAATAATATATTTTTCATTGATCATTGATATATATACCAATAAACCAATGGATTAACATTTTCAATTTTCGATCTCTTTCTCTCTATATGTTTACGCTCACCTTCTCTTCTTCGCCGAAGGAAAGACTTCAATTTTGCCTGTCTTCTCCACCTAAAAGGAAACTCTTGAATTTGGAAGATCTGAGCTCTCTATTCTGTCTTCTCTTCTTAGCTGAAGGAAACTCAATCTGCTCTCTCAATCTTCTCTCTTGATTCAGATCCAAAATACCAAATTTGATATTCCAAATTGAGAATGGATATTTATATTATAGAAGAGATCTAGAACCTTTAAGGATTTGATGTCATCGTCTCCATTGTTGGAACACACTTTGTACGATAAACTAAAGTCGTGTTCATTTCTGGCAGGTTTTGATAATTGCCAAACCGCCGTGGATATAAAGAGTTTCGTTGAATAACTCAAGGCGTGAAGAATGGCTTGGAACAAGACCTAAAAGACTCAAGGACAAGATCAGGAATTGAAGACTTAGTCGAGTCGGTCTTTTGTGATCAAAACCGACAATAAATTGAAGTCTCGGTTCTCAAAAAAAAGTCAAAACAATTTTTACAAATCATAAAATATTTTTTGTACATCAAAACAAACATTTTTGATGATTTGTTTTATTGTTAAAATCCCTGGTCCTTGCTCAGAACCGAAACCACCTAAGTCGGCGTTCGGCTTTCGACATTCGGCTTTCGAGGTTCGGCTTTCGACGTTCGGTTTTTGGCGCCCGAACCAACCCCGCGGTTTTCAATATTTTAAACCTTGTTTTTACTTCTGAGCATTTTTAAAATGTTCCCAAATAATTATTTTATAAAAACCACTTTTATATCTTGGTCAATCGGTCTAACACGTGAAAAACGGTCTAAACCGTAAGCACGTATTATACGACCTTGGAGAGTTGGTTTTTACCAAACAAGTCTTGTGTTCACTATCTTATACCATATACAATATTTTCCAAACCTGATTTTTACTTTTGGGAACACTTCGTTTTTGGACCTCGGTTTTCAAAACGGGTTTCAGCTAGCTAGACTTTAGCTGGGTGATAATTGATTATCACCTTAGTGACAATCGACTATCAGCCCCTGCAGCTTTGAACTTCCAAAGTTCTGAAGCATGCAATAATCGATTATCACCTTTGCGATAATCGATTATCAGTCTTTGCAGCCAAAACCCAGAATCTTCTGAGAGGACCAATAATCGATTATCACTTGTTGACAATCGATTATCTGGGTTACCGTTGTCCTCCAACGGATAGAATTTTAAATTTTTGGACAGGGAATCTTTGGATAATCGATTCTCAAGCTTTGACAATCGACTATCACCCTGTGTCTCTGAAAAATTTGTCTTCATCCTGTTGGAAACTCTAGCAACGGATTTATCCCATTTTGGGCTATAAAATGGCACCCAAATCCTCTCATTTTATACACAATTCTTCAACATTTCAATACTCCTTCATTGCATAAGCATTCCTATTTTTCTTAGCTATTTGAGAAACAATTCTTGAAGAAATTGTCGTGTTTTTGAGCGTTTACTAGTTCACTCATATCTACTCTTTGTGAGAGTTTTATTACTGAGTGTTTAAGTGTTTTCATTCACTTTAAGGGAAGTCGTTCCCTTGTTGTAAACTCGAAGGAAGTTCCTTGTTCCTTCGTGAGAAGTCTTGGAGTGCGGTATCTCCGAGCAAAGGTGTTGAGGCTCGTGTGACCCGGGTTCTCAAGTTGTATCGGTTTGTTAAGCACCCTTAAGCTTAACGGAGTTAGTGTAGCTCGAGAGAGTCTCTCGGGGGGCTAGATTAGCCACACGTTGTGGTGAACCAGGATAAAATCCGGTGTGCTCCTTCCTTACGCTCTTTACTTTAACGCTCTCGTTTTAATTTCCTGCGATTTTGTTTTAAACGCTATTCACCCCCCCTCTAGCGTTGGGCCTTTATTCTAACAATTGGTATCGGAGCCATACTCTCTGAAAGACTTAACCGTTTGAGAGAAACGATCAATGGCTTCTACTCAAAGTTCATACGCAGGTTTAAGTGAAGGGTAATCCACCACGAGGCCTCCATTGTTTGACGGAACAAACTACACCTATTGGAAGGAGCGGATGAGGATTTACATCCAATCCACCAACTTTCTCCTTTGGAGAATTATCAAAAATGGTGAGAACGTGCCAATGAAGAAGGTCGAGGAAACCAACGTCCCTAAGACCGAGGATGAATATGATGCGCAAGACATCAAGAAGGTGGAAAACAATGCCAAGGCCATCAACATCATCTATTGTGCCGTTAACCCGGATGACTACCGGAAGATTTCTTGTTGCACCACCGCAAAGGAAATGTGGGACAAACTAGAAATCACCTACGAAGGTACGGATCAAGTCCGAGAAGCTAAAATTGATTTTCTAACCCATGAATATGAATTGTTTCGTATGAAGGAAAAGAGAGAAAATGATGAGATGTTTGAACGATTCTCCAAAATCGTCAATGATCTTCATGCTCTCAAGAAGACGTACACGGACAAGGAGCTTGTGAGAAAAATCCTGCGAAGTCTCACACCAGAGTGGCGCTCCAAAGCCGATGCCATTCAAGAGTCCATCGGCATCACCAATGTCACCATTGACGGACTTAGAGGTAATCTCAAAACCTATGAGTCCACCATTCTATTCCCTTCTTTAGGTGAACAAAAAAAGAAGGGGATTGCACTCAAGGCTACCTCAAGCCAAGAACCCGCCATGGAAGAATCAAGCGATGAGGACAACGAGTTCGGGCTCGTCATCAAAAAATTCCACAAGTTCATGCGAAAAGAGTATGAACGAAATGGCAAAAAGCATGGAGGACACCCAAGTGCTATGGGTGTGGAGAAGTTGGGCACATCAAGCCAAAATGCCCAAACGCCAAAAACGAGAAGGAGAAGAAACCGTTCAAGAAGCACCGAGCTTACATTTCATGGGGAGGTGATTCCGGCGATGAGTCATCGGAAGGTGAAGAAAATGAAAGCGCCAACCTCTGCCTCATGGCACACGAAGAACCACCGGAAGAGGTATGTACCACTTCTAAAGATTCCTATACTTTTGATGATGTACAAGAAGCCTTTAATGAACTTTATGATGAATATGTCAACGCTTCTAAAATTAACAAGGATTTGAAGATACAACTTACTTCCATGGAGAAGGAAGTTGATAAACTATCAAAAGATAATGAAAAACTTAAAGAAGAAAATAAGTTTTTCGGAAAAAGAAGCGCCGACAAACCGGAAAGTTCAAAATGTAGTTCTTGTATATCACTTAAGGATCAAGTTGCAAAACTTGAAGGAACTTTGAAGAAGTTTGGTGTTTCTCATAAAAACCTTAATGATGTTCTTGACAATTTGCAACTTACTAAACATGGCTTAGGTTTTGAAAATGAAACCAATAATAAGGAAAAAGTTGAGCAACCACCTAAACAACCTAATGCTCAACCTAGGAAAACTAAAATGAACAATAATAGACAATCTACATCAACCAGGAACACTAGACCACCTAGAAAGAACACTAGGATAAACAATGATCAAGTTAGAGAATCTAGAAACCATTTTCCAAATATGCATAAACAAAACTTTTCTAAAACTAGGGTCAAGCAATATAGAAAACCTAGTAACTATTATCAACCTAGGAGAATGCATAATCCAAGTGTTATTTGCCATTATTGCAATAGGGTAGGACATATAGCCCCGGTTTGTTTCACTAGGCATAGGCATTGCACTCAAAACCAATCACACTACCAACGTGCACCTAACGCCCAAGGACCCAAAAGGAAATGGGTACCTAAAACTTTTTAAATTGGTTTGTAGGTGTGCTTGAAGGCATCAAGTGTACTTTGGTACCTTGATAGCGGATGCTCCAAGCACATGACCGGAGATGGATCCAAGTTTTTGCAAATCAAACCAACTAAAGGAGGAAACGTTGTCTTTGGCGATAATAGCAAAGGCAAGATAATCGGCATTGGTTCATTTGGTAAAAACGAAAACTCCTCTATTGATAATGTTTTGTTGGTTAAGGGTCTTAAACACAATCTCTTGAGCATAAGTCAATTGTGTGACAAGGGAAATCGTGTGACCTTCGATTCCAAATCATGTACGGTAGAACGTCTTAGTGACGATAAGACGATTCTTCGTGGTGATAGAATTGATAACATTTACATGGTTAACTTAGATGAATCTCCCTCCGACTTTGCAAAATGTCTCATGAGTAAGGAGGACGATATGTGGCTATGGCATCGTAGAGTAGCTCATGTCAACATGAATCTTCTGAATAAATTGGTTTCACAAGACCTAGTAGTTGGCCTTCCAAAACTCAAGTTTGAGAAGGACACCATTTGTGATTCATGTCAAAAGGGCAAGCAAGTAAGGGCCTCATTTAAATCAAAGAATGTTGTGTCTACAACAAGGCCCCTACAACTTTTGCACATGGATCTCTTTGGACCATCAAGAACAAAAAGTTTTGGGGGAAACTATTTCGCCTTTGTGATTGTTGATGACTACTCTCGATTCACATGGACATTATTTCTAACTCATAAAAGTGAGGCATTTCATGTTTTCAAAACTTTTCTCAAAAAGGTTCAAAATGAAAAAGGCTTAACCACCGTAGCCATACGAAGCGATCATGGTGGAGAGTTCGAACGGGATCTCTTTACCGAGTTTTGTGACGAACTAGGCATCGAGCATAACTTCTCCGCTCCACGTACACCACAACAAAATGGCATGGTGGAACGTAAAAATCGTTGCCTTGAGGAGATGGCTAGAACTATGCTTGATGAGGCAAAAATTCCTAAGTATTTTTGGGCGGATGCCGTGAGTACCGCGAGCTACGTGTTAAACCGAGCCGTCATTAGACCGATACTCATGAAAACCCCATACGAACTATACAAAGGAAGAAAGCCAAACCTCTCCCATCTTCGAGTCTTTGGTTGCAAATGTTTTGTTCACAATAATGGAAAAGATAATTTGGGTAAATTTGATGCAAAGTCGGATGAAGGAATTTTTCTTGGTTATTCATTGCGTAGTAAGGCTTATAGAGTCTTCAACAAATGCACCTTAACCATTGAGGAATCTCCTCATGTTGTCTTTGCCGAAAATGATGCTCGCTTGGCGAGAAAGGTTTCTTGTGATGATCTTATAGATTCGTTGGAAAGCATCTACGACGATGACAAAGTAGACAACTCAAAGGAAAGCCAAGATGAAGAAGTAGAGCCACCCGTAAACGAGGAACAACCACAAGAGGAGGAAACGCCAATGCCAAGGGCATGGAGGACTTCAAAGAACCATCCTCTTGACAAGGTGATCGGTGACATCAACCGAAAGGTAAGTACTCGTAGCTCTCTCAGGGACACCGTAGGTCACATGGCTTTTGTTTCTCAAATTGAACCTACAACCATTTCGGAAGCAATTGATGATGAACATTGGACCTTGGCAATGCAAGAGGAGCTTAACCAATTCAAACGAAATGACGTTTGGGAATTGGTGCCAAGACCCGATGATCATACCATAATTGGTACGGAATCCGTAACAAACTCGATGAAAATGGAATAATCACTAGAAAAAAAGCTAGGCTCGTAGCTAAAGGCTACAATCAAGAAGAAGGCATTGATTTTGAAGAAACTTATGCACCGGTAGCACGTTTAGAAGCTATTCGTTTATTACTCGCTTTTGCTTCGTCTATGGATTTTAAACTATACCAAATGGATGTTAAGAGTGCCTTCCTCAATGGTTTTATTCAAGAGGAAGTGTATGTTGATCAACCCCCGGGCTTTGCGGATTTTGAGCACCCGGAGTATGTCTATAAACTAAAGAAAGCACTCTACGGTCTTAAACAAGCACCTCGTGCTTGGTATGAACGTTTGAGCAAATTTATTTTGGACAACGGGTTCAAAAGGGGGAAGGTTGACACTGCACTTTTTATCAAGAGTAAAAACGATAACATCCTCTTGGTGCAAGTTTACGTAGATGACATTATATTCGGTGCTACTAACGAATCTTTGTGCAAGGAATTTTCAAACTTAATGACAAATGAATTTGAGATGTCCATGATGGGGGAACTCAATTTCTTCTTGGGGTTACAAGTCAAACAAATGAAGGAAGGGACCTTCATTTGTCAATCAAAGTATTGCAAGGAGCTCCTAAAGAGATTTGAAATGGATGGCTCCAAAGCAATGGCTACCCCAATGAGCACCTCCGAGCACTTGGAAAAAGATGAAAAGGGTAAGGAAGTAGACGTAAAGAAGTATCGAGGTATGATCGGATCCCTTCTTTATCTTCCCGCTAGTAGACCCGATATCATGTTTAGCGTTTGTCTATGTGCAAGGTATCAATCTTGTCCGAAAGAATCGCATTTAACGGCGGTGAAACGGATAATGAAGTATCTTGTTGGTACAATGAACGTTGGACTATGGTACCCCAAGGGGTCTCCTTGTCATCTTTTTGGCTATTCCGACTCGGACTTTGCCGGTTGTAGATTAGACCGTAAGAGTACGAGTGGGACTTCTCACTTGCTTGGTAGTTCTTTAGTCTCATGGTTTAGCAAGAAGCAAGTCAGTGTTGCGTTATCCACAACCGAAGCGGAATATGTTGCCGTCGGTAGTTGTTGTGCTCAAATCCTTTGGATGAAGCAACAACTTGTGGATTATGGCCTTAGTATCGATCACGTCCCTCTTCGATGTGATAATACTAGTGCCATAAGCTTGACGAAGAATCCGGTTCTTCACTCAAGGACGAAACATATTGACATTAGGCATCATTTCATTAGAGATCATGTTCTCAAAGGTGATATCGAAATTGAGTTCGTTGAAACACACAACCAATTAGCCGACATTTTCACAAAACCTTTAGAGAAAGAGTCGTTCTTCCGCATTCGTAGTGAACTCGGAATCCTTGACTCCACGATGATCTAAATTGTGCATTAATTATTATTTTTGGTCCTTACTAACTTGAACGTCGGAGACGTTTTTAATTCTTTTTTGCAGGGCTCTTTATTTTTAATTTTATTTTCAGGTGTCAAAGTCAGGGGGAACAAAGCAAATCAATTTTTTTTGTCTCCAGACCTGGTGTAAATCGATTTACAGGCTTGTGATAATCGACTATCACAACCCGCAGAAGTTGGAGCAAAGAAACTGAAGGAGCCAACAATCGATTATCAGCATTAAGATAATCGATTATCAGGGGCTACAGAACTTTCTCAAAAGTCAGGCGCAAACCAGCAACAATCAATTATCAACTATAAGATAATCGATTATTTAAGCCTGTAGAAGTTAAAGGCAACTCAGGCGCAAACTACCACAATCGATTTACAACCAGGCAGAAATCGATTATTGAAGCCTGTAGTTTCTTTGGCGGAGAATCTGAAGACTCAGATAATCGATTTACAGGGAGTGTAAATCGATTATCAACGGCGATTTTTTAAAAATCTGACCGTTGCAGAGACGTTGGAGAGCAATTAATGCCTGTTTGACCACCTCTACGAATCTCCAAAGCTTCTACTCTATAAATTGGTGATATCTACTCAATATTTACTCATTCCAATCTTCTCTTCTCCATATATTCATCATAATTCATCATTCTTGCTATTATTCTTCATTTTTTTAAAATTTCTGCAATATCTCTCTCCTCTCTTGTTGCAATGGCAGGTGGTCAAAGAAAGCGTTCCCGCACCGGCAAGAACGTGGCTTCTTCCTCGGCTCCTCCACCACCGGCGCACAAGTACCTCGACGGGTCGTTCCTTTGGTTCAACGACCACGCAGAGGCGACGCGGTTCTCGGAGAAATTTGAGCACCGAGAGATTCTCCCTCCCCGATTCTCCACAGCCCGCTTCATTCATGACTCCATTCCACGTGAGGCACGGGTTATCCTCGAACGTGGAAACTTCCTCGACCTCCTCTACATCAAGAAGGTCAATTATCACCCCTTTCTTGTTCGAGCTTTCTACTCAAACTTGAAAAAGGATGAGGACGGAGCGTTGATCTCTAACGTCAACGGGGTGGACATCTATTTGAATGAAGAAAACATTCAAATTCTCACAGGGCTTCGTCGGGACGGACAGGATCTCGGGCTCTACGTCGGAGAAGAAGGAGCACGGTTCAACGACACCGCTCTCTTGGAGGAAGTGGGCATCTGACACTTCGTCCCCACTCCCCAACAGCGGCGCCCTACGATTGCTTCCATGAGCCCCGTGTTTCGATTCATTTTTTATGTTTTGACACCGATTCTCAAGCCCAGGAAGTTCAATCACACCACTCTCTCCCAGGAGGACACGAAGACAATTCATGCGATGATTCACAACGCCAATCTCAATTGGTGTAAATTTGTGATGACTCACATGTTCACGGCCACCTCCGAAAATCGGCCGCTCCCCTACGCCCTCCTTGTCATGGCGATTCTTGAAGAGTATAACATCAAAACCGATGTTGGGCCAAAGATAAAGGGGACAAAGCATTGGGAGATTGATGAATCCTCTTTCCACTCGGGAACCGACGAGACTCTGTTTTGACAGCCTCTTCCACGCCACCAACCGAGAGCCACTGCCTCAGCCGCCACCACTTCGACCAATCCTTCTCTCGCCGAGCAAATGGCAGCCTTGACCGCCACTGACGGATCTAAAATATAGCGGTAAGTCAACAAATAACCGAGTTAGACTCGGGTCGTTCTCTCCAGGAGTGACGAAGGGAATAGTTAGTTTTATTATTTATCACAGGTAAATTTATAGTTTAAGAAGCTTGAAATAAAAAGAAATACAACGTCTAAAGTAAATGATAAAATAACTTGAGAAGTTAAGATCGGAATGCAGACTTAACACAATTTAACTCATCTTTTATTAACGATTGGACTAATGAAATTTGTAGCACTTATATTTAATATATCTCCTATTTCTAGGTCTCAATATCAAATATAAGACTATTATATTTCCAGTACATCTCCAATTTTTCAGGTCTCAGTACTGTGCTAGAAAATGTTTGGCTTAAATAATTCTAAATCCTCATAGACAAGGCAAGAACTATTTTCCAATTACTTAATTAATAAAATGTTTAACATTATTAATTAGTTTAAACCATTCCAAACGGTTATTTCTAACACTGCCTATTTCTAGGTGTTCGGAACGTGTGGCTTAACTAATCTTTTTACTTCATAGACAAAGTAAAAGATTAATTTCAAAGGATTAATTAATAATAAAAAATTTTTTATTAATTAATAAAGATTATTTCATTTTCTAACAATTAATCCAATTACTAATAAATAGATGAAATTAAATTGATTAAATCTTAATTCCGAATCTTAACCCATTTTAAATTACCAATTCATAATATCAAACAAAACATTCATCATCATTAAAATCTTCAAAAACATATCAATCATCAACAAAGTAAAATTTAATTGATAAAAAGTTCAATAAAGAGTACAATAAAAAAGTAGAGTAAAACTTACAATGCTTCAAGGACTTGAGAATTAATTTGGAATGATGAAATTTAACCCACTCAAATTTAGAACAATATTGAAATTAAAAATGGAAAGATTTTTACCCCAAAAGGGAAAAAAAACCAAGGAGATCGCTGCTTGAGAGGAAAGAAGCCGCAGGGGTTTTATAGGCTGGAGAAGACAACTAGGCGGGCAGACCGGCGGTCGCCGGCCAACCCGCCGGCGCCGCTGAAGATTTTTCCAGAATCTGCCGGATTCCAGGTTGCCGTCAATAGGCGGGCAGACAGGCGGTCGCCTGCCAGCCCGCCAGCGCTCCTCCTCCCTGGATCTCTCGCCGCTGCTGCCTTCTGATAATCGCCGCCGCTTTCCGACCGGCGGCCAGGCAGGCTGCCGCCAGCCAGGCCGCCTGCTTAGCCGCCCTGGTCCGTCGATGCTATCCTGCTTAAAATCTCGTTCTGAACACTTTTTCCTTCTGCACCAACTTCTAATTCCGCACCGTTTGTGAGATAGAATTGTTTTTCTATTAAAATTTACTATTTTTACTCTATTCTTGGCCCAATTTTATATATTATTTCAAAGATATTCTTTTTATGATCAATTCATCAAAACATATGTTTTTGATAAAAAATAATAAATAATTTATTGTTTTGATAATAAAAATGGTACAAGAACAAATTAAATATGAGTAAAAAGATAAGTACAAAACGGACTTATCAGCCACTCTCTCTCGGATTGACACGAACGTCTCTAAAACGGCACACAACGTCAATACCTTGAGCCGTGAACTTCACGGGTATTTTGACTTTGTCAATTACCCGTACGCTCAAATGGTCCCTTACGTTCCTCCACCGAATTTCAGAGGTGAACAAAGTGGGACTCAAAACGTTGGTAGAGATGACGAGGTGGACGATGAGGAAGAGGAAGAAGAAGTCGATGATGATGATGATGATGATGGCGATGGTGATGAAGATGAATAAGAAGAAGAAGACATTGACGAAGAACAACTTCTCAATGATCTTTCCCCGGATTTCTAGAGCTCTAGCTCTACTTTCTTCTCTTTCTTATTTTTTCATCTTTTAATATGCTTTCGTTATGTACTCCGCTACTTCCCTTAATTAATTAATAAAAATCTTTATGATTTTTGTTGTTAACAATATTTTTGTTAATGTCAAAAGGGGAAGATAAGGGCTATGCATATAATAAGGGGGAATTTTTTTTTAAGGGGGAATTTTTTGTTTTTTTTTTCAAAAAGATCAAAATTACCCTATGCATATCCCCGTCTTGTTTGCCATTATCAAAAAGGGGGAAATTGTTGGAACACACTTTGTACGATAAACTAAAGTCGTGTTCATTTCTGACAGGTTGTGATAATTTCCAAACCGCCGTGGATATAAAGAGTTTCGTTGAATAACTCAAGGCGTGAAGAATGGCTTGGAACAAGACCTAAAAGACTCAAGGACAAGATCAGGAATTGAAGACTTAGTCGAGTCGGTCTTTTGTGATCAAAACCGACAATAAATTCAAGTCTCAGTTCTCAAAAAAAAGTCAAAACAATTTTTACAAATCATAAAATATTTTTTGTACATCAAAACAAACATTTTTGATGATTTCTTTTATTGTTAAAATCCCTGGTCCTTGCTCAGAACCGAAACCACCTAAGTCGGCGTTCGGCTTTCGACATTCGGCTTTCGGGGTTCGGCTTTCGATGTTCGGTTTTTGGCGCCCGAACCAACTCCGTGGTTTTCAATATTTTAAACCTTGTTTTTACTTCTGAGCATTTTTAAAATGTTCCCAAATAATTATTTTATAAAAACCACTTTTGTATCTTGGTCAATCGGTCTAACACGTGAAAAACGGTCTACACCGTAAGCACGCATTATACGACCTTGGAGAGTTGGTTTTTACCTAACAAGTCTTGTTTTCACTATTTAATACCATGTACAATATTTTCCAAACCTGGTTTTTACTTTTGAAAACACTTCGTTTTTGGACCTCGGTTTTTCAAAACGGGTTTCAGCTGGCTAGACTTTAGCTGGGTGATAATCGATTATCACCTTAGTGACAATCGACTATCAGCCCCCGCAGCTTTGAACTTCCAAAGTTCTGAAGCACGCAATAATCGATTATCAGCTTTGCGATAATCGATTATCAGTCTTTGCAGCCAAAACCCAGAATCTTCTGAGAGGACCAATAATCGATTATCACTTGTTGACAATCGATTATCTGGGTTACCGTTGTCCTCCAACGGATAGAATTTTAAATTTTTGGACAGAGAATCTTTGGATAATCGATTCTCAAGCTTTGACAATCGACTATCACCCTGTGTCTCTGAAAAATTTGTCTTCATCCTGTTGGAAACTCTAGCAACGGATTTATCCCATTTTGGGCTATAAAATGGCACCCAAATCCTCTCATTTTATACACAATTCTTCAACATTTCAATACTCCTTCATTGCATAAGCATTCCTATTTTTCTTAGCTATTTGAGAGCCAATTTTTGAAGAAATTGTCGTGTTTTTGAGCGTTACTAGTTCACTCATATCTACTCTTTGTGAGAGTTTTATTCCCGAGTGTTTAAGTGTTTTCATTCACTTTAAGGGAGGTCGTTCCCTTGTTGTAAACTCGAAGGAAGTTCCTTGTTCCTTCGTGAGAAGTCTTGGAGTGCGGTATCTCCGAGCAAAGGTGTTGAGGCTCGTGTGACTCAGGTTCTCAAGTTGTATCGGTTTGTTAAGCACCCTTAAGCTTAACGGAGTTAGTGTAGCTCGAGAGAGTCTCTCGAGGGGCTGGATTAGCCACACGTTGTTGTGAACAAAGATAAAATCCGGTGTGCTCCTTCCTTACGCTCTTTACTTTAACGCTCTCGTTTTAATTTCCTGCGATTTTGTTTTAAACGCTATTCACCACCCTCTAGCGTTGGGCCTTTATTCTAACATCCATCGTCGTGAGTTGCATCGTCGTTGTCCCCTTGAGCGTAAAAAGAATTTGTTGTTGGTCTTTTTTCTCCGCCCAGATCTGTCGCGAGTTTCTTCTTTGTCTCATCGCAATCAAAAGGAAAGAATCAATTTCTTCCTGGGAATATTCTTCGTGATGTAATTTCAAGGACGCGATCCAAAAGGAAAGAATTCGAAGAATATGTGCTCACCTTCTCTTCTTCGCCAAAGGAAAGGCTTCAATTTTGCCCCTGGTAACTTTGATAATCGATTATCAAGCACAGATAATCGACTATTTGACCCTTTGGAACACTCTTGGCATAATCAGCGAAGTCCAATAATCGATTATCACAAAAGTGATAATCGACTATCTGCTCCTCCTGAAATTTCTTGGCTTGATGGTAAAATCCTGATACTCGATTATCAAGGGGAGATAATCGACAATCACAAGCTCCCGAAGTTTAAAGATTGTTCAAGTTTTGCTTCCGATTCCTCCGTATTTCCGCCCTCAAATTACTTACGTGATAAGACCCGGGGTTCGGGTATAATATTTGGTATCAAATCTCAGACTCGAGGCTTTCTTAAGTCTCGACGATCACCTTGAGGACCGGCTTCGCAAACGTTGCCCAAAAGAAGGTTGCTGAAATTTTTTTCCAGAAACTTTCATTTCCATAGAATTGATCACGGAGGAAGCTACACAATGTACTTGAAGGTGAAACTTTCTAGTTCAGTAGTTTAACCTTTTATCTACGTGTGGCCGCTGATTTCACTCAATTCCGAGTTAGGGTTTGAGAGATACGCCGTTCAGAAGTTGATAACACAGTCCTGGCCGGATTCCGTCTACCTTGCTGAGTCTCCAAAGTGGTAGAAAACATTTTTTAATGGCTCTAAATTTTTGATATGTCATTAAGGACTTCAATATCCTTGCAAACGGAGCAATATTACAATGGGATTCCCGATGGTGTTTCATGTGTGGTGGCTATGGTCATAGCAATTTGGAGTGCTTGAATAAGCATGCCATCCCATATGAAGAGTGGACCAAGGATGATGAAGAAAATTGTTCCTTTGAAGGAGCCTTAAATGATCCAATTCCACTTGAAGAACCAACTCTTGATGAGGAAACAAAAAGCTCCGACGATATAAACGTCCTCGTTGAGGATGTCTTTGACTTCCATGTTGAAAATGAAGAAGAAGTCATCATCGATGAACTTATTTCAGGGGGCACCGGAGCTGCCTAATCACGCCCTCGTTTCTAATGCCGATGATTATGACACTTCCTTTGTTTTTGATCATTTTGTTAAAATAGGTATGAAGGAAGTAGTACTGAGCTCGGGAAAATACCCGAAGGATAATCCCCCAGAGTACTATATATTGTTGAAGAATGTCATAACATTCCGGGAATTACATAACAAGGTGTCTATAGATCCCAGAGAGAGCCTCCCCATTGGTGGTTCATAAAGTTTCCCATTTGATATAGGAATACTTATATGAAACAATAATCTTCTACAGTGGTGTGAAAGTTTGAGGACAAACTTTTTTTGAAGAAGGGGAGTATGTTATACCTGTGGATGGCTCCACCAAAACCCCAACCTCTCCCAATATATCCAAAAGTCTTTTATCTTTTCTTTCATCCAAAATAAAGCCTTTGCCATCTATTTTAATCCCTGGTCAATAATAAGAAACTAAAACCTTTTGTTTGTTGTTATTTTCCTTTTTTTAATAAACAAATAAAAACCTTCTTTCCCTCCCTTTGAATTCCTGGCCAAATCTCCTTGTCAATCCCAACACAACACCCACAAAGAGCCAAAATCGTGACCCATCTCTAGCCCCTACTTCCTTCCCATGTTCCCTCGCAAATAACCCAAACCCATAAGTCCAAAACCATCCCTAATATTACCCAGCCCTGTCCCCCTTTGTTTGCTAAACACAAAACCCCATTTTGCCATAATAATAGCCACAACACCCCCAAGAAACAACCACTGCAAACCAAACATAAAACACCACAACACTAGCCCCACAAAGTACAACCGATCCCTGATTTTTTCCCCACCAAAAAGACAACAACAAGTGGAGATCATGCTACTGATTTGAGGGAAGGAGATAGGAAGTTTCCTCATGTTCACATTCATTGTATTGTGTATTTTCCCCTTCCCCTCTCCCTATATAATCAGGCCCTATGGCCAATGTAAACACATCTTTTGGATATTAAAACTCTTTTACTCTTTGAGTATTCATAAAATAGTGTGATGCTATTTTAGCGAAATTCCTAATTCTATATCTTAAGAGTGGTTATCTTAAGTGCAAATTCTAGGTTCTAGAAATTTGATTAAGTGTGTCATATCTTAATTAAATTCTAGATTCCAACCCCAAGTTAGGATAAGAGTGTGTAATATCTCTTAAACACCAACTTGGTTTATCCATCCCTGATTTTCTTCCATTTAATATCCCCCAATTTCTCTTCTTAATCTTATTCTTTTCTTTCATTAAAAACACCAAAAAGAACTCCTTCATCATCTCCATATTTTTCAAGCCATTCCCCTCACAAACACCACCATTTTCTATCCATATTTTGGACCCTCGTAACTTTGATAATCGGTTATCAAGCACAGATAATCGACTATCTGACCCATCGGAACATTCTTGGCATAATCAGCGAAGTCCAATAATCGATTATCACAAAAGTGATAATCGACTATCTGCTCCTCCTGAAATTTCTTGCCTTGATGGTAAAATACTGATACTCGATTATCAAGGGGAGATAATCGACTATCACAAGCTCTTGAAGTTTAAAGATTGTTCAAGTTTTGCTTCCAATTCCTCCGTATTTCCGCCCTCAAATTACTTACATGATAAGACCCCCGGTTCGGGTATAACATTCAGGATCAAAGCTCAGCCTCGAGGCTTTCTTAAGTCTCGAAGATCACCTTGAGGACCGGCTTCGCAAACGTTGCCCAAAAGAAGGTTGTTGAATTTGTTTTTCCCAGAAACATTCAGTTCCATAGCATTGATCACGGAGGGAGCTACACGACGTATTTGAAGGTGAAAGGTTTTGCCATAAATTTCTTCCAACGATCAGGTGCCTATATCGATGTTCATTACTTAAACATCGCTATTCAGGCCTAACCTTGAAGGATGAAAGATGGCCTTGACATCGCTGTTGCTGGGTCAACAGCACTGTCCAAAAACTTTCTGTCAAAGGCATTTTCTTTTGGCTTAGGTTGACCATCGATGTAGAGCTGTCTACATTGTTGTTCCAAATTTTTCTAGAATTTCAACCTTGGCTCAACAGCGATGTACATTGACCAACATCGCTGTTGGAAGACTTAACACCAAACCATGGTTTTCAGTTGCCAATGCCAGACATCGCTATTGGTTACTCCAACATCGCTGTTGGGCTGGTTTAGCCAGACCCATGGTTGGTTAGTCATGCCGTAAGCCGATGTCAAAAATCAAAGTTCTCCAAATTAAAAACCAAGTGTTGAAAACATTTGTTTAATGTATTTTGCTAATAAATCAAGTGAGACATCTTAAAAACCACATCATTTAAGTAAAAACCACGGCTAGCCAAGTTTATGCCGTTTCACATGATTTTTACCAAACGACCAAAATTAAAAGGTGGTTTTTGAAGTGTTTTTGTTGGAGAACTATTTAGATGTTCCTACAAGTGAAAACCAATCATAAAAAGTTGAAAACCACTTGGTTGGTTCGGATGCCAAAAACCAACACCGATAGCCGAATTCCGAATGCCGATTTCTGGAACCCGAATGCCGGTGTTTAAAAGCCGAACGTCGGATGGCTTGGTTTTTTTTTGGGCGAACACCAAGTGTTTTAGGCTTATTTAAAAACATTTTTGATGATGCATAAAGACATTTTGATGCAATTAGCCTAGAGAGCCAAGTTTTAGAAGTTTATGCAGTCTTGATCTCATTAAGACCGACTCAAGTAATTTCTAAGTTTTCGTTCTTGGTTCTTGGTTCTCCGCCTTTGATTTTCTCAATTTGCTCTTGTTTTCGCAGCAGTTTGGCATTATCAAAACCTGTCATAGAATGAACACGGTTTAGTACAACGTAGGCGTAAACACGTGTTCCAACAATTTCCCCCTTTTTGATAATGGCAAATAAGATGGGGATATGCATACTAAGGGATATTTGAGTTTCAAATAAGTGTGAGAAAAAAATCCCCCCTTAATTTGTGCTTAAGAAAAGATTGTTGTTTTAAAAACCAACGTTTTAGAAACTTCCCCCCCTTAGCATATGCATAGCCCTTCACTTCTCCCTTTTGACATTAACAAAAATATAAAACATAACTTTTATTTATTGAAATGGGAAAGAGCAGAGTACAACGGAAGCAATTAAAAAAACATGACAGATTAAGAGAAAAAGATAGAAAATCTTGGTGCAGTGATATATCTTAGCTTAGGTTTAAAAGGAGGAGGGGCTGGCCGAGATAAATGAGGGAAATGAGGGGAAAACTTGAGGTGGTTTAAGGTGTATGGCTAGGGAAGAAATAAGGGGCTGTTTGAGGGTGTTTGTAAAAGGGGCCGAGAAAGGGAGAGGGAAGAATAAGGCGAAGGATAAAACCAAGTTGGTTTTAAGAGATATAACACACTCTTATCCTCACTTGAGGTTTGAATCTAGAATTTAATTAAGATATTACACACTCAATTAAATATCTAGAACCTAACACTCACACTTAAGGGAACCAACCTTAAGGTATAAAAATTAGGATTTAAAATAGAATACAACAAGTGTATTACTACCAAAGATTGAAAACTACAATGTGTTTACAATGGGGGCTTGTGGCCGAAATATAAACAAGCAAAAGAGAGGAAAATACTAAGCTCCTTCGTACTTCAAATCACTAAAATAACATACATTTGCTTGTCCTTATGTGGAATGAATTCAAACGAAATTGATGGGGATTTGTGGGGAAAGTTTTGGCCATTAGTGTGGATTTGGGACCAGGGAATAAAGGAAAATATTAAGGTGATATTTGAGTGATTTGAGGAGGACTTTTTTGGCAGCTTTAGGAGACAAAGAGGGGTGGATATTATGATGTAAAAGATTGGTGGTTGGGATGGGTTGTTTCGGCCCACCTAGGGGACAAAGGGGGTGAATGAAATGAGGGTGTTTTGACATATTATTTTGGGGAGATTTGGTGGTTACAAGGTGTTTTCATAGCTTTTTGAGAGCCATTTTTGTGAAATTCGTGTTGTGTTCTTGAGCATTTTTAGTTACTCAACATCCACTCTAAAAGAGAGTATTGTTCTTGAGTGAATGTGTGTTTTAGACATGTGATAAGAGAAAGTAATGCTCTTGTTTGGTACGAAGGAAAGTTTGTTTCCTTCAAAGTATCGTTGAGGTTCGTGTGACTCGAATTCTCAAATTGTACGGGTTTGTTAAGCACCGTTAAGCTTTACGTTGATAGTGTAGCTTGAGAGAGTCTCTTAGGAGGCTGGACTAGCCACACATTGTGGTGAACCAGGGTAAAATTGGCGTGCCTTCTCCTTACTCTTTACTTTACGTCTTTAAATTTTTTATTCCTGCAACATTTCGTTTTAAATGCTATTCACCCCCTCTAGCGTTGGGACTATAATCTAACAATAATATCTGAGTTGAATAAAATATGTTGATATGAACTGAACAATATAAAAATTGTGAATGTCTGAATTGAACATTGTGTGCATGATATCAAATGATTTGATTATGAATTTTTATTCAGTTTATATGTGGTCAATGATATGATTCAACTTGAGCCTTTGAATTATTTTCTATTTTTAAGTGCGTAAGTTACGTAATATATTGTCTACGTGCCTATTATACGTGTAATGTTCGACTTGTGTTTGTTCTCTTCTTAGTTTTGTTTCGGGTTCTTGACGGTGTTTCTTGGGTTACTTAGTTGGCGAAGTTGATTATGTTTAGAGCTTGTTTTCCCTCATTTTATCAATAAAAACCAAAAAATAAGAAAAATAAAAAAACCAAAAAACAATATTTACTTTTCATCCAACACGCCCCCCCTTTTGTTATATTGTTTTAGTTTCTAATATGAGTTTTTTTACTAAGTTATATTTTAAGTGTTTGTTTATAAGTTATAATACTTTATTCTTTTAGTATATCTTAAGTATGTGTTTTATGTTTATAAGTTATTTATAAGTTCTTTATTTATATAAGTTATATTTATAAGTTTTTATATTTATTTCATTAAAAGTTTAATAAGTGTTATCATAAGTGTAGTAGTTAGTTTGTTTTGTTTAGTGACAATTTGTGTGCATGCTTAATTGATTTCAAAAGTACAATCTTTCTCCGTGGGATCGACTCTTACTTGCCCCAGCTATAGTTTTTATTTGATTATATCTTAGGGGTTAGCTAAGGTTTTTTTTTAAAATTTTTAATTTGTTTTGCACCGCACGACAGGTCTTCAACAAATTTTGGCGCCGTTGCTGGGGAAAGTATTTTATGAATCAGTTTAGTTCGTATGAAAGTATTTTATGAATCAGCTATGGGCATAAAGTTTTAAGTGCGGGGGTATAAAGTGCATTTTGTTCTTCTTGATGATGATAAAAAGTTTGGTTTCTTTTTTTTGTCTTTTAAATGAGGACGTTCAAGTGTTAAGTGTGGAGGTATTTGATAAGTCGATTTTGGGTTAGTACTTTTTATTCTTTTTTTAGACATTTTAAATATTTTTAGTGTTCAATTTTAAGTTTTTTTCACGTAGAAATAACCTCTTTTCTCTGTTCCACACTATTTTGTTGGTTAAACTCATAGAATTGTGGTTTCGTTGTGCTTGAAAAAAAACTAGAATCAGCATGTTTGAGTTGTCTTTAATGCTGAATTTGTGCTTCATTTTCTGCTTTTGTGAAATTTTTGGCCAATCTTTCATAAAAGCTATATTTTGAGACTTTTTATGGGCTTTTACTTGCTGGTTTTAATTGATTTGACCATATAGGTTGCATATGGATGATATCGGTTTTGTTTTGTTCCAAAATTAGATATGTGCAATTTGTATTTTTCATTCTTTGAATGCTAATTTATGCACTTGGAATTGAGACAATGTATCATACCAAGCTCTTGGTGCTTGTTTGAGTCCATACAGCGCCTTTTTGAGTCTATACACTTGATCTCCTTTAGTGTGAAACTCAAATCCTGGAGGTTGTTCCACATAAACTTCTTCCTCTAGGTTTCTGTTGAGAAATGCGCTTCTAACATCCATTTGATAGACTTTGAAGTCTTTGTGAACAGCAAAGGCTAGAAACAACCTTATAGCTTCAAGTCTAGCAACTGGAGCGAAGGTTTCATCAAAATCTATACCTTCTTCTTGACAATATCCTTTGGCAACCAACCGGGCTTTGTTTCTGACAACAACGCCGTTTTCATTCATCTTGTTCCGGAAGACCCACTTTGTCCCAATGACATGTTGATGAGTAGGTCTGGGAACAAGTTTCCAGACGTCATTTCTGAAAAATTGGTTGAGTTCTTCTTGTATTGCATTGATCCAATCAGAATCAGCTAGAGCTTCTTCAATATTCTTAGGTTCCACTTGTGATATGAAACAAGAAAGCATAGCTTCTAGATTCTGTTGGGCACTCCTTGTGCGAATGCCAGATTGAATATCTCCAATGACTTGTTGGGGAGGATGATCCCTTAACAAACGGAGATTGTGTTGATTAGGGTTAACTGGTTGATCTAGTTCAGCTTCTGGTTGAAGAACGGAGTTTGTTGGTGATTCCGGATGGATTGGCACTAGGTCACCATTTCCGGAATTCTCGTCGTTTGAGTGATCCGGAATAATGGAAGGCTGGCCATGGTTTCCGGTAGGCTCAGCACCGTCTGAATCTGGATTTCTTTGTGAAGTCTTCAGTCGTAGACTTCTAAATGGAATGAACTCTGTAGGTTTCATGCTATCTCCTTCGTTGGCTTCTTCATCCTTGTCTGAGAGATCCAGAACCTCATGATCATGCTTTGATGGTTTGTCACCCACATGTTTTTCATCAAAGATAACATGTATTGACTCTTCAGTGATCATGGTTCTTTTGTTGAAGACTCTGAACGCCTTGCTCACCATGGAATATCCAAGGAAGATGGCCTCATCTGATTTCTCATCAAAAGTGTTCAGATGATTCTTCCCGTTGTTTAACACAAAACACTTGCTCCCAAAAATATGGAAATATGATATATTGGGCTTTCTCCCGTTCCACAATTCATAGGGAGTTTTGTTGTGCCTTTTATAAATCATACTCCTATTCTGAGTATAGAAAGCTGTGTTAACAGCTTCAGCCTAGAACCTCTTTGGCAAAGAAGCTTCGGCTAGCATGGTTCTTACTGCTTCCTTCAAGGTTCTGTTTCTTCTTTCAGCAACACCATTCTGTTGAGTCGTTCTTGCTGCAGATGTCTGATGAAGAATTCCGTTTTCTTCACAGTAGTGAATGATGATTTCATTCAGGAATTCTGTGCCTTTGTCAGATCTGATCTTCGGGATGGTCTGACTTGCTTGGTTTTGAATCAGCTTCATGCAGTTTGTGAGCTTCCCTTGAGTTTCATTCTTGCTGTTGAGGAAAATTGTCCACGTGTATCTTGAGTAATCATCAACTACCACTAGGACATATTTCTTTCCACTTAGACTTATTGGAGTAACGGGGCCAAATAAGTCCATGTGAACAAGACTTAATATCCTTGTAGTTGAGGGTGCCGGTTTTGCCTTGAAAGTGGACTTGACTTCTTTCCTTTCTAGAAAGCATCACAAATGCTTTCCTTCCTGAATACAGCTTTTGGAAAACCTTCTACTAACCCTTCTTTGGATAGCTTGTTGAGAGTTTTGAAGTTGAGATGACTCAACCTCTTATGCCAAAGCCATAGAAGGTTAGTGTCACCTTTGCTGATTAGGCAGGCTTCCTTGACATCGTCCCACATTACTTCATAGATGTTTCTGATTCTCTTCCCAGTGAGAATGACTTCATTTGTGGAGATGTTTTTGAGAGATGCCATGTCCTTGCAGAATTCCAAGGAGTAACCTTTATCACAAAACTGACTTATGCTCATAAGGTTATAATTGAGACCTTCCACATAAGATACAGCTTGGATGGTTAGTCCTTGGTACACCAGATTTCCTAGCCCTTTAGTGAGGCCAAAGTCATTGCTTCCTCCAAAAGTAACTCTTGGACCATCATAGGGAATTAGATTGCTCAAGAGGCTCGCATCACCCGTCATGTGTCTTGAACAGCCACTCTCTAAGTACCAGACACCTGGGTACTTAGCGGCTTCCTGCATTAGGAGGAGGAAGATTTTGGTACCCAATTCAGTTTGGGTCCGGAATAGTTAATGGTGTGTGTCCCTACATCAAGTTTGAAGTTGCAGGGAATTTTCCTTGCAGCCCTAAACTTGTTGGAATTGTAATCATAGTTGTATGCATAAAATTTCCTACGAGCAGGTGGTGCATTTTCTTGTTTCCACCTGGCAAACCTAGGTTGATAAGACCTATAGTTTTGTCTAGGTTGTGCATAGTGTGGCCTGTGCTGGTTGTAAGCATACTTAGGTGGAACAAATAGTTTCTGGGGTGAAGGTTGACTATATTTTGGCACAGTTCTCCACTCAGAATTTCTTGGAAAACTCCTATCTACCCCATAATGAGTATAGCCTCGCGTATAGTGGGGGTTAGAAGGTTTTCTTCTGAAATTATTTCCTCTTTGAGGTCTGTCCAGCTTCCTATAGTTCTTAGGAGGGACTACCTTTTTGGGAATTTCTGTGGGTTTCTCCTTTTCCTTTCCTTTCTGCTTATTGGATTTGGCAGTAGGTTTAGGAGGGATATAAGTTGTTCTCCCTTTCCTTTTGGAATTGGAGGGGTCAAACCCAAGTTCTTCACGACCCTTTTGTTTGGTCACTTCAAGAAGCTTATCCACTGCTTCTTTGGACTTAAGTATCCCAAGCTCCTTGTTGAGGGATTTCATCTTTTCAGAGAGAGATTTATTTTCAGTCTTGAGTTGAGTGATCTCATCTAGTTGACTTTTCCGACCTTCAGTCAACTTGAGATTCTCTACACTCAATAGCTTGTTCTCTTCTTTTAAGGATGAGTGTTTAAGATTTATTTCCTCAAAATCTTTCATCATCTTTTTGAACTTGTCAAAAAGACTTTCAGAAGTTGGTATGCTTTAATAAGAAGATGAGCAGGAGGTTTGTAAGGTTACCTCTTGTTCGGCATCATCTTTGGCCATAAGGCAGAGAGTGTCATCTTCTGACATAGTCCACTGGTCCTCATGGTTGGACTTCTCAGCTCTGCGCTCCATGCAGACGAGGGCTTCTTCATCCGAGCTTGAGCTGGATGACTCGTCACTTTCAGCTGCAACCATTGCTTTCTTCTTCTTTTCATTTCTTTCTCTTTCTTCGTACTTCTCCACCTTTGGGTACGGGCACGCTGACTTCCAATGACCAGGTTTCTTGTAGTTATAACATAAATAAGATTCCGGAGGGTAGTCACTTACCTGTGGCTTTCCCTTGGATGGCCTTCTGACTGAGTCAGCTTTCTTGAAGAACTTCTTGAACTTCCGGAATTGTTTGACCATCATGGCAAATTCCTCATCATAGTTCTCCATTCTTGAGCTTGACGGCTGGCTGGAGGAAGGTGTGTCACAGTTCCTTGGGCATGTCCCTTCACTCGGTGGGACTCTGGGAGTTGTCATCAATGCCGTGGGGAAGGGAATGACTTGTTCTTCCTTCTTCTTCATCAGCTCATGCTCATAGGTTCTGAGCTCATCAAGGAGACCTTGGACAGTGTAGTTCTCCAGGTTTCTTCCTTCTTCCATGGCTGTGGCTTTGGTGTACCACTCAGTTGGAAGAGATCTCAGTAACCTTACATTCTTTTCTTTGGGAGAAAGAATGTGGTTAAGTGATGCAAGATCATTTAAGATTTTGTGGAATCTTTCATCCAACATATCAAATGATTCTTCGGGAAGCATTTTGAAGCTTTTGAACTTTTCAAGCAAGACTTCTATCTTCTGCTTTCTGAGGTCCTCCGATCCCTCACACAGCTTCCCAAGACCTTGCCAAATCTCCATGGCAGTCTTGAGATGCTTGATCTTGGAGAAGGTGATGGGATCAAGTGTCTTGAAGATGGCTGCTTTGGCGACGTTGTCCAGATTGTGCTTCTTGCAATCTCTATCATCCCATTTCTCCTTGGGCTTTGGAATGTACTGGACAACATCAGGATTGGCTGGATTCCTCTCAGGGTTCTCCATTTGAATTTTCAAGGGTCCATCCTCAAGCACCATCCACATGCAATCATGTAGGGCGTAAAGGTGTGCTTCCATCATGATCTTCCAATCATCATAACCTAGAAGAGAAAACTTGGGCAAACCGTGATCCATATTGTTCACCATTATGATCGCTTCTTGTTAATCTAAATGTAGATTGTGAGAAGTTGGCTCTGATACCAATTGGTGGTCCCAAAGTGGTGAGATACAAAGTCTAGAGGGGGGGGGTGAATAGACTTTGTTACAATTTTAAAACTTTTTCATTTCTTTTGAAAACGTGAAAATAGTGTAAATCTAGAGTTCTTGGGAACTTTAGATTGTGTGCGGAATTTGGTGGGTAGTATGAGCAGTAATCGATATGGATGGGTTAGTTTTCACAGTTAATATAATTGCAAGTAAGAGTAAAGATAAAAGAGAGAGACACGCAAACTTTAACGAGGTTCGAAGGTGGGGTAATCCTTCTACGTCCTCAAAATCCACTATGTAGTTGGTTGTTGAATAAAGAACCAACAATTACACTTGTGTGAATTTCTGCACGGTATATCTTCGCAAGGCCAAAGTTGCTACTGCACTCGTGCTGGCTTTGTTGTTCCATCGAAGGTCACGCTTCTTCAACAACTGCATGATCCAAACAATAGGACTTGCAAGATCAACTTGTAAGAAAGTTGACCTACCCCCTTTTAATCAAGAAGTTTGATCAAAAGTTGTATCCTTCAACGTGGTGTGGTACCTGAGGCAAGGAAACCTTCAAGTGTTTACACTATAGCTCTTTGGAAGGAGGAGGAGTTTGCTTCTGGATAAGGAGTTTAGAAATCTCTCTTTATCAAGCTCTTTGGGCTAACTGTGAATGAGATAGCTTTGTTGTTAGAGATTGCTTCGTTGTGGTTTTCTATCTCATGGGTTGTATATATTCTCTAGTCTTCCAAGGATGCTATTTATAGCTGGATTGGATAATCTATCCGTTGAATCAAAATAGACTATCCGTTGCATTTGTTGGCTTCATATTTGAATGAAGATTTTGAAGATTCCTCGTTGGAATGGGTGTTTGGACATACCCAATTGTTTTGAGGAGGGATTCCTTTTTCCACAGAATCCGTCTTCTAGCTGTTGTTCAAGAATTCTGGACTGTAGCACTTTACTCTGTTTGTCTTCTAGTGCTTGTTTAGGAGTTCTGGACAGGCTCTTTAATTTGAGAGGTCCAGACTTTGTCTTCGAGTCATTTGTTCTTGAATCAGCATAATTATCTTCAATCTAGCCGTTGAAAATCAAGAGATTGATTTTTCCTTACCAACGGGTAGAATTTCTTCATTCAAGACTTAGATAATTTTCTAAGTCTTTTCTCACTTGTCCGCTTCTAAGAGTTCCGGTCTTTCTTGAGGCACCCGGTTCTTTGCTGACAAATCCGGAGGAGTCATTTGTAGACTTCCGGGTGAGAAAGAGATCCGCGCTAGTCTTCCGACTTGGATGACTTAGCCTTCAGCGGGTTGTAGCGAGACATCCAGTTATCATGTAGTGTTCCGGATTAGAGGATCTTCATCTGCTTTGAGAAATCCTTACTTGTCTCTGACATTTCCGATCAAGATATCCAATTTCCATATCACAGAATTTGATTAAGTCTTCAAGCATCAAACCACTTAAAGAAATATCACAACTTTATTGGAAATCTCAAGAACTCGGTTTTAACAATATTTTTAAAAAGAAAAATTACATTGAATATTGGGAGAGGCCTAAAGTCCCTATTACAATCTAAATACATCATCATCAAAATCTATAATATTTTCCCAACAATAATCCATACAGATCACAAAGCACGGGAGATACCAAAATAAATTCGAGTTGGTTACAAAAAACTCAAAAAATCCAAAGCAGTAAATCATCACAAAAAAAGTCATCATTATAGCCACACACAAAAGAAAAAAGAGTCTAGCATTGCAACGCTGGGAGATTATGGCTGGGGAGGTTCTGGAGGAGACGATCTAGCAGGCAACCCATACACAGAAGACTGCATGTCGTACATACTTAGGGCATGGGATATGATAGCCTGTGCAGTTAGTCTGGAGATGGTGGCTTGCTGCTTGGACGACTCCTCTGTCAGCTGTTGGATTTGCTCTTTAGGAACTGGGTCTGGGCCGTGAACTCAACAATTCGAGCCCTCAGGAACTCTTCCCGGGCATCCTAGCATGGATTTTTACTCTTGGACTTGGGAGGATCCAGATGCCTTGCTCTGTTTGGAAACCTCCTTGAGCTCATTGCAGCTGGTCTCCCAGCATGCCCGGTCCTCATTCAGCTGATTATTTACCTCCAAGATGTGGGCATTGTTCTCCTGTGCAGCCCGGACTTTCTCTTGCAGCTTCAGGATCATCGTCTCCTTCTCACCTAGACTAGAGAAGGCTTGGGAATTCCACGCAGAGACTCTGAGGTAATCATCAACCAACTTAAAGACGGCAGTATGGGCCTAAACGAAGGAAAGTCAGGCGGAGAAAAAAAATATGACATCAATGATTTTTAGAAATTAGGTACCTGCTCCAAGAGTCCCAAGGTAGCGAGCCCAGCCAAGTCTGGACGTTCATGTACTGGACGTAGGGGAGAACTTTTGAGCACATCACGGGCTTGCTTCGTCAACATCCACCCTTGAGTATGGGCGTCCTTCGCCATCTGGAGCTTGCACTCCACGGAGGCCTAATTCTGCTTGAAATAGCCAGGGTGTCTAGGGTGAACTTGTAAGTGATGGGAGGACACAGGATTGCTGGAGCAGAGGTAGAAGTTGGCGAAGTTGATGAAGAAGGCATATGAGTGATGGATATCGGGTCTGATGGACCCGACTCCAGGCCCAATAAAGGCCCATAATAGCACAATATGGATGAGGCCAGGTGGGGATAACGGGCCGAGCCCGCTACTACACGCAAGGCGGATGGGAAAGGGACGACCCAATCATGGATTAAATCGAGACGACCCAGTCTAGAGAAGGAGCGGGACACGTGGCCCACACCACCAGATTATGGACGAGATGGGGAGAGAACGAGACCAGAAAAGAGGGAATCACAACCCCATGATCTCCATAATCCCTCCCATTATGTGTAATTTTAATTACAATGTTAGAAGTACTATGAAAGGGAAAAGAACCCGCCATTGTGGGGGGACGACTCAAGCGATTCTGCACTTAATCAAAGAATATTACTACGAGATTATATCTTTCTGATCCACATTACGTTCTTGGTCCGCCATCTGATCGGGTTAATCCCATCATTGGTGCTTTCATTGAGAGATATATAACTGTGAGATAAAACTGTGAGGTTATGGTCGGACGAAGGACGAGACGTAACACTGCTGCTTCTGCCCAATCGACGGTGAGGAGTGACAACCCTGAACAGGGAATGATCATTCCTGTCAATGGGTTGGAGACGGCGTTGAATAATGTGGCTAACATGATGGCCAACATTATGGAACGGTTGGATAAGGCTCTCCCTGGTCCATCCGGTACCCGGGACGTCCCTACCGGGCAACCCCGCCAGGTCCTGCGTACTGCGAGTTCTCCCATCCTCCAGGAGCTTCATGATCTGGAGGAGGTCGAGAGGGAGAGACAGGCCGTCGCTAGACGTCGGGCGGAGGAGTTGTCCCAGAATAGTAAGTTGAATGGAGACTGGGCCAAGGCTGCAAGCCAAGTCGTCGGCAATGGAAACGGAAACCTGCGGGGAATTGTCTTTGAAAAGATATCTCACCAGAAAGCTCACGTTAGTGAGAGGCTGGGGAAGAATCCGGACAAGGCATCCCAGAGTTGGGTACGACCCCAGGCCAGCCAGGTGGCATCTTCTAACCGCGAACCCCGGCAGCGAATCGGCCGCGGTGGGAGCCAAGCTCCGGTCCGGTCATTGGTGGTTCTGGATGAGGACGAAGTTCAAAGCCAAGTCAGGGTCCCAGCACCACAGCGCCTGGGGCCGCCGGTACCGGAAGCGGGTGAATTCCAGGATCTGAGGCAGCAGATCCAGGAGATGCAGAGGAAGATAAACAGGGGATAAGTATTCACTACTCGGACGAATACTCCCTTAGCCCCGGAGATCTTTGCGGAACCATATCCGCAGGGATTCAAGATTCCGTTCGTTAAGCGTTATGATGGGGAGTCAGATCCCCAGGAACACATAACTTGCTATGTCTAGGTGATGATTGCCGTTGACGCCAGCGATGCACTAATGTGTCGGTGCTTCCTGCAGACAGTTGATAGCAAGGTTGCAGATTGGGTCAACCACATTCCTGCTGGATCGATCCGGACATGGGATGAACTGGGATTGCGGTTCTTAGAGCATTTTGGCGGGCACTGCCGTCCCAAGAAGCATTTCACTCATCTGGCTTCAGTGCGGCAGAAGCACGGAGAATCCTTGAAGAATTTCCTTATCCGATGGAGAAAAGAGTCGACGGAGAATCCTTGAAGAATTTCCTTATCCTTGAAGAATTTCCTTGAAGGAACCGACGACAAATCCAGGTTGGCCATGTTCACGGCGGCATTACAGGACGGACTCCTTCACACCGATCTTACAACTCATCCCCCGGATACCATCAAAGAAGCATTGGTCCGGGCCGGGAGGTATGTGACCCTGGAGGAGAGAAAGGAGGAGAAGAAAGAGAAGACTCCTAACGAAGAAGAGAAGGCGGGAAATAAGAAGCCGAGTTTCCCGGATGGCCCAAAGGGCACAAGCCCTAGGACCTCAGAGAAGCACAAATCCGCCAATCCAGTCTTCACGTTGCTGGTGGCTGAGGTCATGGCCCATGCTGCACAAGAGGGACTCATGACTTAACCAACCTATTCTCAGAAGGTCTGCAATGTGGAGAACACTGGAAAATGGTGTGCTTATCATCGCAAGAATGATCACAACACAGAGGATTGCTATACCCTGAAGAATGAGATGGCGAGGCTAATCCGCCGTGGCCATCTAAAGAAGTTTGTACAAGATGGTGACACGGGAAATCTCGGGAACCCTCAGAATGGGAAGCATAGGGATAAGGATGTGGCCTAGGCTAAGACCCGGGAAAAACGCCACATCAGGCTCGAGAAAAAGAGGAGGATTCGGAGCCCGCACCGCACCGACAGAAGAGACACCACAGGTGTAACTTCATTATTGGAGGGAATACTGGCGGAGATTCAGCCACGAGCCGGAAAAAGTGGGCCAACGCGGCGATGCTCAACAAGGTGCTGGTCCCAGAAGGTAAGAAGCTGAAAACTTAGCCAATTGTATTTTCTAATGCTGATCTGCCAGAAACAGGGGTCCCCCATAGGGACGCCCTGGTGATTACTATTGATATAATGGACTTACTGATCCATAAAACCCTTGTGGATACGGGAAGCTCCGTTAATACCATGTATATGGATACGTACAAGGCTCTTGGTTTGACCTAGGGATGAATTATCACCCAACAAAACTCCACTGACGGGGTTCACTGGTGACTCTATTGAACCGGAGGGGGTAATAACCCTCCCGGTTGAAATAGGGGATACTAAGGCCACCCAGAAGTTGGACATGGAGTTCGTTGTGGTGGGGATAATCTCCAACACAAATATCATTCTAGGCAGACCCGGACTGGAAGATTTAGAGTGTGTCATCTCACCTCATCATCTATGCATAAAATTCCCAACTCCCAGTGGAGTTGGAATTGCCAGGGGATCCCAGAGAGTGTCCCGTGCGTGGTATTTGAAGGCAACCAAACAGCCTATCAAGTACAACACCCAAGTGGGAGAGGTGACTGCACAGCTCTTGAGGGCAGAGGAGAGACGTCCCAGAGTAGAAATTGTCGGCGACATTGAGGAAGTTGAACTGGAGCCAGGCACACCGGGGAGGTTAGTAAGAATTGGCAGGGGCCTAGGGGCTGAACTCAGATCACGAGTGATCTCAGTCCTTAGAAGGTTCAGGAAGGTCTTTGCATGGAGTCCAGTTGATATGCCAGGACTGGATCACAAGATTGTAGTTCATCGCCTTAATGTCCTGCGAGATGCTAAACCGGTGAAGCAGAAGCGAAGGCATTTGTCGCAGGAAAGGAGGGATTTCGTAAAGAAGGAGGTAGCAACTTTGCAGAACATTGGTCACATCCGGGAGGTGCAATACCCGGATTGGTTGGCAAACGTAGTTCTGGTGCCCAAGCCCCCTTCGTGGAGAATGTGCGTCGACTACACAGATTTGAACAAAGCATGATCCGTTCCCTCTCCCCAACATTGACCAGATGGTGGATGAGACTGCCGGATCAGAGTTAATGAGCTTCATGGACGCTTCCGGCGGCTACCATCATATTTGGATGCACCCGGCTGATGCTGAAAAGACGAGTTTCATGACCTCGGAAGGGCTGTACTGTTACTTGGTGATGGCCTTTGGGCTGAGAAATTTCGGGGCGACATACACCCGGATGGTTTCTCAAGTGTTCAAGGCCGTCCTAGGGCGAACCATAGAAGCATATGTCGATCACATGATTGTCAAGTCCAAAGAGGCCCGAGACCATGTCCGGGACCTTGAGGAGGTCTTTGAAATCATGATGAAGGTAAATTTGAGATTGAACCCGAAGAAATGTACTTTTGCTGTTCAGGGTGGAAAATGTTGAAACAAGGGCTTGTCACGTTTTCGTACTAAAGCCGTGTTCGTTTTTGTAACAGGTTTTGATAATGCCAAACCGCCGTGATCAAGATAAGACATTGAATATACAAGGCGAAGAACGAAGATAAGAACAAGAGCTATACTAAGACCAAGAACGAAGACCGTAGTCTTAGTGTCGTTGAGTCGGTCTCATTTGTGATCAAGACCGACCCAATCTTTACACCTTGGCTCTTTAGGCTAAAATCTTTTCATTGAATTTCTTACATCATAAAAATGTTTTTCAAACATGTTTAAGTCAACAAAAACACTTGGTGATCTCCCAAACCAAAAACCAAGCCATCCGGCGTTCGGCTTTCAGAAACCGGCGTTCGGCTTTCGGTTATCGGCGTTGGTTTTTGGGGTCCGAACCAACCAAGTGATTTTCAACTTTTTATGACTGGTTTTTTACTTCTTGGCATCTTTAAACAGTTCTCCAACAAAAACACTTTGAAAACCACCTTTCGTTTTTGGTCGTTTGGCAAAAACCACGCAAAACGGCATAAACTTGGCTAACCGTGGTTTTTACTCAAATGACGTGGTTTTAAAAGTGTCCCACATGATTTCTTAGCCAAATACATCAAATAAGTGTTTTAAACACTTGGTTTTTATTTTGGAGAACTTTGGATTTTTCGGTTGGTTTTTGCATCGGTTGGCTAGGCCGTGGTTAAGGCAAAAACCATAGGTTTTTGGCTAACCACCCACCCAGCGATGGGAAGAACATCCCATCGATGGGTAAGCGGCCCCTTAGCCAAACCAACTTCCAGAACCATGCCAAACAGCGATGGGAGGTTCTACCCATCGTTGTTAAAGCCTTGGTCCAACATTATCACAAGGCAGAATGCCCTTACCCAGCAATGGGAAGGCTTAACCATCGATGGGAAGGCATGACCGCTGTAAGTCATTTAAGGTTGATTCTTTCCATGTTTGGAAGTCAACCTCCCACCCAGCAATGGGAAGCATGTACCCATCGATGGGTAGGTGACCGTTGGCTTCAAAACTGAAGGAAAATTGGCCTACCAGCGATGGGTAAGGTCCATACATCGCTGGGAAGCCAATATCCTGTAGATCACAAATTTATTCAATCCCATAAATCAAGCCAATCACCCCTTTAATGTATTGGTCCGTTGGAGCCTATTTTGGCACTATAAAAAGAGGTGTTTGGGTCTGCTTTACACATCAATTCACTTCACAATATTCATATTATAGTTTACTCAACATCTACTCTTAAAGAGAGTCTTGTTCTTGAGTGTTCTTAGTGTTGTAAACACGTTTAGGGAAGCTTGTTTCCCTTGGTTGTATGAAGGAAAGGTATTTTCCTTCGGGTTGAAGTCTTGGAGTGCGGTATCTCCGAGCAAGTGTATTGAGGCTCGTGGGACTCAAGTTCTCAGGTTGTAACGGTTTGTTAAGCACCCGTAAGCTTAACGGAAGTAGTGTAGCTCGAGAGAGTCTCTCGGGAGGCTGGATTAGCCACAAGTTGTGGTGAACCAGGGTAAATCTTGGTGTGCTCCCTTTACGCTTTCTACGCTCTTTATCTTTCACGTTCTTAATTTTTTATTCCTGCGATTTCTACGATCAAACGCTATTCACCCCCCCTCTAGCGTTGGTCACTTATTCTAACAGAAAATTCCTTGGGCACATGGTTAGCCGGAAAGGGATTGAGGCGAACCCGGAGAAAGTTAGCGCCATCATGGAGATGGAACCCCCGAAGATAGCAAAAGAAGTTCAGCGGCTAACCGGAAGATTGGCGGCTTTGAATCGTTTCCTTTCAAAGCTCGCAGAGAAGGCGCATCCATTCTTTACGGTAATCAAGAAGAGGGCGACCTTCGAGTGGATGCAGGAATGTCAAGAAGCATTTGAAGAACTGAAGAGATATCTGGCAAGTCCGCCGGTTTTATCTAAACCGGAACCTGGAGACAATCTGACTCTATACTTGGCAATTGCAGACTTTGCCATTAGTACTGTGATTGTGAGGGAAGAGAATGGGGCCCAACATCCGGTTTACTACGTCAGTAAGACTTTGAGAGATGCGGAGTTAAGGTATTCCCGTCCAGAAAAGGCCATGTTAGCGGTCTTCTGGACGGCGAAGAGATTAACCCCGTACTTTCAGGCTCACCGGATTATTGTGCTCACCAACGAGCCTTTGGCATCACTTACCCCGAGCCCGGCGGCATCCGCCCGGATGACCAAATGGGCGGTCTTCATCAGTCAGTAAAATGTGGTGTTCAGGCCGCGCCCATCGATCAAAGGGCAAGCACTCGCTGACTTCCAAGTCGAGTGTACTGCCAGGGAGATGACAAGAGCACAGGTTGATACCCGGGTAGAGGATGACTGGTGGGTAATGAGCATCGATGGATCTTCTGGGTCTCGATCTTGTGGAGAAGGTATTGTTCTGATTACTCCGGAAAATTTCCGGATATATTACGCTGTCAGATTTCAGTTCCGCGTATCCAACAATGAAGCAGAATACGAAGCCCTGATCAACGGACTGAAGATTCTTGGCAAGCTGGGAGTGTCCAGGGTTCAAGTATACAGCGGCTCCCGACTGGTGGTGGGACAAATCACTGGGGAGTTTGAAGCAAAGGAAGAGAGGATGAAAAGGTACCGAGACTTGTCCTTGGAGATGTTGGGAAAGTTTGAGTTTAAGCTTGAACATATACCCCGGGCCCAAAACGCGGAAGCTGATGTTCTATCCAAGCTCAGCGCAGAATCACCAGAATACATAAGCCGATTGGCAACTGTCGAGGAGCTGGCAGCTCCGAGTCTCAACAGAGATGAAGCGTTTTGGGTATCAACTGATCCCCCGGAATGGTTGGACAGGTTGGCAAGATACATTGAGGACGGTGTAGCCCCGGAAGATCCCCAAGAAGCCCGTTTGCTGCGGATGAGGGCACCCACCTACAAGGTGCAGGATGGAGTCCTTTATAAACGGTCTTACAACGGCGTTCTGCTCCGCTGTCTTAGGGCAGCAGAGGCAAAGGCACTGATGAAGGAAATACACGAGGGAGTATGTGCTGCACATCAGGGTCCATACTCTATCTCCAGAAGGGCGATTATCCAGGGATATTTCTGGCCAACGATGAGGAAGGATTGCAAGGAGTATGTGCGCAAGTGCCCAACTTGTCAACAATTCTAGAGTATAACCGGGAGGCCAGCCACGAACTACACGCCCATCAGCTCCGTGATTCCCTTCTCAAGATGGGGGATTGATATTGTTGGAGCCCTGCCAAAAGGAGTTGGACAGGCAAGGTGGATAGTGGCGGCCATTGACTACTTTACCAAGTGGGTGGAAGCCGAACCATTTGCTGGGATAACTGGAAGGCAAATGATCGATTTCGTGGGAACCAACATACTTTGTAGATTTGGAGTCCCGAAGCAGATCATATCTGACAATGGAACCCAGTTTGAGGAGGCAGAGTTCCAAGACTTCCTCAAAACTTGGGGAATTCAGCATACGAAAGTGTCTGTAGCCTACCCTCAGGCTAATGGACAGGTGGAGAATGTCAACAGGACAATCATGAGTGGAATAAAGAAGAAGCTACTTTCGGAAGGAAGCAAATGGGTGGAGGAATTGCCCAGAATCCTGTGGACGTACAGAACAACTCCGAGGAGGGCTACGGGTGACACTCCCTTCGGTTTAGCTTATGGTTTTGAAGCCCGGGTTCCAGCTGAGACAGTGATCCCTACCAGGAGAGAAATGGGATATGACCCGGAAGTGAACGAACAAAATCAGGCCATAGAGTTGAATTTCATAGAAGAAAGAAGGGATGAGGCACGGATCCGGGTAGAGAATCATCGACGCCAGGTGAAATCTTACTTTGACAGTAAGGTGAAACCGAGGGCGTTCCAGGTGGGAGATTACGTTCTGAGGAAGCGAGAGAAGAGTCAACCAACTAAAAGTGGGAAGCTAGCTAAGAAATATGAAGGACCTTATATCATCAAGGCCGTTATTCGCCCAGGTACCTACAAGTTGGTGACTCCAAAGGGAAAAGAAATTGACAGGACATGGAATGTAGAGCACTTGGTCAAATTTTATCAGTAAAATCATTTTTTAAAGCGCTCTATCTTTGAATTTATGAGGTTTTGTTTCAATAAAATTTTCTTTCCTTTAAAGACAAGTGCCTTTGCATTTTCATTGCTCTATAAATTCCTTCAAAAAAAAGGGGGAGAGCACCCCCGGGCGATATAGACCCACATTACAGGGAGGTAGATAAGTTTATGCCACCTGCTAAAAATAGGGGATGTAGATAACTTTATGCCCCCCGGAGGTAGATAAGTTTATGCCTCCGTCAAAAATGAAGGAAGGGTTGGGATTGGACTTTGAGGGCCTTTACAACCCGGAATTCGGGAAGAACAGCAAGCAGACTTCGAGGGCTGAAGCTTAGTACTCCACCAGCACAGATCAACCGAGCAAGCAAACTTCTAGGGTTGGAGCTCAACTGATCCAGGGTAGATAAGATAATGCCTTAACCCGGAGGAAAGGAGGTCAGGGGCAGGTGAGGTAAGTTCCCATGGCATGTCCAAACCCCAGGGGATGAGATTGTATACAAAGAATGAAATATGTACTTGCATTAGTAAAAGTGCAAAGAAATAAACATTAAGGACCACATTGATGGGCCAAAGTTTACATTTTTTGGTTCACAATTATGGTTCCTAGTGAGATAAAAAAACCAGAAAATGGGGAGTTCATCGATTGCTAATTCGGAGGTTGTATCTTTGAATTACAACGTTAATTCCTAGTCTGAAATTGAAGGACATTCCTTAGTATGGGATGTAGGAAAAACTCCTGGACCAAACAAGTGAATGCCTCTTGAAATAAAACAAGGAGAAGAAATTTAATTTGCAGGGGGCTAGGCAATGAAGGAGGGCCTATTGCATCCATGCAGTCAACAGGAAGGAGGTGGGGGGCCCTTCCATGGGCTCCTTCCCTTCGACGAGGGGCACGCGGCGGAATCAGCTGACTCCTCTATGTCATAGTCTTCCCACGTCCCAGGACGGGGAGCTGGTGCTCCCAATGAAGAACCATCATTGAGAGACTTCAGCAAGTTTGGAGAAGCAGTCCGGCTTTCACGTGAAGGTTCCGCCTCGACAGACGGCAAAGAATGCCCAAGTTTAGCCCTGCGCATCCTCTGGTACAAGGCGAAGTCTTGGAGGGTCATAGAGTCCCAGTCTATCCTCCCGGATGGAAGCCTGGGTGGACTAGGAGGAGATGGTGCAGGAAGACGAGGTGCCGAATAAAGTCTTGAGAACTTGTCAGGACTCAACCCAGCCATGTCGTTGGATTGAGCCAGAGAGGCGAAGAAATCATCATCCAAGATGACTTCACTCTGAGATTTACTCACCATGGCAAGGAAATCAAAAAGGGATGAACTAGCAACAAACCACCCTTTCCCGTCTAACAATAAATCATTAAAGAGACGGGAGATAAAGATTTTCATTAAATAACTCAAGCAGAAGATTACATTCTTTTGGGTTACAGTAATGAACTTTGTCCATGATCTACTTCTATCCTACTACTGGAAAAATCTGAAGGCAAGGCGAGTCGGCACCTCGAATTTTGAGGGGGGTGCACTCGTTGACCCTTGTTTCCCTGCCTGAACCAGAAAAGAATCCCAGGGCGGGGAGGTGTGGAGAGAGCCCACTGTTCCCCTTGATGACATTCAAAAAAAGCGAAAAGGTACCAACGGGTTGGGATTGAAAGCCATTCCCCCGTGGGTACCATCCGGTCACTCCCATGAAGGCGGGCAAGGGGGACGATGAGGCATGAGGGAAGGACTCAGGGCCTATTTCCGCTTATACGGAAGGTGGAGGCGGATCCCGAAAGGTTCCGTCCTTTTCCCTGCGTATAAACGGAAGCCTATTTCCTCCCATGTCATAGTCCCCCCCGCTCCTCAGGTGGCTGTCCATATGACTGCTGAGGGGAGGGAGAACCCTGGGAGGAAGGCCTCGCACCAGAGACCAACCGGGAAGCTCCTGAGTGGGGACTGCGTCTCTTCTGCGGACGGGACGTGCCAGGACAGCCAGAAGAAACTTCCGTTCTGGCACCGTTAGGAGGGGCACTGGAACCCAGAAGAGCACCCCCTAATGCCAGTTGGGGGAGATGAGGGTGATTCTCCTCTCTGGGCAAGGGAGAAGTCACTGATTGTTCAGAGGCGAGAGAAGGCCCAGAAGAGAGTTCAGGTGTTGGGGCCCCAAGTGAGGGGAATGCCAACGAAGAAGAATCAGAAAAAGAATCGGAAATAGTAAGATCAATAAAGACAACTCTGTTGGCATTATCAGCCATGTTGAGGATTTGATTGTGATTGTGGTGGGGTTCAGCCTAGCCCATTAAATAGGCGAGTAATCCTAGAGGAGTAGTGCAAGGAATACAGAGTCAAATCACTTATCCGATTGGAGAAACAGTTGCGGATTCCCGAGGGAAGCTAGGGTTGTACCGTTTCATTGCTGGGCTAAGGTGATTGGGCCCGGCGTAATTAAGTTGGGCCAGTCGCTTAACGCGGTGATAAAAAAACACAACAGTACTTTGTACACGCGGTTAAGCCCAAAGCCTAGGCGGATAAAGAATTTTTGCTAAGTTTCTAAAGGGAAATAAGAAGTCCAAAAGGAGAACAGTTAGATTAGCGAAAGGAGTCAACAAGGACGGAAACACATCAAGCATTGTCAAGTTGTTACTGGTTAAATATTACAGAATAGGAGTTACAACAATGGAGTGAGGAATCAGGATCCCGGTTTGGCACGAAAATCTGGGGGAGGAAGAGGAAGAGGTAACCCATAGTAAGAGATGAAGTCAACCAAGTTTGATATGCAGTGTTGCATATCAAACTTCCCTTGTTCGTAGAGGGCCTCAGCGCGGGTGGTCAGGGCAGCCACCTCCCCTTGATGAGCAGCTATTGTCTTCTCCAGTTCACCCATCCTTGACCGGAGCTCGCTGGCAGTCTGTCTCTCTTTCTCTAACTTCCCGAGGATAAGCCGTTTCGCCTCTATGTGTTTTATCACGAGGTCGTTGAGATGGGCGCCCTCCTGCTTGGCGTCATGGAGGGAATTCTCCAGCTTGGAGATCCGGGACTCCCTTTCAACCAACTCAGTCTTTAGACTCCCTACCTTGTCTTCTGAAGCTGAGACCTTTGACTCTAGGATGGAGATTTGCGCCTGGAGTCTGTCAAACTGTGTTTCTAGATCCTAGGTCCCCCTTTGGTAAATAGCAATCTGCTCTTGCAGGGACTTGACCCTGGACCTTTCAGCTGCTAGTTCCATTGAGCCATTTGCCTTGAGTCGGGCATTCTCTTCTTGGAGGACCTGGACTTGTTGTTCCAGGGTGTCAACTTTCTGCTGCAGAGCCCTGACAGCCAACTCCTTCAGGACCACTACGGCCCGGTAGTTCCCTGATGCTCCACCCAAGTACTCCTCAGTCAGGGTTAGGAGTGATTGTTGGGCCTTGGAAGGGGAAGGGAAGTCAAGGAAGAGATAACTAAAAAGGGATAAAGAGATTCTTGAAAAAGAAGAGTACCTGCTCCATGAAGTGCAGAGCATTGAGGGCAAACAAGTCGGGGCGTGCCTGGGGAATTGCAGGCTACTGCACTGATTCCCTCATCTTCTCTAGATTTGCCTGGATAGTCCAGTCGGAGGCCTGTAAGGAGTTCAAATCGCGGGAAAAGCCTGCCCAACCCTCCCTAAATGCAGGGTAGGTTTGCGGCGTGAACTTGCGCCGGATGGGGAGATTGAAGGCTGGGGGTGTGACAGTGGAATGCTGTTCTCCCAGCTCCTGTTGTTTCTCAGTCTCTCTCTCTGTCTCTAGAGGAACCTCAGCACATTTTTGCTCTTCAGCTTCCTTCTCCATCGTGGAGGAGGCATCCAATTCTTTCTGCACTTCAATCTCCTTCTCTCTCGCAGGAGAAGTCTCCGGCTCTTTCTGCCTGTCAGCTTCTCCCTCTACCCCTTGGGAAATGGTTGCGCTTAGTGGAGAGGTATTGATCACCTCAGGCTGAGGCTGCACTGCAGGTCTTTTGAGTGCTGACTGGTCTGGAAGTTCATCCCACTCACGATCTAAGCTATCCGGGTTGGGTAACTCCAAACCTCTGGATGCGGCAGCAGGGGCGGTACTCTGGGTACCAGAAGATGTGGTCAGGGGGCTGAGCGAAGCAGGAGTACCCTCACTTTTATTCTTCTTGGGAAGGAAATCATCGTCAGTGACCCTTCCCATGGTCGTTTCCGGGACGGCGTGGGTTTACTTAGCCCAGGAATGGCGGAGATGGGAATGACGTCCAAGGCAGCAGGCGGTTTGCAAACAGCCAAGGCAATGGTGTTGCCTTGAGCCTGGCACCCGGAGGAGCTCCCGGCTTGGTTGGATTCCACAACAGGAGGAGCTTTTGACCTTGAAAATCCGCCTTTTTTATAGCTTGGATCCTGAAGGGAGTGATGCGGAATCAAACCCCTTTCCTCTCTCAAGATGTTATATGCCGCCTCCGCCAGGGGTATAGCAGCGAACTGTGTTTGGGAGATAGAGCTACTGTAACACCCCAACCCGCGTAACCCAAACCCGTGAGACAGCGGACCGGTGTGCCACTGGATTGGTATCCGAATATACAACATTTTCAAAACAATTTAAATCAGACATTCCAACAATACATATAAAAAACCATCGGAGTAATTTAAAATAATGCAGAAGCCTTTTTAAAGTCAAACAACTTGGGATCTTGCCCGAAAACGTAATAAGCATTAAAGTTAATTAAATAAAGCATAACTACAGATTAAAGAGACAGCCACGCCATCGTACATATCCTCCTCAATGCCCTCTGGGATCGGCTCTAGGTTCATCTGTCTGATCACCTACGGACAGCAAAAAGGAAAACAACGCTATCCGCTCAGCATTGACGCTGAGTGGCACTCCATTGTAGCACAAGAATAAACATAATAATTCAATGATTAAGATCGCGCATATGTTTATCCTTTTAATAAAAATCAATTCAACTTTACATTCGGTTCTTTAGACGGTTGACCAACAGTCAACTTATTTTCTTTCTTTTCAAAACGATTTAGGTGTTAAGGGTTCCTCATTAACTCTTTGACCACCGGTCAAACCAATTTAAACTTTTACGAAAGTCAAACCACTTAACATTTATTCCCTATGACGGAGATAGCCTCAATCCGTAATACCGAAGATAACCTCAATTCGGTGGAGGTAGGATCCCTCGGGCGATAGCCTCAAACCCAAGATCACAGACCCTCGTGCGCACGTCTTAACCTCACTGACCAGGCCCTGCAACCGCCCGAGCAATGGCCAGTTTCTATGTTCGACATAATAAACCAATTGATCCTAATTACTGATTAGAATTAATTAATTAACTTAATTAATTCATTAAAGTCTTGGATTTAACCATTAGGTCAAACCTACGTCAACAGAATATCCAGTCAAAGCCCAAGTCAAACAGGACCTAACCCAAGTCAAAGTCAAACCTGTTCAGTCAATTCACAATCCTCAACAATTCAATTCAAATAATCAATTTAATTCAATAAACCAAATTTAGCCAAATTATAGCATAAACATATATAACGATCCGAACCATTAAATCTATTCTAAACGCTATTAACTTCATAGTACGGACCTGGATTACGCAGAAATCGAATCGATAGCTCGAACAGAAGACAAATCAACGAAATCAAACGAACAACGGGTCAAATTGAGTCAAAACACGAAATCGAACAATCAATCTGGCGTGGAGATTAATCTGCCGGCGGTATCAACCCGGGGCAGCAGCTGGATGCGGCGACGGTGGCGGACGCCGGCGTACAGTGGCGGGGCGGCAGTAGCTCGCAGAAATCACGAACAGAGGAGCAGCTCCGGTGATAGCCTCTGTCCGGCGGAGTCCCTAGCTACAACAGCGGCGAATCGGCGATGTATTAGTCCGGTGAGTCGCAGCGACCGCCGGCGAAGGTGGCGACCCGGCGTGGCGCTGCTCTAGAGATCCAATTGCAGAGGAAATTGCGAGGAAGATGGAGATGGGATGAGGGCTAACCTGGAGTGGCGACGTGGTGTTGGATTGCGCAGCGACTGAGCGAGGTTGGCTGGAGGCGATTGGCGGCGCTGCAACTCGACGGCGAGGACGACAGACGCCGGTAGTCGAGGCGACGACCGCAGCTCGAAGATTGAGAACCGTGGTCGGCGGCACTGATCCTGGCGGTGAGCGATTGACGGAGTTTGGCTGGTGCGGGAAGGAGGCTGAGGTCTGGCTCACGCGACGCCGGCGTGGTCGAACGGCAGGGGAGGATGAGACGCGTAAGGTCTCCGTATGAACACGCGTAAGTATATAAAATTAGGGTTTTAAGTTTATTTAATGATCCCATTCCTAAAAGGATTGGGCTTCGGACCCAAAATACCTGATTAAATGGTCATAACATGAGCTCCATAACTCCGATTCGCGAGCTGTTTGAACCGACGTGATCACAAAAATATTTCCTACGAGATGACATAAAAGTTGGGCTTAGAATCCAAATTATAATTTTAACCCTTTTTTAGGCCCAATTCGTAATCAATTGCTCTAACGAATTTAATTAATTCTTTTGGGCCAGATTTCGGGGCGTTACATTTCTCCCCCCCCCCCTTAAAAAGAATTTTGTCCTCGAAATTACCTGAGTCATTGGTCGCCGAAGAGATGTGGGTACTGAGTTCGCATAGATTTTTCGGTCTCCCATGTGGCTTCTTCCACCGCATAATTACGCCATAATACCTTTACCAAAGTTACCGTCTTATTCCTTAGTACTTTAGTTTCGCGCGCCAAGATCTTAACTAGCTCTTTTTCGTAAGACAAACTCTCATCGAGGGTTACAGCATTGGTCGGCAACACATGAGTCGGATCTGAACGGTATCTACGCAGCACGGAGACATGAAAGACGTCGTGAATCCTGTTCAACTCTGGTGGCAACTCTAGCCTGTAAGCAACAGGTCCTATTCGCTCCAGAATGTGGTAGGGTCCAATGAATCTAGGGCTAAGCTTCCCTTTCTTCCCAAACCGTAGGACCTTCTTCCAAGGTGAAACCTTCAAGAATACCATGTCACCAACATTGTACTCTATGTCTCGTCTCTTTAAGTCTGCATAAGATTTCTGTCTGTCCGAAGTGGCGCGGAGTCGGTCTCTGATCACACGAGCCTTCTCCTCGGTATCCTGCACAATATCTGGTCCCTCGAGCTTACGCTCGCTAAGCTCTGTCCAACAAATCGGGGTTCGGCACTTTCTGCCATAGAGTGCCTCATACGGAGCCATCTGAATACTCGCCTGGTAACTGTTATTATATGCAAACTCCATCAACGGCAAGTAACGCTCCCAATCTTCTCCAAAGTCGATCACACAAGCTCGCATCATATCCTCGACAATCTGTATCACCCTCTCAGACTGGCCATCGGTCTGAGGGTGAAATGACGTACTAAGGTTCAAAGCTATGCCAAAAGCCTTCTGAAGTCCTCTCCAGAACATCGAAGTGAACCGGGGATCTCTATCAGATATGATTGACAGCGGTGCACCGTGCAACCGAACTATCTCTCTAACGTATAAGTCTGTAAATTTGTCCATGGAGGAGTCACGTCTGACGGGTAGAAAATGAGCGGACTTTGTCAACCTGTCAACAATGACCCAGATGGCGTCATTCTTTCGTGAAGATCGTGGCAATCCGATCACAAAGTCCATAATGATCCTTTCCCACTTCCATTCCGGAATGGTAGGAGGGTGCGGCAACCCTGTCGAAACCTGGTGCTCAGCCTTGACTTGCTGACAAGTCAAACAGCGCGCAGTGAACTCGGAGATTTCCTTTTTCATAGCTGGCCACCAATAGGATTTCTTCAAATCCTGATACATCTTGTTACTACCCGGGTGCATAGTGTATACGGTTCCGTGAGCCTCGCGCAACAAGCGATCCCTCACTCCACCGCGGGGCACCACTAGGCGTTCACGATAGTACAAGACTCCGTCATCGCGAATTGCAAACTCGGGCCTCTTTCATGTAGGAACTAACTCTCGAGTCTTCTGACAAAACTCATCATCTCTCTGTGTTGTACGGATCTCCTGCTCTAACGGAGACTGAAGCTGTTGCTCGGCTAACGATTTTCTGCTCAAAGCATCGGCCACGATGTTAGCCTTGCCCGGGTGATACTCAATGACTAAATCGTAATCCTTGATCAGCTCCAACCATCGACGTTGTCTAAGATTCAGTTCCTTCTCGGTGAGTAGGTACCTCAAACTCTTGTGATCGGTGAAGATGTGAATCCTCTCTCCAAAGATGTAGTGGCGCCAAATCTTCAGGGCAAACACCACGGCTGCCAACTCTAAATCATGTGTCGGGTAGTTCTCCTCGTGAGTCTTCAACTGTCTCGATGCGTAGGCCAATACTTTACCCAACTGCATCAGTACACAACCTAAGCCGTTATGGGATGTGTCACTATAGATGGTATACTCGATGCCAGGAGTAGGTTGAATCAAGACTGGTGCCTGGGTCAGGCACTCCTTTAGTTGATCAAAACTGCGCTGGCACGCTTCTAACCACTCAAATTTGATGTCCTTCCGCAGTAGCTTGTTCAATGGAGTAGCGATCGAGGTGAAGCCCTTAACAAATCGACGATAGTAACCGGCTAACCCAAGGAAGCTCCTTACCTCACGAACATTCCGCGGAGTCTTCCAATCCACTATGGCTAAAATCTTGCTGGGGTCTACCTGGATACCGGTGGCAGATATAACATGTCCTAAGAATGTCACCTCACTCAACCCGAATTCACACTTGGACAATTTTGCATACAGCTTGTGCTCTCTCAACACACTCAAAACCAATTGCAAATGTCTAGCATGCTCCTCCAGAGTTCGTGAATAAAAAAAGATGTCATCGATGAACAGTACTACAAACTGGTCCAAGTATGGTCGAAACACACTGTTCATAAGCTCCATGAACACTGCCGGGGCATTAGTCAATCCGAAAGGCATGACTGAGAACTCATAATGCCCATAGCGTGTCCTAAAAGCAGTCTTTAGAATGTCTTCTCTCTTAATGGGAATCTGATGGTATCCAGAACGCAGATCGATCTTCGAGAATACTGTAGCCCCTCTGAGCTGGTCGAACAGGTCGTCGATGCGAGGCAACGGATAACAATTCTTCACTGTGGCTTTGTTCAACTGCCTGTAGTCGATGCAAAGTTTCATGGATCCATCCTTCTTTCGAACAAATAACACCGGTGCTCCCCATGGGGAAATGCTAGGTCGGATGAATCCCTTTTCCAGTAGCTCTTGCAACTGAGCCTTCAAGTCCTTCATCTCGGCAGGTGCTATACAATACGGTGTAGCAGATATGGGTTCCGTACCCGGAATGAGATTGATCGAGAACTCTACCTCTCTCGGCGGAGGCAAACCAGGAAAGTCTTCGGGAAAGACGTCGGGGAAGTCGCAAACTGTAGGGATGTCCTGCTAACGTGGTGATTCTTTTCGCATATCCTGAACGTGACACAGGAACATCTCGCACTTCTTGCGAATCAAGCGTCTCGTGCTCATGGACGATATAAACTCGGGAGCCTTGGGGAACACCTCCCCGGAGAGTGACACGTCGCTACCGTCATCGGCTCTCAGCCATACGGTCCGACTACTGCAGTCGACCACTGCTCTATGCTCGGTGAGCCAATCCATACCAAGGATAATGTCAAACTCCTTGTGTGGTAGCTCTATCAAATCTGCAGGGAATTGCTTCCCTTGCACGGACAACGGACACCTATGATAAATGTGATGAAGACGCATGCTATGTCCTAGCGGATTCGATACAACGGTAGGTATCTCAAGGTCACTCCTCACGATCGCAGAATTAGCAGGCATGCCAACACAGATATAGGAGAGCGTGGAACCCGGATCGATCAAGGCATGCATAACCGAATCAAATAGTATGAACGTACCCAAGATAACATCGGGATTAGGATCTGTGCGCCCCTGCATGGCGTAGGTACGCGCTGGTTCACGGCCTGTCTGCTGCGGACGTGGTCTTTGCTGATTATTTCTGGCTGTAGACTGCTGACTCCGTGCTGGATGCGATGCGGCAGGCTGATCCGGAGCTCTAGGAAAAACAGGCTCGCTGCTAGGGGTTGTCGGGCAATGCCTCCTGAAATGCCCTGGCTGACCACAACCCAAACATAAGCCTTGGGCGAGCCAACACTCGTCCAGGTGATGCCTACCACACTGTACACACTACGGGTGGCTCTTCGTTCTGATCGCGTTGCTAGCGGCGGCCGACGGAGATGGCTTCGACTTACTCCTCTTAAGAGGCGGCGCACTCGAAGATCCCTTCTCGTACCTCTTTCCCCCAAATCCAAAACTCTTCCCGCTCGGCCCGGTGCTGGCCGCGGGTCGCGGGTCTTTCGTCGCTCGATCCTCCTTCTCGGTCGCCTGCAAATCGTCCAAACTCTTTTCCGTCTTCACAATCAAATCGTACACCGCATTAAAATCTATTCTAAACGCTATTAACTTCATAGTACGGACCTGGATTACGCAGAAATCGAATCGATAGCTCGAACAGAAGACAAATCAACGAAATCAAACGAACAACGGGTCAAATTGAGTCAAAACACGAAATCGAACAATCAATCTGGCGTGGAGATTAATCTGCCGGCGGTATCAACCCGGGGCAGCAGCTGGATGCGGCGACAATGGCGGACGCCGGCGTACAGTGGCGGGGCGGCAGTAGCTCGCAGAAATCACGAACAGAGGAGCAGCTCCGGTGATAGCCTCTGTCCGGCGGAGTCCCTAGCTACAACAGCGGCGAATCGGCGATGTATTAGTCCGGTGAGTCGCAGCGACCGCCGGCGAAGGTGGCGACCCGGCGTGGCGCTGCTCTAGAGATCCAATTGCAGAGGAAATTGCGAGGAAGATGGAGATGGGATGAGGGCTAACCTGGAGTGGCGACGTGGTGTTGGATTGCGCAGCGACTGAGCGAGGTTGACTGGAGGCGATTCGCGGCGCTGCAACTCGACGGCGAGGACGACAGACGCCGGTAGTGGAGGCGACGACCGCAGCTCGAAGATTGAGAACCGTGGTCGGCGGCGCTGATCCTGGCGGTGAGCGATTGACGGAGTTTAGCTGGTGCGGCAAGGAGGCGGAGGTCTGGCTCGCGCGACGCCGGCGTGGTCAAACGGCAGGGGAGGATGAGACGCGTAAGGTCTCCGTATGAACACGCGTAAGTAGATAAAATTAGGGTTTTAAGTTTATTTAATGATCCCATTCCTAAAAGGATTGGGCTTCGGACCCAAAATACCTGATTAAATGGTCATAACATGAGCTCCATAACTCCGATTCGCGAGTCGTTTGAACTGACGTGATCACAAAAATATTTCCTACGAGATGACATAAAAGTTGGGCTTAGAATCCAAATTATAATTTTAACCCCTTTTTAGGCCCAATTCGTAATCAATTGCTCTAACGAATTTAATTAATTCTTTTGGGCCAGATTTCGGGGCGTTACAGCTACGGCGTACAGTGCCCGGAAAATCTATAGGGTTGTGGACTGGAAACTCGATGACGAAATAGCGGCGTGCCCACTTGTCGATTTTTAACTCAACCCTCTCAAAAATTGGAGATTGGGGATGAGGAAATAGACTGTAGTAGGGAAAAGGACCGCCGATACTGAAAGGACGAGGAATTCGTCCAGCGTTGGGGTTCTATCCAGCGCACAGCATCGCAAGATGTAGGACGCGACATACTTGTGCGCATATGCAGTCAACTGACCAGGGATGAATTCAAAATGGTGGCAGATGTCGCGAACCAAACCGTGGAGGGGCAATCTGAACCCATTCTCCACGGAGTGGTAGTGCATGACCATATACTTCTGGGGTTTGGGTTATGAGATAAGCTAATACCTCCGACAGCATCGGGATGGTGGACCCGGAAGCCTCTACCTAGAAGCTCGGCCACTTCACGAAGTTCATCCTCATTGATGATAGAGGATTCATGGGTCCAAGTTGCGGGATCTAGAGGAGCCATTTCGGAGGAGGGAGCGAGAATTTGGGGGAAATCGCAATCGGAATTCGGGTCGGGTTGAAATCCGATAGCGAAGGAGGAAGAAGACGAGTCTGGAAGGGGTTATATCCGTTGAAAAAAGGGACCCAAGGAACTGGAAGTGCGACGTTTCTAATCCGACACGAAACCCGAAGGCGGCTCATCATTAGTTTTCTAGCGACACGTCGCCAGAAACTAGGGGGCTTGTGATGGATATCGGGTCTGATGGACCCGACTCCAGGCCCAATAAAGGCCCATAATAGCATAATATGGATAAGGCGAGGTGGGGGTAACGGGCCGAGCCCGCTACTACACGCAAGGCGGATGGGAAAGGGACGGCCCAATCATAGATTAAATCAAGACGACCCAGTCCAGAGAAGGAGCGGGACATGTGGCCCACACCACCAGATTATGGACGAGATGGGGAGAGAACGAGACCGGAAAAGAGGGAATCACAACCCCATGATCTCCATAATCCCTCCCATTATGTGTAATTTTAATTACAATGTTAGAAGTACTATGAAAGGGAAAAGAACCCGCCATTGTGGGGGGACGACTCAAGCGATTTTGCACTTAATCAAAGAATATTACTGCGAGATTATATCTTTCTGATCCACATTATGTTCTTGGTCCGCCATCTGATCGGGTTAATCCCATCAATGAGCATGATCACTCGGGGGCTTCGTCGTACTGGTAGGCACCTTTGGTGGAGATCCGGGAAGAACGGTAACAGGGGGCTGCTCGACAGATGCAGTGGCTTCGTCAACACCCTCAAATTGGCGATCTTCCCGGGATGCTTGAGCCTCACCTTCCATCTAGGCTGCTGAGTTTTTATCCTAAGAAGATGAACTCGATGGAGGAGGACTTCAAACTACCTATGGGACGGTAGGGGTAGGAATAGTTGTGGATACCCGGGAAACAACCTTAAGAGGGGAACCTTTCTCCTTCTTGAGTTGCAACAGGGCAGAAGTGTCAAGATGTTTGCGCTTCTGCGTGGTGGATGGTTTCTAGAAGACCAGAATAGGAGATGATGTATCTAGAGCCGAGGAACAACAAGAAGATTAATAGGCTTGACCACAAGATCTCCAACATCAGAAGGCAAGGGTTCAACCGCTCAAAAGTAGTGGGATTCTAAGAGAGTCAGAGGAGATGGGTTGGCTGACCTAGCAAAAATGATGGGACAATCGGCCCTGAAGTAAAATCCAGCTTGCCTGAACAGCTCAGGGGTTTGAAGGCGCTAATGATTGATAAGGGCAGTATCCCTCATATCCTCAAAGGCTCTCTTTGCCTGTGAACCGTTGGAAAAGGGGGTCCGGGGGAGTTTGGTCCTACGAGGCTCACTTGGAAGATCAAAGGGAAGGTCAGCAGGGAGCCTCAATCACAAAGAACTTGTCTTCCCAGTCCTTAATATACAGCTCGACCTTGGCAAAAAGAATGTATTTCTTATTGGGATATTAGCTGAAGAAGGGGAAATTACCTCCGAGTCTGTAGAACTGCATGAAATCCTTCATAGAAGGGGTCCTACGCTTGTCATGACAGCACAAGATGTAGGATGTCAGATATTTGTACGCATTGGCTGTGAATTGCTTAGGGAGAAGATCCCAATATCTGCACACCTCGCGGATGAAGGGGTGGAGGGAAAGTCTGAAGACGTGAAGAACTGAATCATAATGCATCACCATAAAATGCTCCGGTGCTGGAGATTGGATAAGTGAAATTCCACCAACGGCATCCGGATGATGGATCTCAACGGGCACCCCCAAGAGATCCCGCATGAGGGCAAGCTCAGAGCTTTTGATCTTGGAGGGGCCGAGTTTTTGGTGAGCGATTTTGATGGGTTGGGCCATATTGCGGAAAACCAAAGTGGAAGAGTGGGGGATTTGCAAAAGAAATTGGGGACAAATCCGGAACATTTCAAATGCCTGACTGGGTTAGCGAGTTGGAGCGGGTATTCAAGTGTCACAACTCAAGAATGGAAGTGGGAAATGTATTTGTTTCCGACCCAGCACTCGGACCAAGGGTGGCACAACAGTAGTTCCTTAGCGACGTGTCGCCAAGAAACTCGGGGACTTATGATGGGTGGGTATCCGGACCCATCAAACAATAATAAATGGCTCAATGCACAAGAGAGTGGATTGGGCCAGTATGGAATGGGATTGGTGTATATATAAGCCCAGGCCCAATCCCATGACCCATCCCTTAACTTAGCCCACTCCATGCGTATGCTGTAGACCAAAAAAAACGATACGGAAGAAAGGAGTCCAGCTTCTCGTTGCCGATCGAAGAAACCAAAGGCAGAAACGCGAGAGCCGAGACTCGCCACCTCCACCGCCAATCGCCGACCTGCACGCCTCCAGTCCCTGAGTCCCTCCACCCTCCAGGTAATTCATAGCCTTCCACCCTTCCCTTCCCAATTTTGTAATTTTTATTTCTTAAATCTTAATTTTCTTTCATTGTTTCATTTTTTAGATTTAAAATCTAGGGTTAACTATTAGTTTTTAATTTGAAATCTTTTCTAATTTCATTCTTTGAAATAGAATGAATGAATGGTTCTATATGTTATTTATTTGATTTGGATGAATTGATTTGAATTTGTTATTTATGATAATTATATATTTATATTTAAAAAAACTGAAAACAGAAAAAAAATTAAAACTTGATTAATTGATTAATTGATATGAATTTATGATTTATAAAACAAGTTAAAACTGAAAAAGAAAAAAACAATTAAATAAGAAAAATTGAAGAATTGATATTAATTATGATATATTTATTTATTTATTTGATTGCTTTTTGCAGTTTTTTATTCTTGATTTTACTTAGTAGAATTTATGATTTTTGATTTTATTTCAGAAATAATTCAATAGTTATGGCTCCTAAACAATTATCCGGTAGTCAAAAAAGAAAAAAGAGAAAACGAGATGAAGAAATGAGAAAGTCTCAAGCCGGAGCTCTATATAAGTTTATGAAACCTGTTGCTGAAGACGAAGAAGTAGAAGTAAAAGGGATGGAAGAGCAAGAGCATCTACAATTCAGACTTAGTGGATTGGTGATAATAGCTATCGAGAATGAAATTTTAGAGAGCATAGACTCTGAAGATGTGATCAACCAATTTGCTCTCAAGAATGCAAGGAGAACTTCTCGAATCCTCGGCAAGCTTTTACGGTATGTAATTATAATACTATAATTTTATCATTTATTTTTTTCTTCTAATAATATTGCATTAATTATAATTTAAATATAATTAGTTTACATATGTGAATTTTTTAGACCATTAAAGCTAAGACTATTAGGGCCTTTTTTGTGTTTCGGCCCAACCGGCCCTGGCTCACACCTAGTGCCTAAGTGAGTTACATTTCAATGTCTTGGTTCGATTATTCGTGCGGATGGAGAAGTTGATGGGGATGGTAGTCACAGTCTGTGTGGGCGGTATGGTAGTTGGCATTGGGAGTTCTTACGATAAAAAGATTTCAAAAAGGATGAAAGGAAGGTTTGATAAGCCTGTGATTAGACCAGCAATGCTTTATGGTGCGAAGTGTTGGCCGATTAAAAAGTCCACATTCATCAATTGCATACAGCAGAAATGCAGATTTGGGATGAAGTTATTCAAAGATAGGTGGAAGTAGCACCGATGGAGGATAAGCTACGAGAGGTTATATTGAGATAGTTTGATCATGTAAAAAGGCGTGCACCTAAAGCCCTAAGGCGAAGATGTAAGAGGCTTTCGATAGTTGGTGAGTTTAGAAATAGGGGTAGACCTAAGAAAACTTGGAAAGGGGTGAATAGGCAGGACTTAGATCACCTGACTCTTACCGAAGATATAACCTTATATAAGGACATTTGGAGATCTAGGATTAGGATAGTTAGATAGCTATTTAGTCTAGGTTGTTAGTTTTGTTCATGTTGTGTTGTCTTAACGTGTTTCTTCTTTCAATTTTCTATGTACCTTATGCCTTGTCATTTTTTTTCTCACACTTAGTTTACTCTGTCCTCTTGTCGTGCTACTTGATTTTTGTACTACGTAGACACCCCCTCCAGAGTCCGAGCCCTGCTTTTGTAGGCTTATACTCGGTTGTTGCACCCCGACAGCACGAATTGCATATTTATCCAGCCAACCATAACTTAAATGCTACAGACCACTCTAAATTTACAATCATGAAACAATGTCGTACTTGCACTTTGCAAAAGATTTTTTAGTCTCATTGCTCAAGACAATGGAGAAGACATGACAATGAAGGCATACAAAGGATGAAAACTTTAAAGAAATAAGAATTTATTACTTGAGGTTCTTAGTAGTTATGTAATGATAAATGGAGGATAAGCTACGAGAGGTTATATTGAGATAGTTTGATCATGTAAAAAGACATGCACCTAAAGCCCTAAGGCGAAGATGTAAGAGGCTTTCGATAGTTGGTGAGTTTAGAAATAGGGGTAGACCTAAAAAAACTTGGAAAGGGGTGAATAGGCAGGACTTAGATCACCTGACTCTTACCAAAGATGTAACCTTATATAAGGACATTTGGAGATCTAGGATTAGGATAGTTAGATAACTATTTAGTCTAGGTTGTTAGTTTTGTTCATGTTGTGTTGTCTTAACGTGTTTCTTCTTTCAATTTTCTATGTACCTTATGCCTTGTCATTTTTTTTCTCGCACTTAGTTTACTCTGTCCTCTTGTCGTACTACTTGATTTTTGTACTACGTAGACACCCCCTCCAGAGTCCGAGCCCTGCTTTTGTAGGCTTATACTCGGTTGTTGCACCCCGACAGCACGAATTGCATATTTGTCCAGCCAACCATAACTTAAATGCTATAGACCACTCTAAATTTACAATCATGAAACAATGTCGTACTTGCACTTTGCAAAAGATTTTTTAGCCTCATTGCTCAAGACAATGGAGAAGACATGACAATGAAGACATACAAAGGATGAAAACTTTAAAGAAATAAGAATTTATTACTCGAGGTTCTTAGTAGTTATGTAATGATAAAATTTATAAACTTACAACAACAAATGGCTACACACAGTTGATGGCTACCCCTTTATCACCATCTTCCTATATGAATTATAATATTATGGCCCCTTACAGGTTTGGCTAGCCACAAGCCCCATAGAAGCTCTCAAGTCATTCAGGCTTCATCTCCACCACCAGCTGTGTAGTGACCAACATCTCTGTCCTGTAGAATGGATAAACAGTAGAGCTCACAGAGAACTGTTTGCAGAAAACATTGGATTGAAGTTCAGGAAAAGGGGATACTTGCCTGAGATAGCATCCTTTGCTGGTTCAGATACCGAGTTCTTGCCTTGTTAAGGACCGAGTTTGGTGACTTACATAGCCTCTGCAATAATGAAAATTTACTCTGCTGAGTAAGGTGATGGCAGAAACTTTTCATTTTTCAAGTAGGGGGAAGTACACAAGCAACCTTTTCAGTTTGAGTAATGCGACGTACAGCACCAGGAAACATTTGTTTCTTTGGTGTAAAACTGAAAACGTCTTGAAGAAATTCATTCTCCTGGGCATACATCAACAGAAAATAACAAAGGGGATTAATAGTTCACAACATTAAATGAGGCTCTTCAATAAATGAAAACTACACGAAAAACAGACCTGCATGTGCTTAACAAATCCACCCCCAAGGAAACGTTTTATGAACTTAAGCTGTAAAAATGAATTTCTTTTAGTCATGTGAGGAGTAGATAACACCGAAATAACAGTAAAAGAATTAAAGAGACAAAAATTACCTGGATGAGTTCACTCCATGTAGTAGTTTCTAATGAGTCTCCACCAATCTTCATAGATGTCTGTGGACTACATCCATACTGCAGAGGAATATTTTGCACGGTGTGAAGTATAACAACGGTAGTAAAGATAAATAGAACTGTAATATCATTTGAATAACAACAAATTTTACCTCAAGAAACTCCTGAACATTCTGAAACGTGTTTCTTTGACTGTTTAGATCTTTCTTGGCAGACCCCTTGCCTCCCGCCTCTATTGAAAGGCTTCTGACTTGATTCAAAACTTTAGATCTTAATCCGTGAAGATGTGCTAATTCTCTGGATTTCTTCCCTCCATCTATATAGATGTCACTAGATTTATTAGCTTCATCAGCAATATTTTCCAGCATCCCTAGTTCAGCAATCAAAGCAAGTGCTTCCCCAACTGCAATCCTTACAGATCTATCATCTTTGTCTAGCAGAGTGGAGAAGTGAGCAATGCACCTGAAGTCATGTGGTTGTAGTTTTATTACACGCCATATATGTGTGTGTTTGTGTCTGTGTGTGTGTGTGTGTGTCTGTGTGTGTGTAGTCATATGACTCCTGAATCTCATACTCACTCTTGCAAACATTTGGAATCAAGTTTCCATCCATCCATGCTAGTGATGAGGAGAGACCATGCAGACACTACTGCCGTTATAATTGGGGATGAAGGTTTGGCAGAAGAAACCTGATATACAAAGCAAAAAAGTTGACTTTGGATTGTTCGGGGACATTTTTATATTAATGATATACTTCTAATCAATAAAATAGTACTTGTATCATAGAATAATAACAACCCAGTATAATCTTAACACAGTCTTACCCCAATAAAAACAGAGAGACTAGCTATTTCTATTAGACCCTAGAGTCTTAGATGCATTGCTGCAACACTGACCAAACTTCATATAGAGTAAGAAGCAGTGGAAGATTAATGTGTCATTTTGATTTAGTCAATTATGTGGCCGAACTAAAACATTGCCAAACATGACTCTTTCAACTCCATTGGGCAGGAGCATCATAGTTCATAGAGTAAAAGATAGTTATACGGTATAGTGATTCAAAGATTAGTGATAATGTTAATATCCTCTAGGCTGGTGGATCAAGTAATCAAACACAGACAAAATCAAATAGACTACCCTCTCTGTTCCTGAATAAACTTTTGTTTTCTATGATGTTTGACCAAAGTTATTTTCAATTTAATCGATTTAGATATTGGCATAAAATAAGCAATTTATATATTTAAAAGCACCAAAAGTTTTATAAAAACAATAGATGATTTGGCTAATTTATTGATTAAAAAATAATAATAAAACAGTTTATAGTGCAAGTGAAATAGAGACAAAGATAGTATATTACAACAAGGATATGGTCTTCCATTGCACTTTTACGCAGTCAAAGTTTTCTTTATTTGAGACTATCAGATTGAGGCTTGTCTGCTTGTCCATCAATAGGATTTAAAGCAGTTAATCAAAAGGTCCATTTTCTATTGAGGCAATGTGAATTATGGAATAAGATAGTCTTTCCAATGTGTAGTGATAATGTTATTCTTAAAGACGCAATGTAATAGAGCTAACTCTTATGAAACATGATAACTAAGACCTTAACACTATGTTTGGTTCATGGAATTTGGAAGAAAAAGAAAAGAAAATGATTTTCTCTCATTTTCCTCACCAAAATGGGAGAAATTTTGTTTTCCCTCCTCTTAACCTATTCATTTTCTTTTCCTTCCACTTTTCCTTCACAACTTACAGATTTAACCAAGAAAATTATAGAGAAAAGGCAATAATTACTTCTACCTGAAATAAGATTTTGAAAAGTCAGGGCTGGGTATAAAAAATACTACCTCTATTGAATATTTGTCCAATTTAACTTTTTGAGTCAAACTAGACACACTTTAATCATCAATTAAATAAAAATTGTATTGCAAATTAGTGCAAATATTATTTTATCAGTTTTATGTTGTGAAAAACTAGAAATTTATTTTATTGTATCATATATAACACAAATTCAATACGTAGACGATTAAAGTTCGTCAAGTTTGACTCGAAAAAAAAACAAAGTATGGACAAATACTATGGGACGGATGGAGTATTATTTATCTTACTAAAGTTCTATAAAGTTTTTCTTTAATACCTTCTTATTTTGTACCATTTCATTATGTTCATTCTAAAAAATATCATGAATTTACTTAATAAAAAAGAAATTTGAACAATTACAATTGGTCACTAGATTTGAATACTAACGAAAATAAACAAGTAGAGATAGCTATGGATAAGAGTATAACACAATTCCAGGGGAGTAAAATAGAAAAATTGAAGTGAAAGAATATATAAATTGGGAAAAATTTATGCCAGTACTCTTAGATTTGGCCGATTGTACAATATTACTCCCATATTCTATTTTGCACGCCAACTCTTTGAGAAATCACCAGATTTCACATCGCTACTCCAGCGAGCTCAGTCAGCTTCATACTTACGTGAAAGTATTTTGGCTGACATGACATATGGAACTAGGAGTTGGCAGCAGATCTAAAGATAAAATTACATTAGACACCTTGGATTTTTTAAATAACTTAAAAAAGGTTAATATTTTTTTTGAATCCAAACGATTTCACACGTCCAATCAGGTTTCCTTTAATAAGTTATTCAAAAAAGTCCAAATGGTGTCCAATTTAATTATGTTTAGTTTCCTTGCCAACTCAATACTTTCAATGTCATGTCAACCAAAATAACCCACGTAATTAAGTCCGAATGTAAGATCTGTTGATTTCATGGAGTATTGTGTGTAAAAGAGAACTCAGGAGTAATTTTGTATAAACAGCCAATATGAGAGTATTGAAGTGATTTTTCCAATAAATAATTACATACTTATATATTTCCAATAATTATTTATTTGCAACATTTAACTTGTGTAATAATCATACTTCTGTATAGTCATTGTAAATATATATAACTTTTTCTAAAACCAAGTTTTCTATGTCCGAATTTCCTAAAAAAGTCAGCTGAAAAGAGAAACTTCCTTAACATAATAAGAATGAGAAACGTACATTAGGACCCAATTTTGGATGAATGACTTGCCACATCAATTCCATTGACTTATTAGTCTCTTCAGGTGCTTCACCCCCAACAAAGGTGATAATGGCCAAACAGTCCACTAGCTGAAATGAGCCAAGAAGCTTCGTGGTCAACTAATTCTATTCAAACATCAACTAACATAAAAGGTCAAACAATTACATACCGCTTGTATCTTAAGAGAATCAACAGGAGATTTGATAGCTTCTGAAATAGGACATACCAACTCTTCCAATATCTCTCGTGCTCTATCCCCACAGCCAGTAGTTAAAGCCAATAGTCCTATAGTGAAAAAATGAAAATGTCAAAATGAACATCAGCAATTGGAAGACAATACCAAAAGCCAATAAGAAGCATTTACTCCCTCGTAATTTTGGTTCGTAGTTTGACTTGCAAGTAGATTAAGAATGAATAAAAAGTGGGTTTAAATTGAATAAATATGTATGAAGTTATTCATTGAGGAGAGAGAAATGCTAAGAAATGATGAAATAGTTAGAGAAAAAAGTTCGTGGAAAAGCTGATGTGAAATGGAGACAATTTCCAAAAACGAAAGGCGGACACTAATTGGGAACAACCATAGAAAGAATAGCAAGGAGTAATAAGGAATGGAGGGAGTAACATATTTCCCTGGAGTACTTACCAATAAAACGGGATGCCAATGCTATTTCCTTTGAAGTTCCCTTTTTAATTGAATTAAGACATCGGTCCAGAAGTGTTGCAAACCTAAATCAGAGAAGATTATTTAGAGCCAAAATTGATTGAAGTAGGGTTCACCCTACGAACCTAATGATTAGAGATACATAACTGCCAAAAGGGTGATAGATGTCAAAGCAGTAATTAAGATTTCACCATCACTAATCTAGGTTCATAACGTGCACGTTTCCACCATGAAGTTTGAATGATAACCTGAGAAATAATGGACTCGCCGCAAGGGGTTTTAGGTGCTTTCCATCGATATGTTAATTTAGGCCTAAGAGTCTAAGGGCCCATTTTATGAGTTTTGGAGATATTATAAGATATGAGTATTGAAATGTGAAAGAAATTATATGAGAATTGAAATCTGAAAAAAATGATGTGGGTTTTTAAATCTGAAGTAAAACTTTAATATAAAATTTGGTATTCAAAAGAAAAATTGAAGTTTTTTAATTTGATTTTAACGCAATGGAAAAAATCACAAAATGAGTTCAGAAAAAAATGCAAAGAAAAAAAAGGCTCTCTATAGACCAAGAAGATGAGTTTCTGTATGTGCATGCCTAAAAAAATAGAAGCTACATAGTTTTGGGTGAAAAATGATTTTTTTGTAAAAAATGCACTTAAACAACAGAGCAACAAAAATGAGGAGAAAGTTTTAACGGAAAAAGAAATTGACGTAAAAAAAAGCAATGAAAAAATGTAGTCTAAATGTTTTTTTAAAACGTAATTTAAACAACAAAAGAAGACAAAAAAATGCCAAAAAATGAACAAAAGAGAAGACTAAAAAAAATTGAGTGAAAGCAATCTAATCGTTTGATTAAGGAGATGTAGCGTGCATAAAGGGTTGAAATCGGCATTTTGTTCTCGGCAAAATAAGTGAAATATGGAGACAATCTTTTGGGAGAAATTCCATATCTCAAGATTTGAATGTTGAATTCTTTTTTATGTTCCCCAAACACATATTTTAGAAACTTCATATCCAAGATATTGAAACCCATATTTTTTTCTCACCAAACGGGCCCTAAGACCTTCACATAATTGATAGAGGTTAGCTAATGCACATTAATAAAGCCCAGAGGGTGACTCCTAAAAAGAAACCACAAATCACCCCTACACCCTATTAGGGTCCCAAGATAGGCCATGGCGCAAATATTGAAAGGTTAAAACAACAATACGATATAGTTAAGCAAAGAATGCAAAACATTAACTTACTTCTTTTCAACATATTCATGGTGCACAATGCTATTGAAAGCTTCAATCATTGATGTCAATGCCTTTTCTCTAGTAGATCCCCTAACAACATACACACACACACACAAGAATGAGAATTGAAGACACACTTGAGCACAAAAAATAAGAGGCCCACAAAAATATTCACATAAAATCAACTAAGGATTCTATTCAAAGTAATGAAACCAGTATTCAAAGTTATCAATGTTCTCATCCCCCTTGGAGGGTTGCTTAGTAGTTAATTCAATAGGAGCTAGGGAAAACACCGATTGCATATTCTCAATAATATATTTTATCTTAACAAGAATGGAAATAATTATTATACCGTTTCTCGTAAAGGGAATCCAAGCATTGATCAAGAAATGTTTCTTTGTCTATCTGAACTTCCTCGCCACTACACATTAACATATCTGATTGAGCCGTTGATGATGATGAACTAAAACTACTTGTCTCATCGCTATCTAACATGGCAGCATTTTTTCGTTGTGAACTCCCTAGAATTTCATTCACCAAAAAAGACCACTTAATTAATTCCAAAAATCCATTAGCAACATTCTTAATAAAATACTCCGTACAAGAACATAGCAATTCGGTTGAAGAAGCCCATAAATTTACAAAGAAAACAATCTTTGCTTATTATACATGTTGACAAAAAATATTCTATTTAGCAAAAATCAATTTCTACCTCTGTCCTCGTTAAAAAAATACTACCTCTGTCCCAATAAATTAGTAATATTTCATAATGCAATTTTTTCGGTAGGGCACAATTCAGTAGTTTTTTGTCAAATAGAACTCTCTTTCAGGAGGACTGGAGTGCTTCAAAACACAATTAACACAAACTAGTAAGTTGGGAATCCATGCAACAACATATATAACTTATATCTCTGATATGAATGCAAAATCAAAAAGTGGAGAGACGCATAGTACACATATCGAAACATAAGAGGGCTTACTTTTACCCATGGTGAAAAAATCCTGAAAGAAAGGTAAGAAGCAAAATAAGAAGCTGAAGAGCTGAAATTCAATTAATGGAATGACAAGGCAACAGAGCAGGAGACTATTCTTCGTGTTGTTGTTGTTGATTGAATCGGAAAATAACTTGTCCATACAGATCGAAATACAGATTGGAATTCAACTTGTCCATACAGATCGGAAAACAACTTGGCCATAATTAAGGAAGGAGAATCTAACGAAAGAGCAGGGGTTCCAAGATTGAAATCGGAAGAAGGAAATAACTTTCAACGAGGCCGAGGATGCCATTAAATATCCTGATACAGTAAGCTAGGATTGTAAAAAACATAATACATTAATACAAGTCATAGATGTTTAAATTTGTATTTGTTTAATTTTTTCACATACGAATCCGAATTCGAATATGAGACGAATTAAAAATAAGATTTGAATTTGTATTTGATTAATATTCGAATACTTAATGAATCCTAAACGAATATTTTAATAATAATACTTAATAACTTATATGATGGACCAACATAGATTTTGAATACTTTAACTTACGGTACTTCTTATATTATATCTAAAAACATTAAAACATTTTCATTTTACACAAATTAGATTTTATAAAATATATCTATTAAAAATCATTTGTTTCAGATTTTCGTGTTATGTTAATTTGTTGAATTCTACCTTAGTAATATAAATAATTTTAATACAATAGTAGTTTGCTTGAGTATTGTTGTTGAAACATGGTTTATGTGTGTGTGTCTAAATACTAAAATCTGTATAGGGACCAGTTCCTATGTAAATGCACCTTGTGGAGATAAATGAGAATAAAATCTAGCCGTTGGATCTGATGCATCGTGTGGCTGAGATTGCATCCTGCGCTCAGATTTTGAGATAATGCATTCTTAAAGGATTTTGGTGCATTTCAACGTGATGCATTTTCAAACGATTTTGGTGCATCTAATTTTGATACAATCCTAACCCTTAGATCTCAAAATCTAAAGCACCAGATTCATTCTCATTTTTCTCCCAAGATCGCATTCTCACCAGAACCTATATATATATATATATATATATATATATATATATATATATATATATATATATATATATATATATATATATATATAATATATATATATATATATATATATATATATATATATATATATATATATATATATATATATATATATATATATATATATATATATATATATCGGTTCTATTTGCGACGGAATATCTGCAACGGATTAATTCCGTCACAAATTGCGACAGATTTCGCAACAAAAACAATGAATTTTAAAATTTGACGGAATCTGCGACGGAAGGATTTGACAGAATCTGCGTCAATTTTTTAAAATCTATATTTGCGACAGTTGTTGCGACGGAAGGATTTCCGTCGCAGAAGTTAAATTAAAACCTTATCTCGTTTCATTTGGTTCAACTTCGAAGCAGAACCGCAGAACCCAATCGCCGTTCGTCCTCGCCTCCAGCCGTCATCGAGCGCCGACCTCCACTCCTTCGCCGCTACATCATCATTGACCGTCGACCCACCACCCTCCCAACCGCCGTCCGCCGGCCCAAACCCAAGGTTAAACCCTAATTCTTTCTCTCAAGATTTGAAGTGTGAAATTTACTTAAATCATTTTTTTTTTGTGATTGCATGATAATGATGATTTGATTTAGTGTAAATTATTAAAAAAGTATTGTGTTTATAGTTTGTATTATCTTTGCTAAAATTTTTTGTTAAATTTGATAGTTAAAGTGGATTAATTTTATTTTATGAAATTTATCATATGTTTTTTTCTATGCTATTTTTTGGTAATTATATAAGCTTATCATAAGAAATTTTAATTTGATTCTAAGATTTTATTTTATATGATTCTAGAAAATTGTTTATTTCATATGATTCTAGGATTAGTTTTAAGTTTTTGTTATTAAAAACTTCTTTAACTTATCTCTTAAAATTTTGGTTATCGTAAGCGGTACTTTTTGCATTGTTGAATTTGTGATTGTTTTGTATTAAACAGTGTCGATTTTTGCTACAATGTCTGGATTTGGTGATCGTGAATGGATGTATAATAAGTTTGAATCTGAAGGTGTAGTTAGTAAAGAATGGGTTGACAATGTCATGAAGTTTGTGGATATTTGTTCCTCGAATCCCAATGCCGATCGGTCTAAGAATAACATGCGTTGTCCGTGCAAGTCATGTAAGAATTTAAAATTTGGAAGGAATGCAACCATAATAGAGCATATCCTGCGATTTGGTTTCACTCCAAATTATTATGATTGGGTTTGTCACGGAGAAAAGCACGGTGATTATGTTCCTCCAAAACGACGACGACTTGAACGACATGAGGATAGCACACATGTGACTAGAGCCGCAGAAAGAGACCAATATATTGATATGGTGTACTGGTGGTCCCAAAGTGGTGAGATACAAAGTCTAGAGGGGGGGTGAATAGACTTTGTTACAAATTTAAAACTTTTTCGTTTCTTTTGAAAACGTGAAAATGAGTGTTAATCTAGTTCTTGTGAACTTTAGATTGCGTGCGGAATTTGGTGGGTAGAGTGAGCAGTAATCAATATGGATGGGTTAGTTTTCACAGTTAATATAATTGCAAGTAAGAGTAAAGATAAAAGAGAGAGACACGCAAACTTTAACGAGGTTCGAAGGTGGGGTAATCCTTCTACGTCCTCAAAATCCACTATGTAGTTGGTTGTTGAATAAAGAACCAACAATTACACTTGTGTGAATTTCTGCACGGTATATCTTCGCAAGGCCAAAGTTGCTACTGCACTCGTGCTGGCTTTGTTGTTCCATCGAAGGTCACGCTTCTTCAACAACTGCAAGGTCCGAACAATAGGACTTGCAAGACCAACTTGTAAGAAAGATGACCTACCCTCTTTCAATCAATAAGTTTGATCAAAAGTTGTATCCTTCAACGTGGTGTGGTACTTGAGGCAAGGAAACCTTCAAGTATTTACACTATAGCTCTTTGGAAGGAGGAGAAGTTTGCTTCTGGATAAGAAGTTTAGAAATCTCTCTTTATCAAGCTTTTTGGGCTAACTGTGAATGAGGTAGCTTTGTTGTGGTTGTTTATCTTATCGTTGTCGTAGTTATCTTCTCCAGTCTTCCAAGGATGCTATTTATAGCTGGATTGGATAATCTATCCGTTGAATCAAAATAGACTATCCGTTGCATTTGCTGGCTTCAAATTTGAATGAAGATTGTGATTTGAAGATTCCACATTGGAATGGGTGTTTGGACATACCCAATTGTTTAAGGAGGGATTCCTTTTTCCACAGAATCCGTCTTCTAGCTGTTGTTCAAGAATTCTGGGCTGTAGCACTTTACTCTGTTTGTCTTCTAGTGCTTGTTTAGGAATTCTGGACAGGCTCTTCAATTTTTAGAGGTCCAGACTTTGTCTTCGAGTCATTTGTTCTTGAATCAACATAATTATTTTCAATCTAGCCGTTGAAAATCAAGAGATTGATTTTTCCTTACCAACGGGTAGAATTTCTTCATTCAAGACTTAGATAATTTTTTAAGTCTTTTCTCACTTGTCCGCTTTTTGAGAATTCCGGTCTTTCTTGAGGCATCCGGTTCTTAGCTGACAAATCCGGAAGAGTCATACTCAGTTTTCCGGGTGAGAAAGAAATCCGCGCTAGTCTTCCGACTTAGCCTTCAGCGGGTTGTAGCGAGACATCCGGTTCTTATGTAGTCTTCCGGATTAGAGGATTTTCGTCTGCTTTAAGAAATCCTTACTTGTCTCTGACATTTCCGATCAAGATATCCAATTTCCAAATTACTGAATTTGATTAAGTCTTCAGGCATCAAACCGCTTAAAGAAATATCACAACTTTATTGGAAATCTCAAGAACTCGGTTTTAACAATATTTCTAAAAAGAAAAATTACATTGAATATTTAGGGAGACCTAAAGTCCCTATTACATTCTAAATACATCATCATCAAAATCTATAATATTTTTCCCAACATGTACGATGCTGCACGCCCTTTTGGTGCAAACGTACATGTCGAGGAAGAACCAAATCCGGAAGATAAAAAATTCTTTCAGATGTTAAAAGCTGCGGATAAGGATTTGTGGTCGGGGTGCTCCAAGATGTCTCAGTTGTCAGCAACTACACGACTACTCAACATTAAATATGAACATAATCTCTCAGAAAGGTGTTACGATACAATTTGTCAATTATTTAAAGATGCTCTTCCTGAGGATAACACAATGGTTGAAAGCTTTTACCAAACAAAGAAGCTAATAGACGGGTTGGGCCTTCCCGTTCAGAAGATACATTGTTGCATTCTTGGTTGCATGTTATTTTGGTTTTTGGCATCCAAACCAACCAAGTGGTTTTCAGCATTTTATGATCTGCTTTCACTCTTTGGCATGTTTAAACGGTTCTCCAACAAAAACACTTTGAAAACCATCTATCGTTTTTAGTCGTTTGACAAAAACCACGCAAAACGGCGTAAACTTGGCTAGCCGTGGTTTTTAATCAAATGAAGTGATTTTTAAAGTTTCTCACTTTATTTCTTAGCCAAATACATCAAATAAGTGTTTTAAACATTTGGTTTTTATTTTGGAGAACCTTGGATTTTTCGGTCGATTTTTGCATCGGTTGGCTAGGCCGTGGTTAAGGCAAAAACCACAGGTTTTTGGCTAACCACCCACCCAGCGATGGGAAGAACATCCCATCGATGAGTAAGTAGCCCCTTAGCCAAACCAACTTCTAGAACCATGCCAAACAGCGATGGGAAGCTCTACCCATCGCTGTTCAAGCCTTGGTCCAACATTATCACAAGGCAGAATGCCCTTACCCAGCGATGGGAAGCTTTACCCATCGATGGGAACCCAGCGATGGGAAGGCTAAACCATCGATGGGAAGGCATGACCGTTGAAAGTCATTTAAGGTTGATTCTTTCCTTGTTTGGAAGTCAACCTCCCACCCAGCGATGGGAAGCTTGTACCCATCGATGGGTAGATAACCGTTGGCTTCAAAAACTGAAGGAAAATTGGCTTACCATCGATGGGTAAGTTCCAAACATCGATGGGAAGCCAATATCCTGCAGATCCCAAATTTATTCAATCCCTTAAATCAAGCCAATCACCCCTTTAATGCATTGGTCCGTTGGAGCCTATTTTGGCACTATAAAAGGGGGTGTTTGGGTCTGCTTTTCTCATCAATTCACTTCACAATATTCATATCATCATTGCATTAAAACAACATCATTTTTCATAGCTTTCAAGAGCCAATTTGTGGTGTTTGAGTTGTTCTTGAGTGTACTTAGTTTACTCATAATCTACTCTATAAGAGAGCCTCGTTCTTGAGTGTATTCGTGTTCTTAGACACTTTGAGAGAAAGTATTTCTCTCAGTAGATTCAAAGGAAGGGTTGTTTCCTTTGAAGGACTCGTTGAGGTTCGTGTAACTCGAACTCTCAAGTTGTAACGGTTTGTTAAGCACCCGCAAGGTTAACGAGATAGTAGTGTAGCTCGAGAGAGTCTCTCGGGAGGCTGGATTAGCCACAAGTTGTGGTGAACCAGGGTAAAATTCGGTGTGCCTCTTACTCTTCTCTTTACTTCTCTTTTAAGTTTTTTAATTCCTGCGATTTCTACGATCAAACGCTATTCACCCCCCCTCTAGCGTTGGTCTTTTATTCTAACAATTGGTATCGGAGCCTAACTCGCTTCTAAACTTAACCTTTTGAGAGTAAAGCGATCATGGGTTCTTCTTCTAGAAATCTTTATGCAGGAATTGGAGAAGGTCAATCAACATCTAGGCCACCGCTTTTTGATGGCACCAACTACACATATTGGAAAGAGCGGATGAGAATTTATATCCGCTCAACCAACTTCCAGTTGTGGTTGGTCATCAAAAACGGCGAAGAAACGCCAATGAAGAAGGTAAATGAAAAACTTGTCCCAAAGACCGAAGACGAATTTGATGCCGAAGACATCAAGAAGGTGGAGAACTACGCCAAGGCAATCAACATGCTGTACTGTGCGGTCAATCCTGATGATTATCGCAAGATCTCTTGCTGCACCACTGCAAAAGAAATGTGGGACAAGCTGGAAGTCACATATGAAGGTACGGACCAAGTTCGGGAAGCCAAAATTGACTTCCTAACGCAGGAGTACGAGATGTTCAGGATGAAGGAAGGCGAAAAGATCGATGACATGTTCGATCGGTTCTCAAAGATCATCAACGACCTTCACGCTCTCAAGAAGACGTACGCCAACAAAGACCTTGTGAGGAAAATCCTGCGTAGTCTCACACCCGAATGGAGATCAAAGGCTGACGCAATCTACGAATCCATCGGAGTCTCCAATGTCACCATCGACGGGCTAAGAGGTAACCTCAAAACTTATGAATCTACTATTCTAACTCCGTCTTTGGATGAACAAAAGAAGAAGGGAATAACACTGAAAGCAACCAAGGAGACCGTGGAAGAAGACTCAAGCGATGATGACAACGAGTTCGGACTCGTCATCAAGAAATTCCACAAATTTATGAAGAAGGAATTTGAGCGCAAAGGAAGAAAGCACGACGGTCCCCCGAAGTGCTATGGCTGTGGTGAGATAGGCCACATCAAGCCGAGGTGTCCAAACGGTAAAAGCGGCAAGGACAAACCTGGCTTCAAAAAGCAACGCGCCTACATCTCATGGGGTGGCGACTCCGGGGAGGAGTCAACGGATCAAGAAGAGGAAGAAGCCGCCAACCTCTGTCTCATGGCACACGAAGACCACGTCAACGAAGTACAAGAGGTATGTACCCCTTCTTCCGACTCTTATATTTTTGAAGAAATGCAAGAAGCTCTTCAAGAACTTTATGATGAATTTGTTAGCGTTTCTAAAACCAACAAATCATTAAAGAAACGTCTTTCAACTCTTGAAAATGATTTTGAAAAGCTGGAAAAAGATAATGAAAAGTTAAAACAAGAAAATAAATTTTATGGTAAAAGAAGTGCTGACAAACTGGAAAGCTCTTCAAGAGAATGTGAATCTTGCAAAGCTTTAAAAGAAAAAGTTGCAAAACTTGAGAGTACAGTTAAGAAGTTCAATACACCACACAAGGATCTCAATTTACTCCTAGACACTATGCATTTTTCTAAGGAAGGAATAGGTTTTGATAAAAATGAATCTAAGGATAAAAACGTTGAGCATACACCTAGACAACCTACTAAGGCTCAACACAAGAAAGTTAAAAATCAGGATAATAGAAGATCTAGTCAACCTAAGGACACTAGACAACCTAGACAAAAACCTAGGAATGAAAATGTGCATGCTAGACAACCTAAGAAAAATTATCAAAATAATTTTATGCACAAAAATAATTTTTCAAATAGACAAAATAATGCTAGGACACCTAGAAGAGAGAATTTTCAAAAACCAATATTTTCTCAAAATAGGATGAATATGGTTAGGCCCCCTAGCAACTATTATCAACCTAGGAGGATGCACAACCCAAATGTAGTTTGTCACTATTGCAACAGGGTAGGACATATAGCTCCCGTTTGCTTTACCAGGCATAGGCATTGGGCACAAAATGAATCACACTACCACTTTGCACCTAACACTCAAGGACCCAAAAAGACTTGGGTACCTAAATCTTATTAAATCATTTTTGTAGGTGTGCTTGAAGGCGTCAAGTGTACTTTGGTATCTTGACAGCGGATGCTCCAAGCACATGACTGGAGATGCATCCAAGTTCCTACAAATCAAACCCGCTAAAGGAGGAAACGTAGTTTTCGGAGATAATAGCAAGGGAAAAATTATTGGAGTCGGTTCAGTAGGTAAGTCCGAAGACTCCTCTATAGATAATGTCTTGCTAGTCAAAGGTCTAAAACACAATCTCTTGAGCATAAGTCAATTATCTGACAAGGGAAATCGTGTAACTTTCGATTCAAAATCATGCACTGTAGAACGCCTTATTGACAATAAGGTCATTCTACGTGGTGATAGAATCGATAACATTTATATGGTTAACTTAGACAAATCTCCTTCCGACTTTGCTAAGTGTCTCATGAGTAAAGAGGAAGACACTTGGCTATGGCACCGAAGGGTAGCTCATATGAACATGAACCTTTTGAACAAACTGGTTTCACAAAACTTAGTAATTGGCATCCCAAAACTTAAGTTTGAAAAAGACACCATATGTGATGCATGTCAAAAGGGGAAGCAAGTTCGGGCTTCGTTTAAGTCTAAAAACGTTGTTTCAACGTCTAGACCACTTCAACTTTTTCACATGGATCTCTTTGGTCCTTCTAGAACGAAGAGTTTTGGTGGCAATTACTTTGCTTTTGTGATTGTCGATGACTACTCTAGGTTTACATGGACCTTGTTTCTAACTCATAAAAGTGAGGCATTTCACGTTTTCAAAAATTTCTTAAAGAAAGTTCAAAATGAAAAAGAGACAACCATAGTAGCCATAAGAAGCGACCATGGGGGAGAGTTCGAACGAAATTTGTTCTCAGATTTGTGTGACAATCTTGGCATTGATCATAACTTCTCAGCCCCACGTACACCACAACAAAATGGAGTGGTGGAACGTAAAAATAGATGTCTCGAAGAGATGGCTAGAACTATGATCAATGAGGCAAAAATCCCTAAGTATTTTTGGGCGGATGCCGTGAGTACCGCGAGCTACGTATTAAACCGAGCCGTCATTCGACCGATACTCATGAAAATGCCCTATGAACTATACAAAGGAAGAAAGCCAAACCTTTCTCATCTTCGAGTCTTTGGTTGCAAATGTTTTATTCATAACAATGGCAAAGACAACTTAGGCAAATTTGATGCAAAGTCGGATGAAGGAATTTTTCTGGGTTACTCACTACGTAGCAAGGCCTATAGAGTCTTCAATAAACGTACCTTGACTATTGAGGAGTCTCCTCACATTGTATTTTCCGAAGATAATCCTCGCTTGGCGAGAAAGGATATTTGTGATGATCTTACAGATTCATTAGAGAGAATACACGTTGATGACGATGAAGACAACACGGGAATATACATCAACACACAGCCGCAAACTGGGGAGATACCTCAAGCGACTAACCAAGGTGGAGAAGAAAATCAGGAGAAAGAAGAGGAACAAGAGGAACACGAAGAAGAAGCAACCGAGCTTCCCATAGTATGGAGAACAAACAAGAACCATCTGCTTGACCAGGTAATCGGTAGCATCAACCGCGGGGTAAGTACTCGTAACTCACTTAGGGACATCGTAGGACACATGGCTTTTGTTTCTCAAATTGAACCTACAACCATTTCCGAAGCAATAAACGATGAACATTGGACCTTGGCTATGCAAGAGGAGCTAAACCAATTCAAACGGAATGACGTTTGGGAATTGGTGCCAAGACCCGATGATCGTACGATTATTGGTACGAAATGGGTGTTCCGTAACAAACTTGATGAAAATGGAATAATCACTAGAAACAAAGCTAGGCTCGTAGCTAAAGGCTACAATCAAGAAGAAGGCATTGATTTTGAGGAAACTTATGCACCTGTAGCACGTTTAGAAGCTATTCGTTTACTTCTTGCTCTTGCTTCGTCTATGGATTTTAAAATTTATCAAATGGATGTTAAGAGTGCCTTCCTCAATGGTTTTATTCAAGAGGAAGTGTATGTTGACCAGCCCCCGGGGTTTGAAGACTTTGAGTTTCCCGACCATGTCTTCAAACTCAAGAAAGCGCTCTACGGTCTTAAACAAGCACCTCGTGCTTGGTATGAACGTTTGAGAAAATTTCTTTTGGATAGTGGTTTCCAAAGGGGAAAGGTAGACACCACACTTTTTATCAAGAGTAAAAACAATAACATCCTTTTGGTTTAAGTTTATGTAGACGATATTATATTCGGTGCTACTAACGAGTCTTTGTGCAAGGAATTCTCAACGTTAATGACAAGCGAGTTCGAAATGTCGATGATGGGTGAGCTCACATTCTTTTTGGGACTCCAAGTCAAGCAAATGAATGATGGCACGTTCATTTGTCAAACTAAATATTGCAAGGAGCTCCTAAAACGATTTGAAATGGACAACACCAAAGCCATGGCGACCCCGTTGAGCACGTCCGACCATCTAGACAAAGACGAGAAAGGTAAGGACGTAGAAGTCAAAAAGTATCGAGGTATGATCGGATCCCTTCTCTATCTTACCGCTTGTAGGTCGGATATCATGTTTAGCGTATGCCTTTGTGCAAGGTATCAATCATGTCCGAAGGAATCACACTTAACAGCCGTGAAACGGATCATGAAATACCTTGTTGGCACGGTTAACGTTGGACTGTGGTATCCAAAAGGCTCTTCGTGTCATCTCGCTGGGTATTCCGACTCGGACTTTGCCGGTTGCAAATTGGACCGTAAAAGTACAAGTGGGACTTGCCACTTACTTGGTAGCTCTTTAGTTTCATGGTTTAGTAAGAAACAAGTCAGTGTTGCGTTATCCACAACCGAAGCGGAATACGTTGCCGCCGGTAGTTGCTGTGCTCAAATCCTTTGGATGAAGCAACAACTCGTGGATTATGGCCTTAGTATCAGTCACGTTCCACTCCGTTGTGATAATACTAGCGCCATAAGCTTGACTAAGAACCCCGTTCTTCATTCAAGAACGAAACACATTGACATTAGGCACCATTTCATTAGAGATCATGTTTTCAAAGGTGATGTCGAAATTGAGTTTGTTGAAACACACAACCAATTAGCCGACATTTTCACAAAACCTTTAGAGAAAGAATCGTTCTTCCGCATTCGTAGTGAACTCGGAATCCTTGACTCCACGATGATCTAATTTGTGCATTTTATCACTTCTTTTTCTTTGCTTGACCGTTTATTAACTTGAGCGTCGGAGGGTTTTCTAACTCTTTTTTGCAGGAACGGTTCGAAGTGAAGAATTCTGGAAATCAGGGGGAACCAGCGATGGGTGCGTTATACCATCGCTGGGAGGGAAGTCTTCACTTTTCCAGGACCCCTCTTCCCATCGATGGGTGCTTCTCCCCATCGATGGGTAATTGACTCTCTTTTTTTAAAACTTTTAACGGATTTCCAGAAACACCTTACCCATCGATGGGTATTTCATCCCATCGCTGGGTGTTTGACACTAATTTTAAATTTTTTTTTTAATCGGATTCCCAAAATCACCAACCCAGCGATGGGATGGTATTAACATCGCTGGGAAGGCTTTCGTCCTTTATCCTTCACTTTCCAAAACACACCTTCCCATCGATGGGAGTGTCCACACATCGCTGGGAAGGCAATCTGATTTTCTCCTTCGCTTTCCAGTAGCGACCCTCCCATCGATGGGTAGTTCCTACCATCGCTGGGAAGGCTGTTGAAATTCAAAAATTATGGCCGTTGGGCACCGAATTTAATGCCCAACAGCCATATTTTTTGAATTCACACGTCTTTTTCCTCCTCTCCCTATATATTCACATCATCCCTTACCTTCTTAACACACAATTAACATCATTATTTCATTTCTTTAGCCTATACCACTTATTTCTTCAATCTTTCTTCAAAAACGCCTCAATCATGGCCGGAGGAAGATCAAAGTCTAAGGCTTCCAAGAAGAAAAGCACCGCCGAACCCTCAAGCTCCGCGCCTCCTCCGTTCCCATATTTGGACGGATCATTTCTTGAGTTCGGGTCGGAGGAAGAACTAACACGCTTCCTTACTCACTTTGCCAAGCGCCCGATCTCTCCACCTCGCGTGCTCCCGGAGTTGTTTCCCTAAGACAAAGGGTACCACGACCTCGACAACCAACTCCAAGCGTCGGGTTTGTGGTCATTCGTCTCCAAGAGCCGCTCGAGCTTCAATCCCGCCTTCATCCGGGCTTTCTACTCCAATCTCCGCCGTGACGGGGACACCATTCGCAGCAGCATCAATCTCTACGACATAGAGATTGATTTGGCTACCTTTGCTCGGGTCGCAGGGCTGCCCATCCGCGGTGACGACATCGCAACATATGGCGGCGATGATTGGATCCTCAACAACGAGGCGGTGGTCATCCGAGAGCTTGGGATCACCAACCTCATCCGCCACAGCGGCGCACCGACGATTCACTCGGCCCCACCGGACAAGCGCCTCCTCCTCTACATCATCACCCGGATTCTCCGCCCCCGGGACAGCAGCCATACCTCGCTCTTCAACGAGGACTTGAAGGCGATTCATGCCATCATCCACGGCGCCTCCATCAATTGGGCGAAATTCGTGATGATCCACATGGCGGATTGCGCCTCCATCGCCACTGAGCGGAGCTTGCCATACGCCTTCCTCGTCATGGACCTCATCATCTCCGCCGACATCTCCATCGCCGGCCTGGATACGAAGATGACAAAGATTTGGATAATTCAAGACAGCACCTTCCGGAAGAAGTCCGGAGACCGGGACAGCACAGGCCCAAGTCGTGCACCAGCCCCCGCTCCCGCCAAGGCCTCTTTGCAATCCATAGCCGATACTCTGAATCGGCTAACCCTCACAGTGGATGGCATGGGGCAGTCAATCGAGCGGATGGACTGGACGCTGCAACGCCAACACCACGACATGGCGACATTCTTTCGCGGAATCAACTACGTCCCGCCGCCCTTTGACAGCACCTTCCTCGGCCAAAACTATGAAGGCGAGGACGAGGAGGATAACTCCTATGCTCCATCCTCCTCCCCCGACGAGGCCGAATTTGAAGATGCGGTCGACGGCGATCCCATGGACGTCGAGGACAACGAGGATGACGACGAGGACGCCGATGCTTAGACTTTTCTTTTCTCCTCTTACTATGATTGTATTTTTTTATTTCCATTCCGTTGTATTCCGCATTTCCCTTCTTTTCATGAATAAAAGTTTACTTTTACAGTTCTAAAGTTTACTTTTAATTCTTTTTGTTAATGTCAAAAGGGGGAAGATATTGAGGTTATGCATAAATTGAGGGGGAATTTTTTTTACTTTGTAAAATGGCATCTATTAAGGGGGAACATTGTTTTTTTTCAAAATAATCCTCCTATGCATAACCTCGTCTCGTTTGCCATAATCAAAAAGGGGGAAATTGTTGAAACACGGGCTTGTCACGTTTTCGTACTAAAGCCGTGTTCGTTCTTGTAACAGGGTTTTGATAATGCCAAACCGCCATGATCAAGTCGAACATTAAATATACAAGGCGAAGAACGAAGATAAAAGCAAGAGCTAAACGAAGACCAAGAACGAAGACCTTAATCATAGTATTGAGTCGGTCTTTATTGTGATCAAGACCGACCCAATCTTTACACCTTGGCTCTTTAGGCTAAAATCTCTCATTGCATTTCTTACATCATAAAAATGTTTTAAAAACTTGTTTAAGTCATTAAAAACACTTGGTGTTCGCCCAAACCAAAAACCAAGCCATCCAGTGTTCGGCTTTAAGAAACCAGCGTTCGGCTTTCGGTTGTCGGGTTTGGTTTTTGGCATCCGAACCAACCAAGTGGTTTTCAGCATTTTATGATCTGCTTTCACTCTTTGGCATGTTTAAACGGTTCTCCAACAAAAACACTTTGAAAACCATCTCTCGTTTTTAGTCGTTTGACAAAAACCACGCAAAACGGCGTAAACTTGGCTAGCCGTGGTTTTTAATCAAATCAAGTGATTTTTAAAGTGTCTCACTTGATTTCTTAGCCAAATACATCAAATAAGTGTTTTAAACACTTGGTTTTTATTTTGGAGAACCTTGGATTTTTCGGTCGGTTTTTGCATCGGTTGGCTAGGCCGTGGTTAAGGCAAAAACCACAGGTTTTTGGCTAACCACCCACCCAGCGATGGGAAGAACATCCCATCGATGGGTAAGTAGCCCCTTAGCCAAACCAACTTCTAGAACCATGCCAAACAGCGATGGGAAGCTCTACCCATCGCTGTTCAAGCCTTGGTCCAACATTATCACAAGGCAGAATGCCCTTACCCAGCAATGGGAAGCTTTACCCATCGATGGGAACCCAGCGATGGGAAGGCTAAACCATCGATGGGAAGGCATGACCGTTGAAAGTCATTTAAGGTTGATTCTTTCTTTGTTTGGAAGTCAACCTCCCACCCAGCGATGGGAAGCTTGTACCCATCGATGGGTAGATAACCGTTGGCTTCAAAAACTGAAGGAAAATTGGCTTACCAGCATTGGGTAAGTTCCAAACATCGATGGGAAGCCAATATCCTGCAGATCCCAAATTTATTCAATCCCTTAAATCAAGCCAATCACCCCTTTAATGCATTGGTCCGTTGGAGCCTATTTTGGCACTATAAAAAGGGGTGTTTGGGTCTGCTTTTCTCATCAATTCACTTCACAATATTCATATCATCATTGCATTAAAACAACATCATTTTTCATAGCTTTCAAGAGCCAATTTGTGATGTTTGAGTTGTTCTTGAATGTACTTAGTTTACTCATAATCTACTCTATAAGAGAGCCTCGTTCTTGAGTGTATTCGTGTTCTTAGACACTTTGAGAGAAAGTATTTCTCTCAGTAGATTCAAAGGAAGGGTTGTTTCCTTTGAAGGACTCGTTGAGGTTCGTGTAACTCGAACTCTCAAGTTGTAACGGTTTGTTAAGCACCCGCAAGCTTAACGCGATAGTAGTGTAGCTCGAGAGAGTCTCTCGGGAGGCTGGATTAGCCACAAGTTGTGGTGAACCAGGGTAAAATTCGGTGTGCCTCTTACTCTTCTCTTTACTTCTCTTTTAAGTTTTTAATTCCTGCGATTTCTACGATCAAACGCTATTCACCCCCCTCTAGCGTTGGTCTTTTATTCTAACAAAAACTAAGTCCGAGATATATTGGACCATATCGAATCACTGAACGTGTGGGTCCAGTAGCATATCGGTTAGAACTTCCACCAGAATTGAACAAGATCCATGACGTATTCCATGTATCGATGTTGAAAAGATACCGTTCCGATCCATCGCATATCTTGACTGAGGGAATTGTAACTCTTGACGAACAATTGACTTATGAAGAGGAACCTGTACAAATTTTAGCACGAGAGGTCAAACAATTGAGAAACAAATCTGTACCCTTAGTCAAAGTGCTATGGAGGAATCACTCGACTGAAGAGGCAACATGGGAAACCGAAGAGTCAATGAGGATGCAATATCCGAATCTCTTCAACCAATGACTCAGGTAATTTCGAGGACGAAATTATTTTTAGGGGGAGAGAAATGTAACACCCCAAAAATAGGCCTATCAGAGTTAATTAATTTATAATTAATTAATTAATGAGAAGGACCCAAAAATAAATAAATTCTAAAGTTTGTCAATAAATAATGAAAATCATATCATTATGTAGAGTTTGACTGTCTGACCCCAACGGTTCAATTGGATTTCAATTTGGAGAAAGTTGGACCAGAAAGTGTACCCCAATTGGGACCAGAAATTAGTCCCAATCAGGGACTACACTCCAATCAGCGCTCACTGTACAAACGGCGCACTATCCGATTTTGGTGACTCAGGAATATTTCATCCATGTCTTCTTCTCCTTCCTTCCTCTATTTAAGAAATATTTATTCCCTCGATTCTTCACCGAATCATCCCAAAATTCTCTCTATTCTTCTGCCTTGAGTGAGGAGAGTTTGCTGGTGTTTCCATTTCAGAGAGAGGTCGCCGGAGTTGAGAGCTTTTGTCGCCGGAAGTTTCGCCGTCTTTCCACCGGAATCATCGTTTAACATTAAAGTAAGCCCATAGATATATCTAATGACTAGAATGTTCATATAGGTCGTTTCTACGTTCATAAATGGTCATTTGGTTGAGTTTTGTGTTTGACATGCTTGAAGAACTAAGAATCGTAAACCATGATTTTGATGTTAAAACTATGAATTAATGATGCCAAAATGATCTATGAACCTTGGATAACACTTTTATATACTTTAATTGATGTTTGGTGATAATCGATTATCAACTTGAAAATCAATTGTTCATCGTTCTGCAGATTTTTTTAACAAAGCTGAGTAACAGTCGATTATCAGAATGTGATAATCGACTGTCAGCCCTCTCTGAAGTTTGATAATCGATTATCAGAGTGTGATAATCGATTATCAGCCCATTCTGAACATCAGACAGTAGATTATCAGAAGTGACAGTAGACTGTCTCCCTACACTATTGAAGAAAATGAAGCTAATAGCTAATAATTGAATTTCCTATCATATATTAATCAATTTTTATTTAGAAAACATGATTTTTGAGTTATGGAATCCTATATTTTGATACCAAACCATTATGATTAATAAAAGGATGATTTCTTGGAATAAAGATGGTGTTTTTACAACTAAAAGAGATCTTATGTGATGCATGACGGTAAGCTAGGGTGTTAACACTCGATGCTAGGCCGCTGATTGTTATTAGATTGTTCATTTGATGAATATTCTGGATAATTAAATGATTGTTGAACTAAGAATATGAATTGATGAATAATGTTGTTAAGGATATCTAGAAGAACTCTAAAGATATACCCACTTGTATAATGACGATGATTTTTAAGGATATCTAGAAGAACTCTAAGATATACCTCCTTGACCAATTCATATTTCGGGGTTAAAACGTACATACGGGATCCAGACCGGATATCAACCACCCGACAAATCATTGTTCGGTTGGTACGTAATCCACATGACTCATAGGGTGGATTATCGATTCTTGTGTTCTGCATTAAACTATGTATAGTTTAAGGGCCTGGTTAGAAATGTTGCCTTAGACTAGGAATAGCTAAGAGTTTGTTATAAAATGATTTGGCCTTAGATTAAGAATAATTTAAGAGCATGGTTGAGATATTGAATATCAAATGACTTGGAATAAAATATTGAGAATATCATGAATGTTTGAATCATATATTGTGTGCATGATATCAAATGGTTGATTATGAATTGGGATTCAATTTATTTGGATGTTCGACGCTTTAGATATGCTTATTCAGCTTCACCGCTGAGCGTGTAGTGTGTTTTATTTGCTACACGCAGGCAGATAGAATGAATGATTGGTTGATTCCTGGTAGCAGAAGGGGCGAGACAGTCGTGGTGGATCATTGAACAAAATAAATAATTATGTTGTTATGAGACATGTTTAAAAGTCGCTTCCGCATTATTATTATTATTAAACACTCCGTATTTTCTACAATTATGTATGGAATATTATTTATAAATAAATATGTTTGAAATGTTTTAAATTATCACGATTACCAAATCAATACTTTAGTCCAAAAGGGGCTGCAGACCTAGACGGATTAGGGTGTTACAGTCAGCATTAAGACTATCTGCATTTTCATCAAAAATCTTTCGTAGCCCTAAAAGATCAATCTCATGTAGTATCTCATCCCCACTTTTGTAGATAGGTGCCGATTCTGTCTCAACTCGTTTTTTGATGAAATTTTTCTTATCTTTACGAAACGGGTGATCAGTCGGAAGAAATCGTCGATGTGAGTCAAACCAAGATTGTTTGCCACCATTAGGCAATCTAAAAGACTCAAGCTGATCCATGCAAACAGGACATGCTCTTTTTCCAAATGTGCTCCAACCAGACATCATTGCATACGCAGGAAGATCACCAATTGTCCACATCAAAGCTGCGCGCATTCTAAAATTTTGTTTTATAGACACATCAAATGTATCCACACCTTCACACCAGAGCGCTTTTAATTCTGCAATCAACGGCAGCAAGTATACATCAATCTTTTGCTTCGGATCAGACCTACCCGGAACAATTAATGAGAGGAATATATGTTCCTCTTTCATGCACATATTTGGAGGAAGATTGTATGGGGTGATCATAACCGGCCAGCAAGAGTATTGAGAGCCTGATTGCCCGAATGGCTGAAACCCATCAGTGCACAAACCCAAACGAACATTGCGAACTTCAGAAGCAAAAGAAGGATGTTTTTCGTCAAATGCTTTCCATGCTTCAGAATCACAAGGGTGACACATTTCATTTGTGTTTGAGTGTTTATGTTCAGCATGCCAACGCATTAACTTGGCGGTGCGCTCTTATGTATATAAGCGTTTCAATCTCGGTGTTAAGGGAAAGTAAAACATCTGCCTGTGCGGGACTTTAGCCTTCTCATCTTTATATCGCGGCTTCTTTCAAACCTTGCACTCAGTGAGACTTTCATCATCTCCCCAAAATAACATGCAACCAAGAATGCAACAATGTATCTTCTGAACGGGAAGGCCCAACCCGTCTATTAGCTTCTTTGTTTGGTAAAAGCTTTCAACCATTGTGTTATCCTCAGGAAGAGCATCTTTAAATAATTGACAAATTGTATCGTAACACCTTTCTAAGAGATTATGTTCAGATTTAATATTGAGTAGTTGTGCAGTTGCTGACAACGGAGACATCTTGGAGCACCCCGACCACAAATCCTTATCCGCAGCTTTTAACATCTCAAAGAATTTTTTATCTTCCGGATTTGGTTCTTCCTCGACATGTACGTTTGCACCAAACGGGCGTGCAGCATCGTACACCATATCAATATATTGGTCTCTTTCTGCGGCTCTAGTCACATGTGTGCTATCCTCATGTCGTTCAAGTCGTCGTCGTTTTGGAGGAACATAATCACCGTGCTTTTCTCCGTGACAAACCCAATCATAATAATTTGGAGTGAAACCAAATCACAGGATATGCTCTATTATGGTTGCATTACTTCCAAATTTTAAATTCTTACATGACTTGCACGGACAACGCATGTTATTCTTAGACCGATCGGCATTGGGATTCGAGGAACAAATATCCACAAATTTCATGACATTGTCAACCCATTCTTTACTAACTACACCTTCAGTTTCAAACTTATTATACATCCATTCACGATCACCAAATCCAGACATTGTAGCAAAAACCGACATTGTTTAATACAAAACAATCACAAATTCAACAATGCAAAAAGTACCTCTTACGATAACCAAAAATTTAAGAGATAAGTTAAAGAAGTTTTTAATAACAAAAACTTACAAATAATCCTAGAATCATATGAAATAAACAATTTTCTAGAATCATATAAAATAAAATCTTAGAATCAAATCAAAATTTCTTATGATAAGCTTATATAATTACCAAAAAATAGCATAGAAAAAAACATATGATAAATTTCATAAAATAAATTTAATCCACTTTAACTATCAAATTTAACAAAAAAATTTAGCAAAGATAATACAAACTATAAACACAATACTTTTTTAATAATTTACACTAAATCAAATCATCATTATCATGCAATCACAAAAAAAATGATTTAAGTAAATTTCACACTTCAAATCTTGAGAGAAAGAATTAGGGTTTAACCTTGGGTTTGGGCCGGCGGAAGGCGGACGACGGTTGGGAGTGTTGGAACACACTTTGTACGATAAACTAAAGTCGTGTTCATTTCTGACAGGTTTTGTGATAAGTTCATTTTGTTCTTATTTTATTCTACATGTTTTAAGCGTTATTGCACGAAAATAGCGATAAGCAGCGCATAATTTTATGTTAAAATGAACAATATCCTTGATTTGTTCTTTAAGGAATAATAATTGGTTTAAAGTTCGTCCAGTCTAGATTGTTGATTTTTCTGCTCTTATTTGAAAGAAAAAGAAGCTTTTAACTGAGAATTTTATCATGAGAATATCGGAGGAAGCTGAAACAAACTGCGAAGCAAAGTAAAAATTGAAATTGGGCCTGAATTGGATCAAGCCGCGGAAAAAGCCCACAGGAGAAGGCCCGAAGCGTCCAAGCCTTGGACGCTTTGCAGGTTGGACGCCTCCCCTTGGACGCTTGGCAAAGATTGGGCATCACGAAAGCCACGTGGCGAGCAACGAATGGACGGGCCGTGTAAGGCGTCCAATTTCGGACGCTTTGGATCTGGACGGCTGGGGTTGGACGCTTCGCGTCCAGTCCTATAAATACAGCACCCCCTCTCCGATTTGATATGCTGCACAGCGCCCATCTCTCTCTCTCAAGTCCGAATTTCTCCATTTTTTTTAGCCTAGATTTACAAAGCTACTTTCATATTTTAGATTAGTATTATTTCTTGGAGTTTTCACGAAGCAATTTGTAGCCCGAACCTCCAGTTCTTCAGTTTGTCGAAGTAAGTTTTGTCAACTCTCTACTTTTAATTGAAAAATGTCTTCTTATGATGCATGTGTGTTGAAGGTTTTTATTATGAGTAGCTAAATTAATTAGGGATGTGATTATTGGAATGGTGGTGGTAATTTTCTGAGAAAATCATTGAGTTGAATTATATTATGGTCAAGACAAATTACTAGTTTTTATTACTGAGAATTTATACTTGAGATTTGTAAATCGAGAGAAGGCAAATCTATTCTTGAAAATTATATTTCTTGAGAGATCTGGAATTTAATTAAGTCAAGCTCAGTAATTCGATAATTGATCTTTAGACATTGGATTGATTGTTAAGTAAATATTTGAAAAGATACTTACTAGTAAAAAGATTTAAAGTAAAAGTAACCGGTGATTTTACTCTAAAAAGAATCATCATCTCACCAATAATTACATCCCTACTTTTTATTCCTGAAAGGTAAAATTCAATCTCCATTCCTTATTCGACCCATTGAAAACTTTTCAATTCAACGAGTAAATCTTGTCTAGCTAGTCTTGCTAAACTTTCCCTTGGGCCGATCCTTGAGACGACACGGGATAAACTGATCTTTTAAAGGTCTAGTCTGTTCCCTTTACTACTACGGGAATTTTGATTTAAACCAAAAGTCCTCACCAAATGGCGCCGTTGCCGGGGATCAGCGCAGAAAGTTATTAGTAAGATTTCTTTTTAGCCTGAAAGAAAGTTGATAGAAACGATTTTCATATAAAAAAAACAATAAATACTTTTGTTTTAATTTAGTTTAAAATATTTTCCCGCTTAATTTGTTAAACTTTTATTTCCCTTTATTAAAGCGTTCCTAGGTTCAACTTTTATTTTTTAAAAAAAAGAGAAAAAATCTAGTAACTACCTTTTTTTTAAAATAAAATAAAAAAAACAACAAATAAATAAATAAATATTAATAAAAGGTAATATTTCCAAAACACAATATATATATATATATATATATATATATATATATATATATATATATATATATATATATATATATATATTGTTAGACAAATGTGCAACTCTAGAGGGGGGGGGGTGAATAGAGTTATTCTCAAGAATGTGCGTTTTTCGCGTGTGTGAAATAATAGAATCGCAGGAATAATATAAAGAGAGTAAGGGAAAGAAGAACACCGAGATTTATACTGGTTCACCACCTCGTGGCTAATCCAGTCTTCCGAGAGACTCTCTCGAAAGTCCTACTAATCTTCAAGCTTCAACGGGTGCTTGAAAAACCGGTACAACTTGAGAACTTGAATCACACAAGCCTCACTTTCTTACAACAACAAAACTTGAGTTACACAAGTCTTACGAACAACACTCAAAAGAGATTGAGTTTACAACACAAGAATAAAAGCTCACACAATTGAGCAAGTAGTGTTTGAAAGGTTTAAGCTCTATGGATGACAACTTCTTTAGCACTCAAAGAAAATATTTCTAACTCAAAAAAATATTTTGATGAGGAAGATGAAGCAAAGGATGAATATAGCTCAAAGAATATATTGGAGTGCAAGAGCTGTGTTTTGAAATGAAGGAGAATGAGGGATTAAATAGGCTGAGGAAAATAAAGCCGTTGAAGAAAGCTGATGTTCTGTACCAGAGAGAATTAATCGATAAAATTAGGAATTTTAATCGATTAAAGTGTACAGAAGCGAAAAGGCTTGAAACCAAAAGTGGAATTAATCGATTAAAAATGAGGGAATAATCGATTATTCTGTTCTGTTTGAACTAATCGATTAAATGAATAATTTTAATCGATTAAGTTGGTTTGCCTGAGAAAACCAACGCTGTGAAATTGGATCTAATCGATTATTTTAGAGTAAATAATCGATTAAAGTAAAAAATAATGCGCAAACATGAAGGGCCCAAGCCAAGCGCAATTGGAAGCCCTTTGGCTTCTAACTCGTTGTTTGAGACAGCGAGAATAACGAAACGCTCCTCAAAGAAATAATATCCTTTATTCAATGAATTTGAATAGGGGAGAAAATGTGAGTCCAAAAATTATTTTGTGTGTCAAACGATGTATACGAAAAATATTTAAAGTATATTTTTCTTACCAAAAAAATGTGTAATCTTTAAAAAGAATGTTTTTAAGAAATTTTGACACACTTATTTTGAAACTGACTCAGTAAAAAATATTTTAGACAGAGGAAAAGTAATTTTTCAACTGACTCAAAAATAATAATTTTTATCCCTCAGAAAATAATTTGATTGTGCAGAAGATAATGTCATGCTTACAAAAATTCCTAGACTCAATAAAAATAAAAAGTCTTCGGAGTCTTCGCTTCACTTCAAAAAAACTGCGTAGGGGTGAGCGTGAATTTTATCGCCGAAACTTCTTGATGCCCTTCTTTGCTTTTCTCGATCCGAAAAAAAAGTTTTCGAATATCGATTTAATCATCTTGTTTGTCATTCATCAAAACAAAAAAAATAATCCAAAAAATAATAAAGGGGTTTGAACTCATGTCCAACAATTTCCCCCTTTTTGATAATGACAAACATAGTTGAGAAAGAGCAAAGTAAGAGTTCAGAAAATACTTCCTTTTAAGAATAATTCCCCCTGCAAGGTTAGAGAAGTGCAAAAATAATTATCGGAGTAATAAGCGGAAAAAAATTTTGAAAATAAAGTTTTCTCAACGATCCTTCCTTCCCCCTTTTGGCATTATCAAACGATAACCTTCCCCCTTAAACAATGCCGGGATATTGAAGGAAAAAGATGGCAAGAGTTTTCTTTAAAATGCCACAAGGGGACAATATGTTCTAAATAAGAACAATATTGCCACACCAACAATGATATTAATACATAAACAGTTAATATCAACTAGCATCATCGAAAGGAAACATCATCATCCACCAAAAGAGTCATAACAAATAACAATGTATCATAATCAGTCAAGAGAAAATAACAATCAAAGAGAGTTCGCCGGACGAGCTCCTCCGCCAAAGCTATGACGCGGGCCACGGTAGGAGCGAGATTGCTCAAGACGAGTCATCCTCTCGTTGAGCTGGCGAACGTCATCTCGGATGCACGTGAGAGTATCGAAGATCTTCTTCACCCAAGAAGGTTCCGGTGCTTCTTCTCTCGGACGAGTCCTCCGTTGACGAGTGACGCGCTCCGTGGCTCGACTTCCTCCGGCTTGAGATGACTCAGCTTGATTCTCGTTTTTGCTTTCTTCTTATTCTTCGGCGACTAACAGATCCAGATTTGGTGTAGCATCGCCCTCCTCTCGATACACGATCCGGGAAAACATGGCTTCAGTGATGAAACACGTCTTCTTGACCGGCACCTGAGTGTCCTGAGTAAAGTCTATTTTGCAATGAGAAAGGATATGCATAATGGGGATGGCAAAACGGAGATGGGAAAAACGAGGGCCATCGCTAAGTGCAACGATAAAGAAGTGAACCCAATCAAATTTGACATCGTTTAACAGGACGTGAAACAAACGAATATCGTCCTTGTTGACAACGCCATGGTTCGAATCACGGGGCAACAAAACATATGAGAAGATGTATTGTTGGACGCGTTGAATTAAAGTGAGATTAATGACACTCGGGTTGCTAGAGTTTCTAAACTTGAGGTCACGATGATCCAACCCGAGTTGTCGCCAAATTGCCTCATCTTGGAATGTTTCATCCAAGTTTTCAGTAATTTCACCGCGACGAAGGCCAAACAAGGAAGTTAAACCGGCACCGTCAATGAAAACGGTTTTGCCGTCAACATAGGAAATGAGAGATGGCGAACCTCCCTTAGTGGTACGAAGATTTGCATAAAATTGACGTATAAAATTTGGACAGAAAAATTCATACGTCAAATGAATGAAACGAAGCAAACCTTGCTGAAGAAACATAGACTTACTCGGAGCATAGGTCGCCGATTTGAAGAGGTCCTTGTTCACGATCTTGGGAGAGACGATCTCCTTCGTGAGGAAGATGTTGTGGAACCTCTCGACGGAAGCTCCAGTGTTGAAGGCGAGACCCATTTGAATGTGAATATACTTGCTCCCTTCACGACGCCATGGCCTCTCATTCTCCTCTGCCGCCGTTTCTTGACCCGAGGAAGCGTTCTTGCACCTTGGCATTCTTCCTTTTTGTAATTGATGAAATTTGGCAAAAAAATGGAAGAAATTTGAGAATTTTATGATGAAGATTGAGAAAAATTGAGAGGGGAAGAAGCTAGGGTTTCTCTGATTCGAAAAAGGGAATGGCGAAGAAGACGAAGACTGGGTGTGATATAAGGCAAAAATCGACTATTAATCGATTAAGCACAAGTATTTAATCGATTAGGGAACACAGCCGAGGCTAATCGATTAAGTTAAGCTTATTAATCGATTAGAAGTAAGCAGAACCAAACGTCTTTTTTTAAGCTATTAATCGATTAAACAGAGATGGTTAATCGATTAATATGGACAGATGAGTCTAATCGATTAATTGAACAAAATTAATCGATTTCTGTGAATCAGCGCTAAAACGTTTTTGGTTATTAATTAATTAAAAAGAGGAGAAGGTTCGTGTGATCAGAGACCGACTCCGCGCCGCTTCGGACAGACAGAAATCTTATGCGGACTTAAAGAGACGAGACATAGAGTACAATGTTGGTGACATGGTATTCTTGAAGGTTTCACCTTGGAAGAAGGTCCTACGGTTCGAGAAGAAAGGGAAGCTTAGCCCTAGATTCATTGGACCCTACCGCATTCTGGAGCGAATAAGACCTGTTGCTTACAAGCTAGAGTTGCCACCAGAGCTGAACAGGATTCACGACGTCTTTCATGTCTCCATGCTACGTAGATACCGTTCAGATCCGACTCATGTGTTGCCGACCAATGCTGTAACCCTCGACGAGAGTTTGTCTTACGAAGAAGAACCAGTTAAGATCTTGGCGCGCGAAACTAAAGTGTTAAGAAACAAGACGGTACCTTTGGTAAAGGTACTATGGCGTAATCATACGGTGGAAGAAGCAACCTGGGAGACCGAAGAATCTATGCGAACTCAGTACCCACATCTCTTCGACGACCAATGACTCAGGTAATTTCGAGGACGAAATTCTTTTTAAGGGGGGGAGAAATGTAACGCCCCGAAACCTGGCCCAAAAGAATTAATTAAATTGTTAGAGCAATTGATTACGAATTGGGCCCAAAAAGGGGTTAAAATTATAATTTGGATTTTAAGCCCAATTTTTATGTCATCTCGTAGGAAATATTTTTGTGATCGCGTCGGTTCAGACGACTCGCGAATCAGAGTTATGGAGCTCATGTTATGACCATTTAATCAGGTATTTTGGGTCCGAAGCCCAATCCTTTTTAGAATGGGACCATTAAATAAACCTAAACCTCAGCCACACAATCCTTATCTTCTCTAGTTCGTTCGTCCGTCCTTCTTCGTTCTTCTTCTTCGTTTTCTTCTTCTTCTTCCTTCTTCTTTCTTCTTCTTCTTCTTTTTATTTCTTCTTCTTCTTTTTCTTCTCCTTCTTCTTCTTTCTTCTTCGTCTTCCCCGGCCAGCCTCGCCGCCTCCAGTCGCCGCCCAGCCGGTCGCCAAGCCTCCCGTGCCGCCGCTGTGTCCTTCGCCCGTAGCCGTCGCCTCTTCGCTGATCGACCTCCACTGCCAGCGCCAGTCGCTCCCCGCCGGCATCGTCGCCGTCCAACTGGAGCAGCCAGCCGCCGCCGTCGCCGCTCATCACCGCCGTCGATTGCAGCGCCGCCAAGTTGCAGCGCCGCCGCTGTTTCCTTCGCCAGTAGCCGCCGCTCAGCGTCGCCGAGTCTCCAGCCGCCGTCGCCGAGCTTTTAGCTGCTGCTTGGCCTTCGCCGGAAACGAGCGCCGCCGTCGCCCTTAGCACAGCGGGCATCCGCCGCCGTCGAGTGCAGCGCCGCCATCGATTGCAGCACCGCCAGTCGCTGCTCATCGCCGTCGAGCTGCCGCTCCGCCACTGTCGCCGGCGTCCGTCACCGTCGCCGCATCCGGCCGCTGCCCCGAGTTGATATCGCCGGCAGATTAACCTCCACGCCGGATTGATTGGTCGATTTCGTATTTTGACTCGATTTGACCCGTTCGGTTGATTTCGTTGATTTGTCTTCCGTTTGAGCTATCGATTCGATTTCGACGTAATCCAGGTCCGTACTATGAAGTTAATAGCTAAAGAAAGAAAATAAGTTGACTGTTGGTCAACCGTCTAAAGAACCGAATGTAAAGTTGAATTGATTTTTATTAAAAGGATAAACATATGCACGATCTTAATTGTTGAATTATTATGTTTATTCTTGTGCTACAATGGAGTACCACTCAACGTCAATGCTGAGCGGATAGCGTTGTTTTCCTTTTTGCTGTCCGTAGGTGATCAGACAGATGAACCTAGAGCCGATCCCAGAGGGCATTGAGGAGGAGATGTACGATGGCGTGGCTGTCTCTTTAATCTGTTGATATGCTTTATTTAATTAACTTTAATGCTTATTACGTTTTCGGGCAAGATCCCAAGTTGTTTGACTTTAAAAAGGCTTCCGCATTAATTTAAATTACTCCGATGGATTTTTATATGTATTGATAGAACGTTTGTTTAAAATTGATTTGAAAATGTCGCAAATTCGGATACCAATTCAGTGGCACACCGGTCCGCTGTCTCACGGGTTTGGGTCATGCGGGTTGGGGTGTTACATAATATTCGTGAGGGATTTATAATTTCGATCTCACCTATCGACATGGCCGCGCACATGTCCATTACTAGCGTTCAACATACATTCAACATGCATTCACAAAACGCAGTAAATAAATGTGTAATGATTGTGGCCCCTAAAAGAAAAATAAAACGATAGCTCCCACTGGCTTCTGGGCACTTGGACTTTGGGCTATCTCCATTCTTTTAGATTTCTTCAAACGGTCTTCAAATCTTTTCGTCTTCTAACCACCACGTGAGAAAAGAATCCTCGGTTGAGGTAAGAGAGAGAAATAGATTTACAACAAGAGTTTATGAGATAAGGCACGACACGCACGCCGTATTATAATTAAATAAACTATAGCCACAATCATCCACCATGCATATCATACATCCACACAAGCAATAGAGATATACATACACCGGGTGAACCGCGCTCACCCCAGACAGTTCTACAAAAATACTACGGCAGTAAATATTTTCTAAAACTCATAAAATTAAATTAGATGTCCAAATAAATCAAATAAAATTTTATACAATCATTTTATATAATCTGGATATTCGGCCAGCATAAAAAAATTCCAGAATATTTCAAATGACCAAAATGCCCTTTTGCAAAATTATATTCAAAAGGCCATTAATATTTTGAAACAATTTTGCAAAAATCATGAAAATTAAATTTCAACTTCCAGTAGTTATTTTTAACATTTATAAACCTGGAAATAAAATTTCCAAAATTTATAAATCATTATTTCCAAAATATATTAGTTAAATCTCAATAAGTTATAAAAAGCCATTTAAATTGATTTCGAAAATATTAAATTACAAAAATTTAATATTTTGAAAAACATTCTTTTTCTTACTGAGATATAACTTTCCAAAATATATATTAGTCATTTATGTAATTAAAATACAAATATATAAATATATATAATATTTCGGTAATAAAACCGAGTACAGATATAAATATATATTTATTTAATTACTAACTAATATTATTTTGAACAATATATTTATCAACAACCTTATTCAACTTAGAAATAATATTTCCAAGTTTAATAAAGTTCATTTTGAATTTTCCCATATTTATTTTCGGTTTTCACCTAAATAAATACAATAAATTCAAAATAGGAAATAATACATTCAAAAATTACAATATAATTTTATCAATCATAAAATAATGTTTTATGTCCAAATAAAATTATATTTACTATTTCTACAATATATATAAATATATATTTCGAAAAATCAAAATATATGTATTTATATATATATTACGGGTAGAAATAAAATAAATAAATTTAAAATTCATTTTCAATGATTTATTTAAGTCAAATATTTATTCCAAGACAAAATAAAATCATTTTACCAATTTTTAAATTTTAATAATTACCAAGTTAAAACTTTGACTTTTAAAATTTTAAAAGTCAAACGTAAAACTATAGTTTTGTACGTTGGCTCTGATACCACTGAAAGGTAACCATGCAAGGATAGGCAGCGGAATATAAAAATTTTAACATCCTAACATGATTATCTTGCCCAGAATCATGTACTAAAACTTATAGTAGTAAGAAATTTGTACCTTTCTCCGTAAGCGGTAAAAACGAAGAAGTCGTAGGAAGAGCGTTGAAAGTGCAAACGTAACCGTTCAAGCGTCCGGTCTCCAACTTTGACACACGAACAACGCCGGAGTCTACCACAATCTTTATGCTAGTAAAGATTATAGTAGTATAAAATATAAAGATTAAATTGGGATAATAATAATCTTGTATATTTCTATAGAAAATATTTCTAATAATATTTAGAAAATATTATAGATATTTTCTATACATAAAATGATATTAATGGAACCAAAATAATATTTTTCTCTCTCTTAAAATGGTATGGCCGAATCATGAAATCTCACTTAGCAAAATGGAGTGAATTGTTTAAATAAAACAAAGATGCTCCATTATTTGGTCATTAGCTAAATGACAAAATTAATTAGTCCACTAATTTATCAATCAAGCAAAACATTAGCAATTTGTCAATCCATTTTATCATATGTCCGAAAGTTTTGATTTGAGAAGGATATTTAAAAACCTTCTCCACTTAAATGTTCAAAGTGTATTTTATTTGACACCAAAAATTAATATAAAATTAATTTTAAATCAAATAAAAATACCAATATCATTTTTAAACAAGTATACAAATATACTTTAAATAGTTTATGTCAAAATAATTATTTTCATAATTAAAATGACAAATCAAAATAAAATATTCAACATATAATATTTATATATATATATTAATCGGCACATATATATAATATATATAACCGAATATTTATATATATAATATTATATTCCAAAATATTTTATTTTACTATTTTACAAATATACAAATTACTTATTATCCCATTGTTTAATCTTACTCCTTAAATTGTCCAAAGTGTGTGACCCGTATAGGCACTTATAAAGCTGGCCACAGTATTGGCTCTGCACCAATACTATAAGCAATAAGCGGTATATAGCAACACATTATTGCCCCCAGATTATAAGTTAAGACGTTTGCACCGTCAAAACCTTTCCACGACTCAGACTCCGTGTAACTGTATCCCTTTGTCTCAATGTCTAAACTCAATGCAAGGGATTAATAAAATCCAGCTTGTATCCATTAAGTCATTCACTGATTTATCAAGTCTGACTAATAGGAAAAGACGTCATAAAAGCATCTCAGCATGGCCATGCAGTTTCCTCAGTCATGACTTATCAGTGGGCCCCATAAGACATTAATCTCTTAAAAAAGAGTAGTGACAAATCCTATGTACGCAATCTACGTTTCTGAATACGCACTGCGGCATACCCAAAACAAAGCCTGTATACCATCCTTATTTCATATGGCTTAGGACAATGCATCAAAGTATGCGGGTTCACATATGCAGAAAACGTAATACTTCAAGTCAAAGGATAGTTACACCCGTGGTCGCGCTAAAGATGCTCAGAGCTTGAACTAAAAATTCAAGCAACATCTTTAGAATGGGTCAGTCCGGCATCCTATTATCTCTAGATAATATCTGCCCATGTGCGGATGCGAACACACCGTCATTGACCATGAGACTAAGTCAAACATCCAACACACACTAGTCTCACATGCATTAACGATATCCCACTCTCGTTAATACTCGACTATGGACATTTAGATAAATATTTATTTCAAGATGTTAGTCTCATCAGCAGAAAAACACTATCTGATAAACATCTTTTAAATATAAATCTAGGAATATAATATTTGTTTACATTAGCATGAGATGTGTAAACATATTATATCTGCCTATACATGATAGAATAACGATAAACAGTTGGCCATCAGGGCACAACTCCAACACAGTGTTGAAGGCGAGACCCGTTTGAATGTGAATATACTTGCTCCCTTCACGATGCCATGGCCTCTCATTCTCCTCTGCCGCCGTTTCTTGACCCGAGGAAGCGTTCTTGCACCTTGGCATTCTTCCTTTTTGTAATTGATGAAATTTGGCAAAAAAATGGAAGAAATTTGAGAATTTTATGATGAAGATTGAGAAAAATTGAGAGGGGAAGAAGCTAGGGTTTCTCTGATTCGAAAAAGGGAATGGCGAAGAAGACGAAGACTGGGTGTGATATAAGGCAAAAATCGACTATTAATCGATTAAGCACAAGTATTTAATCGATTAGGGAACACAGCCGAGGCTAATTGATTAAGTTAAGCTTATTAATCGATTAGAAGTAAGCAGAACCAAACGTCTTTTTTTTAAGCTATTAATCGATTAAACAGAGATGGTTAATCGATTAATATGGACAGATGAGTCTAATCGATTAATTGAACAAAATTAATCGCTTTCTGTGAATCAGCGCTAAAACGTTTTTGGTTATTAATCGATTAAAAAGAAACGAGTAATCGATTAAGAGGGACAGAGGCGACTAATCAATTTCTCTTCGAGGAATAATCAATTACAGCTTTGTTGAGAAAAAAAACATCAAGTCCAATTCGGTTGCATACCAAGGGAAGAGATACCTACAATAAAAGCCCTGCAAAAAGAATTTATCGCGCCTCCGACGCTCAAATTAGTGTATTCAATAAAAGAATGGATTAGTTCATAGAGATATCCAAAATTCCAAGTTCGTTCCGAATGTGGAAGAAGCTCTCCCTACTAAGGGGTTTCGTGAAAATGTCTGCCAATTGATGTTTCGTTTCAACAAACTCAATTGTGACATCTCCCTTTTGGACGTGATCTCGTATGAAGTGATGCCTAATTTCTATGTTCTTAGTCCTCGAGTGAAGAACAGGGTTCTTCGTTAGACTGATAGCGCTCATATTGTCACACCTAATAGGGATGTGATCAAGTATGAGGCCGAAATCCACTAGTTGTTGCTTTAGCCAAAGAATTTGGGCACAACAACTTCCCGCAGCGACATATTCCGCTTCGGTGGTGGAAAGTGCAACACTAACCTGTTTCTTACTAAACCACGAGATTAACGAATGACCGAATAAGTGGCAAGTGCCGCTGGTACTTTTCCTATCGAGTTTGCAACCTGCAAAATCCGAGTCGGAATAGCCAACAAGATGACATGTCGAACCTTTGGGATACCAAAGACCTACGTTCAACATGCCCGCGAGATATCGCATTATCCTTTTGATCGCAACCAAGTGCGACTCTTTAGGACAAGATTGATACCTAGCGCATATACAAACGGAGTACATGATATCCGGTCTACTCACAGTAAGATAAAGTAAAGAGCCGATCATACCTCGGTAGCGTTTGATGTCTACCTCTTTACCTTTTTCATCCTTGTCGAGATAGCAAGAGGTGCTCATCGGTGTGTCAATGGATTTGGATTCGGTAACATCGAATCTCTTAAGCAATTCCCTGCAATATTTCGTTTGACACACGAATGTCCCTTCTTTGCATTGTCTAATTTGTAGCCCAAGGAAGAACTTTAATTCTCCCATCATCGACATCTCAAATTCACTTTGCATCATATCGGAAAAATCCCTGCACAAAACCTCGTTAGTAGCACCGAATATGATATCATCTACGTAAACTTGAACCAAAAGGATGTCTTGGTTATCTTTCTTGATAAAAAGAGTAGTGTCGACTTGACCCCGTTTGAACTCATGGTCCAAAAGAAATTTGCTTAACCGTTCATACCAAGCACGAGGTGCTTGTTTGAGACCGTAAAGCGCCTTTTTGAGTTTGAAGACATGTTCGGGAAACTCATAATCTTCGAAACCCGGGGGTTGTTCGACATACACTTCCTCTTGAATGATACCATTAAGGGAGGCACTTTTAACATCCATTTGATAAAGTTTAAAATCCATTGTAGATGCAAATGCAAGCAATAAATGAATAGCTTCTAAACGTGCAACCGGTGCATAAGTTTCTTCATAATCAATGCCTTCTTCTTGATTGTAGCCTTTAGCAACAAGCCTAGCTTTGTTTCTAGTGATTATACCATTTTCATCGAGTTTGTTACGAAACACCCATTTTGTGCCAATAACGGAATGATCATTAGGTCTAGGTACCAATTCCCAAACATCATTGTGTTTAAATTGGTTAAGCTCCTCTTGCATTGCCATAGACCAATGTTCATCATTAATAGCATCCAAAACGGTTGTTGGTTCAATTTTTGAAACAAAGGCCATGTGATTAATTGTGTTCCTAAGAGAATTACGAGTAGAAACTCCCTGCGTTAGATCACCAATGACATTGTCAATCGGGTGGTTCTTCAATGTTCTCCATTCCTTAGGAAGCTCCGTTTGTTCCTGCGTTTTCTCTTCTTCCGGTTCCTTTTCCTTAACGATTTCTTCTTCATCATCATAAGAGCCTGCAACATTATCAGCAATACCTTTTCTCGCCAAGCGAGCATCAAATTCATCAAAGACAACATGAATAGACTCCTCTACAGTCTTAGTACGCTTGTTGAACACTCTATATGCCTTACTACGAAGAGAATAACCTAAGAAAATTCCTTCATCCGACTTAGCATCAAATTTTCCCAAGTTATCTTTTCCATTATTATGAATGAAAACTTTACATCCAAAGACATGAAAATAGGAGAGGTTAGGCTTTCTTCCTTTGTAAAGTTCATACGGCGTTTTCTTGAGTATCGGTCTAATGACGGCTTGATTTAACACGTAGCACGCGGTACTCACGGCATCCGCCCAAAAGTATTTAGGAAGGTTTGCCTCATTAAGCATAGTTCTAGCCATCTCTTCAAGAGACCTATTTTTCCGTTCAACCACGCCATTTTGTTGTGGTGTACGGGGGGCCGAGAAGTTATGCTCAATGCCTAATTCGTCACATAAGGCATCAAAGCCATCTTGATCGAATTCTCCCCCATGATCACTTCTTATGGATGAAATGTGACAATCTTTTTCATTTTGAACCAATTTAATGAATTTCTTAAAAGCATTAAGTGCATCATACTTATGAGCAAGAAAGAGTGTCCATGTAAACCTCGAATAGTCATCAACGATAACAAAGCCAAAGTAATTACCTCCTAAACTCATAGTTCTTGAAGGTCCAAAAAGGTCCATGTGCAAAAGTTGTAATGGCCTAGTCGTAGAAACAACGTTCTTTGACTTAAACGAGGCCCTTACTTGCTTCCCTTTTTGACATGCATCACAAATTAGATTCTTCTCAAACTTAAGTTTAGGAACACCAATTACTAAGTCTTTTGAAACCAACTTATTAAGATGGTCCATATTAACGTGAGCTATCCGACGATGCCATAGCCACGTTTCTTCCTCTTTGGTAATGAGACACTTAGCTAAAGTAGACGGGGAATTTTCAAGATCAAACATGTAAATGTTATCTACTCTACTACCACAGAGAATAGTCTTATTGTCACACAAGCGTTCTACAATGCATTTTCTAGAATCAAAGATGACACGGTTACCTCTATCGCACAATTGGCTAATGCTAAGAAGATTGTGCTTGAGGCCCTCAACAAGAAGAACGTTCTCAACGGTTGTAGCATTGTCCTTTCCGACGGTGCCACTTCCAATGATTCTTCCTTTGTTGTTGTCACCAAAAACGACATTGCCACCTTTGAAATACTCTAAACTCCTAAATTTGGATGCGTCTCCGGTCATGTGCTTGGAGCATCCGCTATCGAGATACCAAGAGGTACTCGAAGCCTTCAAGCACACCTACAAAAAGATATCAAGGAGACGGTTTAGGTACCCATATATTGTTGGGTCCTTTTTGGTTAGCATATGTGCGATGTGTGTGCGTTTGTTGAAAATGCCTAATTTTGGTGAAGCACACGGGTGCAATGTGACCTATCTTATTGCAATAGTGGCAAATAACATTTGGATTATTCATCCTATATGGTTGAGTGTAATGAGTTCTAGGTTTGCTAGGATGTGCTTTTCTAGTTTGATTATTAATCCTAGCATTTTTATTCCCCCTAGCTTTAACAAATGTTGTTTTTCTAGGTTGGTTTTTCTTATATCCAAGTCCTTCACCATTACTAATTTTTTGCTTAAGTATTTTATCTAAGGTGTTTGAGGCATTATTGAACTTTCCCAATTTGCTCTCTAAACTAGCAAATTTAGCTTTTAGTGATGTACAACTAGAGCATGTAGAAGAAGAAGTAGTTGAAGGTTCTTGTGGCCTTTTTCCAAAAGAGATAATTTCTTGTTTAAGTTTATCATTTATATTTTTGAGTTCTTTGATTTCATTCTCAAAAATCAGGATTTTTTGCTTTACTTCATTGTTTTCTTTGGAGGCTTTTTTGAACATTCTTACCAAATCTTCTACAATGCAAACAACATCATTAAGAGTTAAAGGATCATTGGGAGAAGGTTCTTGATCACTTACCTCTTTTGATGCATCACCATCTTCAATGGCCATGAGACACAAGTTGGCCACTTCTTCCGTTTCCAAGTCTTCACTCCCGGAGCCGTCGTTCTCCCAAGAAATGTAAGCACGCTGCTTCTTCGGTGCCTTCTTGTCCTTCTCGTTCTTGAGCTTTGGGAACATTGGTTTGATGTGTCCAACTTCACCACACCCATAGCATTTGGGTGGAGTGTTCTTCTTGGCTCCCTTCTTGAGCATCATCTTCTTGAATTTTCGGACAAAGAGTCCGAGGTCGGTGTCGTCGCTGTCATCATCTTCATCATCAACGTTGTTGTGGGTTGATGTTGTTGCGGGTAGAGCAATAGACCTTTTGTTCCTTTCTTCAACCACCTTTGAAAGTTGGGTGGTTTCATAGGTAATAAGATTACCTCGAAGAGCATCATAGGTCGTTGTTTGGAAGTCACGACCTTCTTCGATTGCGTCCACCTTTGAACGCCATTTAGGAGATAGGCTTCGCAGCACCTTTCTCACGAGCTCTCGGTCGGTGTATGTCTTCCCGAGAAGATTGAGGGGATTGATGATGTTAGAGAATCTCTCAAACATTTCCTCAATCTTCTCATTTTCCTTCATTGAAAAGAGTTCATACTCGTGAGTGAGATGATCAATTTTGGCCTCCCGAACCTGCGCGGTTCCTTCGTAGGTGACCTCCAATTTCTCCCACATTTGTTTTGCGGTTTCACACCTTGAGATTTTGCGGTAGTCATCCGCGTTAACACCGCAATAAATCATGTTTATTGCCTTGGCGTTGAGCTCCATCTTTTTGCAATCTTCGTCGGTGAACTCTTCTTCGGTTTTGGGAACATTGACTTCACCGACTTTCTTCATCGGGACTCCGCAGCCGTTCTTCAGAATCAACCACAGCTTGTAGTCGTTGGATTGGATAAAGATTCTCATCCTCTCCTTCCAATACGAGTAGTTTGTTCCATCGAACAATGGTGGCCTCGTGGTTGATTGTCCCTCGGTCACTCCTGCGTTGAACATTCTTGATGCCATTCGAAGAACTTCCTGCTCCGATACCAATTGTTAGACAAATGTGCAACTCTAGAGGGGGGGTGAATAGAGTTGTTCTCAAGAATGTGCGTTTTTCGCGTGTGTGAAATAATAGAATCGCAGGAATAATATAAAGAGAGTAAGGGAAAGAAGAACACCGAGATTTATACTGGTTCACCACCTCGTGGCTAATCCAGTCTTCCGAGAGACTCTCTCGAAAGTCCTACTAATCTTCAAGCTTCAACGGGTGCTTGAAAAACCGGTACAACTTGAGAACTTGAATCACACAAGCCTCACTTTCTTACAACAACAAAACTTGAGTTACACAAGTCTTACGAACAACACTCAAAAGAGATTGAGTTTACAACACAAGAATAAAAGCTCACACAATTGAGCAAGTAGTGTTTGAAAGGTTTAAGCTCTATGGATGACAACTTCTTTAGCACTCAAAGAAAATATTTCTAACTCAAAAAAATATTTTGATGAGGAAGATGAAGCAAAGGATGAATATAGCTCAAAGAATATATTGGAGTGCAAGAGGTGTGTTTTGAAATGAAGGAGAATGAGGGATTAAATAGGCTGAGGAAAATAAAGCCGTTGAAGAAAGCTGATGTTCTGTACCAGAGAGAATTAATCGATTAAATTAGGAATTTTAATCGATTAAAGTGTACAGAAGTGAAAAGGCTTGAAACCAAAAGTGGAATTAATCGATTAAAAATGAGGGAATAATCGATTATTCTGTTCTGTTTGAACTAATCGATTAAATGAATAATTTTAATCGATTAAGTTGATTTGCCTGAGAAAACCAACGCTGTGAAATTGGATCTAATCGATTATTTTAGAGTAAATAATCGATTAAAGTAAAAAATAATGCGCAAAGATGAAGGGCCCAAGCCAAGCGCAATTGGAAGCCCTTTGGCTTCTAACTCGTTGTTTGAGACAACGAGAATAACGAAACGCTCCTCAAAGAAATAATATCCTTTATTCAATGAATTTGAATAGGGGAGAAAAGGTGAGTCCAAAAATTATTTTGTGTGTCAAACGATGTATACGAAAAATATTTAAAGTATATTTTTCTTACCAAAAAAATGTGTAATCTTTAAAAAGAATGTTTTTAAGAAATTTTGACACACTTATTTTGAAACTGACTCAGTAAAAAATATTTTAGACAGAGGAAAAGTAATTTTTCAACTGACTCAAAAATAATAATTTTCATCCCTCAGAAAATAATTTGATTGTGCAGAAGATAATGTCATCCTTACAAAAATTGCTAGACTCAATAAAAATAAAAAGTCTTCGGAGTCTTCGCTTCACTTCAAAAAAACTGCGTAGGGTGAGCGTGAATTTTATCGCCGAAACTTCTTGATGCCCTTCTTTGCTTTTCTCGATCCGAAAAAAAAGTTTTCGAATATCGATTTAATCATCCTGTTTGTCATTCATCAAAACAAAAAAAAATAATCCAAAAAATAATAAAGGGGTTTGAACTTATGTCCAACATATATATATATATATATATATATATATATATATATATATATATATATATATATATATATATATATATATATATATATATTATATATATATATATATATAATATATATATATATATATATATATATATATATATATATATATATATATATATATATATATATATATATATATATATATATATATATATATATATATATATATATGTATATATATATATATTATATATATATATATATATATATATATATATATATATATATATATATATATATATATATATATATATATATATATATATAAAATAAAAAAAAATTTCTCTCTCTAAGAATTCTCTCTCTTCTTATGCTCTCAACCACCGCCTGTGGCGTCACCGGCAGACCTCTGGCGATCATTGATACTCCTGGATGCTCTCATTTAGACCAGCCAGCAAAAACCTTCCTTCAAGCACTCAATGGCCAGCATTGTGCAGCTCCTATCATCCCTGAAGAAGTTAAGGTGGAGAAATACAAAGGCCTCCCCTGTGTGGCCTTCACCATCGATGAAGTAAACCAGCTTTCAGCGAGGTTCTCTAGAGCTCTTGTTGGCACTTTATACTATGGAAGACCAAGTCTCCAATTCATCCGCCTCTGTCTGGAAAGGATAGGTTTCATGGCTTTCACAGTGGCTCTTATAGACACCAATCACATTCTTATTAATTTCTCCAGTGATAATGACTATCACAGATGTTCCAAAAGGCATGACTGGAAGATTGGCTCCTATTCAATGAGGATTTCCAAGTGGACTCCTCATTTTGACCCCAGGTATGAATCTCCAATCTTGCCTCTATGGATAGCTATCAAAGACCTTCCTATTCACCTTCACTCAAGATCTTCACTTTTGAGAATAGGAAATGTCTTTGGTAAGGCTATTAAAATTGACACAACTACTGAAAATTTTGGACGCCCATCAACTGCTCGTGTTTGTGTTGAAGTGGATATTTCTAAACCTTTGCCCACAAAGTTTTATATCAAAAATGGTGAAACTCCTGTGCTGCTCACTGCTATGTTTGAAGATCTCCCTGAGTACTGTAATGAGTGCAGAGGGGTGGGCAGACATAGCAAGGAATGCAAATCCTTCATCCCTACACATCATCAACAGCCTAAAACCTTGCCACTGACTAAAGAACATCAGAAGAATCAGCCTCCAAAAACTCAGATTCCGGTGAAAACCTCCCTGAAAATTCCCCCTCCTAAACATCAACAGCAACAATACAAAAAAGTCCTCCCAAAACCAGCAGACAGAGACTCTGAAAAGGGTCCCATTAGCTCTCAGCCCCTGTCTACTTCCAACACCTTCTCTCTCCTCCAAGAAGATCCCTCAACCAGCAACCCTCCAAATAACACAACCAAAGACCCCACACTGCAAAATATCCCAACCAAGCCCAGTGTCCCCAGCCCCACTCTCAGCCCCACAAATAAGTCGATCCCCTCTAACCCTCTCCAAGATCCTCAATCATCCGTGCCTAAAAACACTCAATTAATCTCTGACTTAGTAGATCAAGACTGGGAAATAATCTTCCATGATCACATCTACTCTAAGTGCCTTCTTAGCTGGGAAGAACATCAAACCCCTAAGACCTCTCCCGTACCTCATACAAAACACTAGTCCCTGGATGAACTCCACCTGCAAGAAAAACACCCCAGCCAAAACCCATCCTACCTTTCTGATTCTGAAATACCACAGAAAACCAAAACTCTTCCTACCTTGGATGAACTCCACCTGCAAGCAAAAACCCCAAATTACCTTTCCGACTCTGAGTTACCACAGGAACCCCCAGACATAGTCCCTTTACCCACAGCTGAATCACCTGAAAAAACAACACAACAATCAAATCCAAGCCTTGACCAGAAAAATGAGATGGAGGTGGATGCTTCATTCAACACTGTTCATAGAAAATCAAAAAGAATTCAGGAAAAGCTTTCCTCAAACAGTCAAAAACAACATGTTTCCCAATGAATCTTCTCTATTGGAATGTTTGTGGGCTGCCCTCCAAACTCCAGAGGGTAGCTATTCTCACTTCCACTCACAAGATTTCCCTTTTTGCTATTTTGGAACCTAAAACACATCAGCAGAAAATCACACACTACCAGCTTTCTCTTGGGTTCACTCACTCCATTGTTTTGGCTGACAACAGAGCCTGGATTATGTGGAAAGATGAAACCCTTCATTACACAACTCACCAGGAAGTGGATCAACTCATTAACATATATTTCTTGCATAATAATAACCCCATAACCATTTCCATTGTCTATGGTAAATACACCCTTGCTGACAGAAGAATCCTCTGGAAAAACATTCACACAACTAGTCTCAACCTCCAGCATCCTTGGATTCTTGGGGGGGATTTCAACTGCATTTCTACAGTGGATCATCATAAGGGGAAAAGCTCCCCCTGCCTCCAAAGTATTCAAGATTTTGACAAGTGTCTCATGGATACATCCCTTATTTCCCCACCAACCATTGGAAATCCTTTCACTTGGACTGGGGTTAGATCCAAGGGGAGAGTTTGGAGAAAATTGGATAGATTCTTTCACAATTATCATTCCCTAAACTCTTTTCAAGACATAAACTGTAGACATATGTCTAGAGGAGAATCAGACCACTCTCCAATTCTGGTCAAACTCAGTAGCTCTACCTACAATGGTCCAAGGCCCTTCAGATACATCAACTGCTGGAATACTCACAATACTTTCAAAAATCTTATTGTTACTAGCTGGGGCAGATACACTGGAGGGGGTATGAGAGGTCTAGGAAGCAAACTAGCTCATTTGGCCCCTATTCTCCAAGACTGGAACAAAAATATTTTTGGGAACATATTCAATAGAGTGCAGCTTTTGGAAGGTGAATTACAAGAAATGGAAGGCCTTTTTGACAACCAACCCACTCCAGATAACAGAATGAAGATGCATGAAGTCAAAGCCAAATTAATTCAAGCCACACAACAGGAGTTCTCATACTGGAAGCAGAAAGCTAATATTAAATGGGCAAAAGAGGGTGACTCTAATACAGCCTTCTTTCATGCAATTACCAAAGAAAGGAGAAGACATCAGAAGATTTCCAGGATTAAGAGCACTCAAGGAACCTGGTTACATCATCAAGGGGATATCCAGGAGGAGTTTCTCCAATATTTCCAAAAACTCTTTCAGGAAAAGGAATTAAAGGATGGCAACAGATTCCTTAACAACATCCCTAATTTTTTGAGGACTGAGGATAATGAAAAACTGAGCATTCTGCCAGATGAACAAGAAGTAAAAGATGCAATTTGGTCTCTATCCGCAGACAGTTCAACAGGCCCAGATGGATTCAATGGGGAATTCTACAAACAAAATTGGGAGGAGATCAAGGAAGACTGTACTAAAGCAGTTCAAGAATTCTTCCTAGGCATCCCAATTCCTAAGTGCATTTCCCACTCTAATATAATCCTCATCCCCAAAAAAGTGAATCTCATCACTTGTGAGGACTATAGGCCTATTTGCCTATCTAATTTCAATTTCAAAGTCCTCTCCAAAATTCTTGCCCAAAGGTTGAGCTCCTTACTACCTCACATAATCTCCCCAGAACAAGGAGGATTTATTAAGGGAAGGGTAATTCATGATCAGATACTCATTGCCCAGGAACATATCCATGGGTTAGACTACCCTACCAGAGGAGGAAATCTTGCTATCAAACTTGATATGTCTAAAGCTTTTGACAGGATCTCCTGGAATTTTCTAATGACTGTCCTAAATAAATTTGGGTTCAGTCATAAATTCCAAAATCTTATCCTAAATCTTCTTCAGAGCTCACATTTCTCCCTTTTGGTTAATGGCCGTCAAACCAAGAGTTTTAATCCTAATAGGGGACTTGGGCAAGGTGACCCTATCTCCCCTCTGTTATTCATTCTTTTCTCAGAAGCTTTCAGCAGAACCATTAAAGCAGAAACTTCCTCTGGCCATCTCTCCCCTTATTACCTTGGGAGGCACTTTCTTTCAGTCACACATCTTGCCTATGCTGATGATCTTATACTTTTCTCTAATGGCAGTGCTAGAAACTTAGCCAAAATTAAGCGCCTGATTAAAGATTATGAGGATTGCTCTGGTCAACAAATTAACCAGGGAAAATGTTCTTTTTACACTCCAAAAAAAACATCCCATTCTATTTTAAAGAGAACAGAGGCAATCCTTGGCATGAACAAAGGTTCCCTACCTTTTAAATACCTAGGTGTGCAGATTCATCAAGGTATTAATAGACAGAAATACTGCACAGACCTCCTCAATCTCTTTGACAGCAAACTTCAGGGTTGGTACAAAAAATTCCTGAGCATGAATGGAAGACTTGTTCTCATTAAACATGTGCTCAACTCAATTCCACTTCACTTATTGGGCTGCAGCAAAATTCCAAAGAGCATCATCAAGAGTCTCCATACAAAGATGAGTAATTTTCTTTGGGGTAAAGTAGATGGTAGAAATAAATATCATTGGGCCACTTGGGAGAAACTTTGCTTCCCCAAAGAGGAGGGTGGCTTAGGCCTGACTGATCTCACCACCATTCAAGAAGCTTATGGACTCAAAATGTGGTGGACCTACACTCAAAATGATTCATTGTGGGCAAAGTTCATGAGGGCCAGATACCCTAGAGGTCTTGACACTGCCCCCAAAATCATAGACTCTATCTATTGGAAAAGACTTTACAAAGCCAATGACATTGCGCAAAGTCTGTTCCATATAGATGATTTTGGGAGACTTTGGTGGAATAACAATGATGCTGGTTTTAGCATGAAGAAGGCAAAGAATTCACTGAGAGAGAAAAACCCCATCCATCCTTTCACTAAATTCTGCTGGACCCCTAAGCAGACTCCTAAACACTCATTGTTTCTTTGGAAACTTAGTTTTGGCTACCTCCCCCTTCCCCAATCACTAACTAGAATGGGATTCCATAGTCCCTCTATTTGTTTTTTATGCAGGAATAATGAGGAAAGCAGCACACATCTTTTCCAGAATTGCCCTTTCAGTAAGCAAATCTGGACATACTTTGAGGAAGTATTCAGCATAATCAGAGGCATCAATCATGGAATTTTGAGTTACTTAACCAACTGGTGGAAGCAAGGACAAAAACAAAGAGAAAACACTTCGTTGATCAACAACATTCTAGGCATAATTACTCATGAAATTTGGAAAGAAAGGAATAGAAGGGTCTACGAGGACGAGGAACACAATGTCCAACAAACCATCAACACCATTCTTAAAAAAACATATGAATGGATGGTCATCAATCAATCGAGTCAGAAAATAGAAGGCATCAGAATCACACACAATATACCCTCGGTGAAGATGGGCGCAATCTCCATACACAAATGGCAATTCCCAGCAGAAGGAGTAATTCTCACAACAGACACTGCACTACGAGAAGGTAGAGGGGCAGGAGCGGCCATCTTAAGAACTAGACAGGGAGAATTTCTAAAGGCATGGACTTTCAACCTCCAAAACAGAACATCCGCAGAGGAAGGAGAACTTGAAGCGGCTTACGGCGGAGTACGAAGATGTCTTTACCTAGACACACCAATCAATCTCTACAGCGACTCCAGTAACTGTGTTAAAAGAATTAAGGATCAGACAAATAAAGATTTTCTTAGCAGGCTGAGCAGGGAACACATCAATAGATCCGGAGGGCGAGTAAATCACATATTCAGGGAGGCAAACACAGCAGCCCATCACTTGGCCCAACATGCAATTCAAAACAATGTTTTTTCGATTTATATTTCTTTTGATAGTTTCCCGACTAAAGTTAGGGGAGCTATCAAATGTGATGTATCCACTTCTTTTCTTCGGATTAAATAAAATTTCCTTCAAATATATATATATATATATATATATATATATATATATATATATATGTATGTATATATATATATATATATATATGTAACACCCTAATCCGTCGAGGTTTACAACCCCTTCCGAACTAAAGTATTAACTTGGTAATCGTATAATTTAAAACATTTCAAATGACTTTATTCATCATAAATGAAATTACAAACATAATTGTAGTAAATACGGAGTGTTTAATGCGGAAGCGATTTTTAAACATGGTTCATAATAACAGAATCATTTATTTTCTCAATAAATCCACCACGACTGTCTCGCCCCTTCCGCTGCCAAGAACATGCCATTCACTCATTCTCTCTACCTGCGTGTAGCAAATAAAACATACTACACGCTCAGCGATGAAGCTGAGTAAGCATATCTAAAGCGTCGAACATCCAAATAAATTGAATCTCAATTCATAATCAACCATTTGATATCATGCACACAATATATGATTCAAATATTCATGATATTCTCAATATTTTATTCCAAGTCATTCGATATTCAATATCTCAACCATGCTCTTAAATTATTCTTAATCTAAGTCCAAATCATTTTATAACAAGCTCTTAGCGATTCCTAGTCTAAGGCAACATTTCTAACCAGGCCCTTAAACTATAAATAGTTTAATGCAGAACACAAGAATCGATAATCCACCCTATGAGTCATGTGGATTACGTACCAACCGAACAATGATTTGTCGGGTGGGTGATATCCGGTCTGGATCCCGTACGTACGTTTTAACCCCGAAATATGAATTGGTCAAGGAGGTATATCTTAGAGTTCTTCTAGATATCCTTAATAATCATCATCATTATACAAGTGGATATATCTTTAGAGTTCTTCTAGATATCCTTAACAACATTATTCATTAATTCATATTCTTAGTTCAACAATCATTTAATAATCCATAATATTCATCAAATGAACAATCTAATAACAATCAGCGGCCTAGCATCGAGTGTTAACACCCTAGCTTACCGTCATGCATCACATAAGATCCCTTTTAGTTGTTAAAACACCATTTTTATTCCAAGAAATCATCCTTTTATTAATCATAATGGTTTGGTATCAAAATATAGGATTCCATAACTCAAAAATCATGTTTTCTAAATAAAAATTGATTAACATATGATAGGAAATTCAGTTATTAGCTTCATTTTCTTCAATAGTGTAGGGAGACAGTCTACTGTCACTTCTGATAATCTACTGTCTGATGTTCAGAATGGGCTGATAATCGATTATCACACTCTGATAATCGATTATCAAACTTCAGAGAGGGCTGACAATCGATTATCACATTCTGATAATCGACTGTTGCTCAGCTTTGTTACAAAAATCTGCAGAACGATGAATAATCGATTTTCAAGTTGATAATCGATTATCCATCGTCTTCTACCTCGAGCCAACTTGCGGAAATGTCACTTTTACTCACCAAACTTCAATTAAAGTATATAAAAATGTTCTCCAAGGTTCATGGATCATTTTAGCATCATTAATTCATAATTTTAACATCAATTTCATGGTTTATGATTCTTAGTTCTTCAAGCATGTCAAAGACAAAACTCAACCAAATGACCATTTATGAACGTAGAAACGACCTATATGAACATTCTAGTCCTTAGATATATCTAAGGGCTTACCTCGAAGCTTAACGAAGGTTTTGGATATTTTCCGGCGAAACATCCGGCGATGATTACTCTCAACTCCGGTGACCTCACACCAAATTGGCAGCACCACAATATTCCTTACACTCTCAAGAACACAATGGAAGAAGAATGAAGAAGAATGGTGAAGAAATGAGAAGGTTGGGTTTTCTTATATAATGAGAAGGAGAGAAGAAGAAAACAACTATGACTCTGCGATCGGCGTAGTGGGGAAGGAGGCGCCGTTCGCACAGTGTCCCTGATTGGGACCAATTTTGGTTCCAGTCGGGGTACACTTTTTGGTCCAACTTTCTCCGAATTGAATTCCGTTTGCACCGTTGCGATCGGGCAGTTAAACTCTATCTAACGATATAATTTTTATATTTATTTGTAATACTTTTTCCGACATCATATTTTTGGGTGTTTGACTTTAACAGAGTCAAAATTGGTTTAATTGACCTTTATTATAAAAGGTTCTCTCATTTAATTCATATCAATTATTCTCATGATTTATTTCAATAAATCATTTCAAAGTTCACATCATAATTAATTAATTTATTTATTCTTGATTTGGGTCTGTACTCAGGTTTCCAATCAAGACCACACAAATAGTCCACATATTGGATTTATCTCAATTAGACTTATCCAGATTTTGATATTGGATCAAAAAAATATTTCATATCAGCCCAAAGCCCAATAATAATCAAAACAAATTTGTTTAATCGAATAATTATTTAATAATAATTCTAGGGTATGTTTCGGGGCGTTACATTTCTCTCCCCCTTAAAATAATTTCGTCCTCGAAATTACCTGAGTCATTCGTTGAAGAGATTCGGATATTGTATCCTCATTGACTCTTCGGTTTCCCATGTTGCCTCTTCAGTCGAGTGATTCCTCCATAGTACTTTGACTAAGGGTACATATTTGTTTCTCAATTGTTTGACCTCTCGTGCTAAGATTTGTACAGGTTCCTCTTCATAAGTCAATTGTTCATCAAGAGTTACAATTCCCTCAGTCAAGATATGCGATGGATCGGAACGATATCTTTTCAACATCGATACATGGAATACGTCATGGATCTTGTTCAATTCTGGTGGAAGTTCTAACCGATATGCTACTGGACCCACACGTTCAGTGATTCGATAGGGTCCAATATATCTCGGACTTAGTTTTCCCTTCCTACCGAAACGTAGCACTTTCTTCCACGGTGAGACTTTCAAAAACACCTTGTCATCAACATTATATTCGATCTCCCGACGTTTTAAGTCGGCATAAGATTTCTGTCGATCGGAAGCCACTTGCAATCTTTCTCTGATTAGACGAACCTTCTCTTCAGTTTCGCGAACGAGATCAGGTCCTTCAAGCTTTTGCTCGCTTAATTCTGTCCAGCATACTGGGGTTCTACAACGTCTCCCATACAAAGCTTCATACGGGGCCATTTGGATACTCGCTTGATAACTGTTGTTATACGCGAACTCCATTAGCGGTAAGTATTGTTCCCAGTTGTTTCCAAAATTAATTACACATGCTCTCATCATATCTTCAAGAATTTGAATTGTCCTTTCAGATTGTCCGTCAGTTTGAGGATGAAATGCCGTACTAAAGTTAAGTTTAGTACCTAAGGCTTTCTGCAAACTCTTCCAGAATTGCGATGTGAATCGCGGGTCACGATCAGAAATGATAGACAAAGGTACACCATGTAATCTTACAATCTCACGGATGTACAACTCTGCCAACTTCTTCAAGGACATATCGCGTCGAATAGGAATAAAATGAGATGACTTGGTTAATCGATCAACAATTACCCAGACAGCATCATTTTTCTTAGCTGATAATGGAAGTCCAATCACAAAGTCCATCGTAATTCGTTCCTACTTCCATTCAGGGATAGTAGGTGGATGTAACAACCCACTAGGCACTTGGTGTTCAGCCTTGACTTGTTGACACGTCAGACATCGTGTTGTAAATTCAGAAATTTCCCGCTTCATTGTAGACCACCAATATGTCTTCTTCAGATCTTGGAACATTTTATTACTACCAGGATGCATGGTATAAGTGGTTTTGTGAGATTCACGCATTAAACGTTCCCTCACTTCGCCACTAGGAACTACCAAGCGATTCCGGTAGAATAAAATTCCATTATTTACTGTGAAATCTTGTCTCTCCCCCTTAGAGACAAGTTCACAAGTCTTCAAACAGTAGTCATCACGTTTTTGTGCAGCATGAATTTCGTTCTCAAGAGTAGGTTGAACTCGGAGTTCGGCTATCATCTTTCGGCTCAATGCGTCAGCAACTACGTTAGCCTTGCCAGGGTGATAGTCAATGTAGCAGTCGTAGTCTTTGATCAATTCCAACCATCTTCTCTGTCTCAGGTTCAATTCTTTTTGAGTTAGAAGGTATTTTAGACTTTTATGGTCTGTGTGAATATATGTCGTCTCTCCAAAGAGATAATGACGCCATATTTTCAAAGCAAATACAACTGCTGCTAACTCAAGATCGTGAGTAGGATAGTTACATTCGTGAGGTTTCAACTGTCTTGATGCGTATGCCACGACTTTTCCGTCTTGCATGAGTACACATCCCAAGTCATTATGAGATGCGTCACTAAAGATTGTGTAGTCTACACCTTGTAGTGGTTGGGTCAGCACAGGTGCTTGTGTCAGACATTTCTTTAGTTTCTCAAAGCTTTGCTGACATGCATCGGTCCATACAAATTTCACATCTTTTCTCAGAAGTTTGTTAAGTGGAGTTGCGATCGAGGAAAAGCTTTCAACGAATCGTCGATAGTATCCAGCTAATCCGAGAAAGCTTCTCACTTCACGAATATTCCTTGGAACCTTCCACTCAGTGATGGCGGATATTTTACTGGGGTCTACCTTAACACCTTCTTGAGAAATCACATGTCCCAAAAACGTAACTTCATTAAGCCAAAATTCACACTTTGACAGTTTGGCATATAGTTTATGTTCCTGTAGTATGCTGAGTACTATCTCCAAATGTTTCGCATGGTCTTCTCGATTCTTCGAATAGACAAGAATATCATCGATGAATACAATCACGAATTGATCAAGATAAGGTCGGAATACACTATTCATGAGATCCATGAATACTGCTGGAGCATTGGTCAAACCAAAGGGCATTACCGTAAACTCATAATGACCATAACGAGTACGGAACGCAGTCTTTGGGATGTCCTCTTTCTTTACAGGGATTTGATGGTATCCTGACCGTAAGTCAATCTTAGAGAATACAGTAGATCCTCTGAGCTGATCAAATAAGTCATCGATACGAGGTAAAGGATATCGATTTTTGATTGTGACTTTGTTCAATTGACGGTAATCGATGTAGAGTCTCATCGAGCCATCTTTCTTTTTGACAAACAGGACGGGTGCTCCCCAAGGGGAAACACTCGGACGTATGAATCCTTTATCAAGTAGTTCTTGTAGTTGAGCCTTCAACTCTTTCATTTCAGCAGGAGCCATGCGATAGGGAGTTGCAGATATCGGTCCTGTTCCAGGAACAAGATTGATGGAAAATTCTACTTCTCTGGAAGATGGTATACCAGGAAGTTCGTCAGGAAATACGTCAGGAAAACCACATACTGTCGGTATGTCTTTCAACTCAGGAGTTTCCTTTCGCGTGTCACGTACGTTACACAGATAAGCTTCACATTTCTTTCGAATGAGACGCCTAGCGTGTATGTACGAGATGAATTCAGTGGATCTAGGTGTTAGATTCTCTTTCACCTCTATAGACTTTCCCTCTCCAGACTTTAGTTGAATCGTTCGTCGTCGGCAATCGATAATTGCTTGGTGTTCCGTGAGCCAGTCCTTTCCGAGGATGATCTCAAATTCTTTGTACGGTAATTCGACAAGATTGGCAGAGAACTAATGTCCTTCAACAATCAATGGACAGTCTTGATACACATGATTTAACCTCATACTATGTCCTAACGGGTTAGACACTAGTATAGGTTGTTCTAAGTTTTCTTTCATTATGTCAGCCTTGTTAGGCATAGGCACGCAGATATAAGATAACGTTGATCCAGGGTCTATCAACACATGCATGACAGAATCAAATAAGGAAAACATACCCTGAATGACGTCAGGGTTTTCCTCAGCTCGTGCCTTCATTGCATAAGTACGAGCAGGAGCTCGTCCCTGTTGCTGACTCTGGTTCTTGGTCGGATTAGATCCCGCCGTTGATCGTTGACTTGGCGCAGGTCGTGCTGATGCTGATTGACTGACAAATGGGGTTGTCGGAAATGGTTTGCCAGGATTAGTGGGGCAATCCCTTCGAAAACGTCCAGGTTTTCCGCAACCTAGACATAATCCTTGGGCAAGCCAACACTCGCCTGGATGATGTCTCCCACATGTATCGCACAATGGGTGTTTCCACCCTCTTGATTTGTTTTCCGATGCCACAGAGTGCGTCTGCATCGATTTCCCTTTCTTTGAGAAGTGTGAATTGCTAGATTCCTGAAGGGGCCTTTTTCCTTTTGAGACAGAGCTGATGGGACGGTGAGTGTTTGAACTGACATTATTTGTCTTCAGATACTCAATGCAAGCACTCAAGTCGCTGTCCGCCCTGGCTATGAGATCGTAGGCCTCTGCGAAATCCACGGTGGTTAGGACGGACACACGCGACCTGAGGTCAGGTCGAAGTTTCTTCCTGAATTCCTCGATGCGATCGGTTGGGGTACTCACCAAGGTTGGTGCAAACTTAGCAAGTCTGGTAAACTTCTGTCGATACTCGGGGAGTGTCATGTCTCCCTGTTGCAATTCAACAAATTCTTTACGTCTTTCTTCGCTAAAACGTTTTGGAATATATTCTTGCTTGAATGCCCATTCGAAATGTGACCATGTCCATGGCTTAGGGGTTCCTACACTCTCATCGGTCCTCTTCCACCACTCGTAGGCTTCCTTGCGAAGCAGCTGAGATGCCAGTCGGGGATAGTTGCCAATGGGTACGTTAAGATCCTCCAGTACTCGAGCAGTCTGCTCGATCCAGTCCCATGCAATTTGGGGTTCACCGATGCGATCCCCAAGGAATAATTCTGCACCGTTATCCCTTAATGTTTTGTAGGTTATCACTCGTGGTGGCGGTGGTGGAGGTGGTTGAAAAATTGGTGCGTTGGCTATTTGTTGCAACACATTAGCTAGAAAAGCTGGAATCACAAGGTCGGGTTGACCACCAGCGTTTGGGTTATTCCCAACATTTTGTTGATTGACGGGTTCATTTTGGATGGGAGGGGTAAAGCTAGATGCTTCAGTATGAACACTGACGTGTTCATTATTGTTGCCTTGTCCGTGGGCAGATTCTTGACTCATTCTACAATAACAGAAATTCCTTTATTAGGATTCTTTTATTCAGTAGTTGAGTTTAAGACAGGAATTGCAAAGGATTACAACAGTTGATACAATCAATAGATTTGAAATCAACAATAAGATAATTTTCTAAGCGTTTGCGTTCGATTGGTTGGATCGTGCCGAATCTACAGACGGATCTTCCTTGCCCGACCCACATACGCTACTGGCAGAGTCTACGCTGAACGTCTCTTCTGGGTCATCTCGTTCCCACGCAGCCTTGCGGCGCAGATAAATCCTTCGTTTCATTATTCTTGCGAATCGATGTGCACGTTGGTAACGTATCAACGAGTCATAGACATTTCGTTTGTTCTTTCGTCTTTTACCAAGTACGAAAGTGCGACTTGAATCAACACTTGATATCATTTCCGAATTAACAGTTGACATCTATAAAATTTGATACAGTCAATTTCAATACTCATTTTTTTTTTTACCTTCCTGGAGCAGAGGGATGCGAGAGTCGTGGATTTGATTAACATTATTTTTTTTTAACCCAAAATATATAATATATATTTTTAAATCAAATATTGATCCGAAGATCGTGTTTAAAACCATTTGCTCCGATACCAAATTGTAACACCCTAATCCGTCGAGGTTTACAACCCCTTCCGAACTAAAGTATTAACTTGGTAATCGTATAATTTAAAACATTTCAAATGACTTTATTCATCATAAATGAAATTACAAACATAATTGTAGTAAATACGGAGTGTTTAATGCGGAAGCGATTTTTAAACATGGTTCATAATAACAGAATCATTTATTTTCTCAATAAATCCACCACGACTGTCTCGCCCCTTCCGCTGCCAAGAACATGCCATTCACTCATTCTCTCTACCTGCGTGTAGCAAATAAAACATACTACACGCTCAGCGATGAAGCTGAGTAAGCATATCTAAAGCGTCGAACATCCAAATAAATTGAATCTCAATTCATAATCAACCATTTGATATCATGCACACAATATATGATTCAAACATTCATGATATTCTCAATATTTTATTCCAAGTCATTCGATATTCAATATCTCAACCATGCTCTTAAATTATTCTTAATCTAAGTCCAAATCATTTTATAACAAGCTCTTAGCGATTCCTAGTCTAAGGCAACATTTCTAACCAGGCCCTTAAACTATAAATAGTTTAATGCAGAACACAAGAATCGATAATCCACCCTATGAGTCATGTGGATTACGTACCAACCGAACAATGATTTGTCGGGTGGGTGATATCCGGTCTGGATCCCGTACGTACGTTTTAACCCCGAAATATGAATTGGTCAAGGAGGTATATCTTAGAGTTCTTCTAGATATCCTTAATAATCATCATCATTATACAAGTGGATATATCTTTAGAGTTCTTCTAGATATCCTTAACAACATTATTCATTAATTCATATTCTTAGTTCAACAATCATTTAATAATCCATAATATTCATCAAATGAACAATCTAATAACAATCAGCGGCCTAGCATCGAGTGTTAACACCCTAGCTTACCGTCATGCATCACATAAGATCCCTTTTAGTTGTTAAAACACCATTTTTATTCCAAGAAATCATCCTTTTATTAATCATAATGGTTTGGTATCAAAATATAGGATTCCATAACTCAAAAATCATGTTTTCTAAATAAAAATTGATTAACAAATGATAGGAAATTCAGTTATTAGCTTCATTTTCTTCAATAGTGTAGGGAGACAGTCTACTGTCACTTCTGATAATCTACTGTCTGATGTTCAGAATGGGCTGATTATCGATTATCACACTCTAATAATCGATTATCAAACTTCAGAGAGGGCTGACAATCGATTATCACATTCTGATAATCGACTGTTGCTCAGCTTTGTTACAAAAATCTGCAGAACGATGAATAATCGATTTTCAAGTTGATAATCGATTATCCATCGTCTTCTACCTCGAGCCAACTTGCGGAAATGTCACTTTTACTCACCAAACATCAATTAAAGTATATAAAAATGTTCTCCAAGGTTCATGGATCATTTTAGCATCATTAATTCATAATTTTAACATCAATTTCATGGTTTATGATTCTTAGTTCTTCAAGCATGTCAAACACAAAACTCAACCAAATGACCATTTATGAACGTAGAAACGACCTATATGAACATTCTAGTCCTTAGATATATCTAGGGGCTTACCTCGAAGCTTAACGAAGGTTTTGGATATTTTCCGGCGAAACATCCGGCGATGATTACTCTCAACTCCGGTGACCTCACACCAAATTGGCAGCACCACAATATTCCTTACACTCTCAAGAACACAATGGAAGAAGAATGAAGAAGAATGGTGAAGAAATGAGAAGGTTGGGTTTTCTTATATAATGAGAAGGAGAGAAGAAGAAAACAACTATGACTCTGCGATCGGCGTAGTGGGGAAGGAGGCGCCGTTCGCACAGTGTCCCTGATTGGGACCAATTTTGGTTCCAGTCGGGGTACACTTTTTGGTCCAACTTTCTCCGAATTGAATTCCGTTTGCACCGTTGCGATCGGGCAGTTAAACTCTATCTAACGATATAATTTTTATATTTATTTGTAATACTTTTTCCGACATCATATTTTTGGGTGTTTGACTTTAACAGAGTCAAAATTGGTTTAATTGACCTTTATTATAAAAGGTTCTCTCATTTAATTCATATCAATTATTCTCATGATTTATTTTAATAAATCATTTCAAAGTTCACATCATAATTAATTAATTTATTTATTCTTGATTTGGGTCTGTACTCAGGTTTCCAATCAAGACCACACAAATAGTCCACATATTGGATTTATCTCAATTAGACTTATCCAGATTTTGATATTGGATAAAAAAAATATTTCATATCAGCCCAAAGCCCAATAATAATCAAAACAAATTTGTTTAATCGAATAATTATTTAATAATAATTCTAGGTATGTTTCGGGGCGTTACAATATATATATATATATATATATATATATATATATATATATATATATATATATATATATATATATATATATATATATATATATATATATATATATATATATATATATATATATATATTCTTGAATAGTACCTTTTTAGTTATCAATAGGTGGTTGTTTGAATTCTTCCTCTAGCCTTCAAAATTGTATGAACACTCGTTCTCGCGGTGAGAACATTCTTCCGGGAACCAAAAACCCTGAACTTTTGCTCCGACGCCGCACCGTCAAAGTTCCTCGCCAACTGGAGTTCAACGACGAAGAGCGAAGAGAAGAAGAAGAAGAGTTGGAAGAAAATCACGAAGAAGAGAACGAGCACTCGGAAGAAGAAGAAGAAATGGCGGCTAATCCCAGACGAACGATCCTTCAAGCTATGAGCCCGGCGTACGTAGAGGAAGATCCCATAGGTCTCCCCGCTAGTCAAGCCCATTCATTTGAGATCAAACCAGCAATGATTCAAATGGTCTCGAACAACCAATTTGGAGGCTCAAAAGCTGAAGATCCAAGGGCACACATGCTATGGTTTTCGAGGACCTGCCAAACATTCCAGTCCAACGGTTTATCTATGGATCGTGTTAAACTATCGCTTTTTCCCTTTTCCCTTCGGGATCGTGCCGCCAGATGGTTGAACACATTTCCTAATGGCCACTTCAAGACCTGGGAGGCATTGCACCAGGCGTTCATGCACGAATACTTTCCACCCTCCGCCATGGTAAAAATTAAGAACTCCATCCAAAACTTCCGTCAAGCACCTATGGAATCAATGAGCGAAGCATGGGAAAGATTCAAGGAGTTGAAGGTTAAATGCCCACCTGCTTTAATTGATTCCGATAGTTTGATGTTCTACTTTTACCAAGGCTTAATGGTACCATCTAAGAAGGAATTGGACCACTCTTCTAAAGTTGGTTCTTTTCTGGAGATGACACCTGAGGAGAATGAGGAGTTAGTAGATAGACCTACGTCGAATGCTAAATATTGGTACGAAGACCGAGCTCCTCCTCCTAAAACTGGCATGTATGAAGTAGACCAATTTACAGCTCTCAAGGCTAGTATGGAGAGCATTGTGAAACAAACTATCAAGGAACACCTAGGAGCTTCCCATCCACGTCCCAATCAGTACACTGAACCGGTGAACCAAGTTGAACTCTATGGTTCTGGTAGTCACCACCAATCTGATCTTGTCTTGTCTTGTGAACACTGCTTTCAAAATCATCTTTCTTCTGCTTGTCCCTTGATTGAACCACCCCCTCCGAGCAGGGCTAAGGAGGTTAATCTAGCGCAATACGCGAATAAAGGGGAAGGACCTTGGGCCCAGAACAATCAGGAGCATTGGCGGGAGAGAAATAGTTTTCCAAGAAACAATCGTCCTAGGGATGACTATAAACAAGGTAACTGGAATAACAATAAAACCAACTACCAAAATACCAATGCACCCTACGTCCCACCTCATAATCGCCAACCTCCGCAAGAAGATTCCTTGGCAAGGATGGAGAAGATGATGATGGAGTACATGCAGAAGATGAACAATCTAGCAGATGATATGAAAGAACGTGACAAGACACGAGATAGTCAACTCCAACAAGTGTTTAAACAACTTGGAGTTAGAGAACAGGGGAACCTCCCAGCTACCACTGAACCAAACCCACGGGAGCAACTTCGGGCAATAACTTTGAGAAGTGGTAAAGAGCTTCAAGACCCAGAAGTCGAAGTCAATATAGATGAAGTACCCGTGGATACCCCTATAGGAACAACCCCACAAAAGCAAAATGAATCCACGCCCCAAGGAGCAGGAAAGGAAGAAACCTCTTCTAGCCAAACCCTACCAACCAACCAAGCTCAGCTAAACACTATCCCTTTTCCTACTAGGGTGAAAAAGAACAAAGATGAAAAGGCTTTCCAAAAGTTTCTCGATGTCATTGGCCAAGTTGAGGTCAAAATGCCTTTGGTAGATGTGTTAACTGAAATGTCCAAATATGGTAAGTTCTTAAAGGACCTCGTAACTAAGAAGAGGGACTGGGAGGAATTCCCAGTTGTCAGCTTAAATGCTGAATGCTCTGCTATGTTACTTGAGGAAATGCCTAGAAAACGAAAGGATCCTGGATGTTTCATCATCCCTTGCTCCATCAACGATAGAACCTTTGGAGACGCTCTAGCTAACCTAGGAGCTAGCATTAATTTAATGTCGTCCTCTATCATGAAAGCACTGGGATTGACTGGACTTAAACCCACTCAAATGTGTCTTCAATTGGCGGATAGCTCTATTCGTTACCCCAAGGGGTGATTGAAGACGTGCTTGTGAAGGTAAATAAGTTCATCTTTCCTGCTGATTTTGTGGTGTTGGATATGGAAGAAGATAAGGAAAAGCCGCTACTACTAGGGCGACCATTCCTTGCGACCGCAAAGGCATTAATTAATGTGCACGATGGGGAATTAACTCTAAGAGTAGGCAATGAAGACGTCACTTTTAAAATGATGAGCGTCATGAATCGGACTCCAGACCCAGCTGAGTTCTGCAACTCAGTAAAAGTCATAAAAGATAAAGGGTCTATAGAAGATCTCCTAAGCCTAGAAATTGCTTTTCAAGAACCTAAGTGTGAGGAGGTGTGCGACATCAAGACGCGATCTGAACCCACAAACGAAGCGACATCCTTAGAATTTAAACCCTTACCAGCACACCTCGAATATGCTTTCCTCGATAGTGAGGGCCAGTGCCCTGTTGTCATAGCCTCCGATCTAACACCTAATCGGAAGGAAAAATTACTAGCTGTCCTCCGTATGCACAAGCAAGCAATTGCCTGGAAACTAGAGGATATTCAAGGAATAAGCCCCGCTTATTGCACACATAAAATAGCCATTGAGGACGGATTTAAACCAGTTGTGCAGGCTCAACGCAGGTTGAATCCAAAATTAATGGAGGTAGTGCAGAAGGAAGTGCTTAGACTCTTGGATGCTAGAATAATTTATCCTATTTCAGATAGCCAATGGGTGTCACCAATCCACGTCGTTCCAAAAAAGGGAGGGATGACAGTAACCAAAAACGAGAAGGGAGAGTTAGTTCCAGGAAGAACGGTAACTGGATGGCGAATGGTCATAGACTATAGAAAGTTAAATGATGCCACACGTAAGGATCATTTTCCCCTTCCTTTCATTGACCAACTCATCGAGAAATTAGCTGGCCATGCGTATTATTGCTTCTTGGATGGGATGAGTGGTTACTTCCAAATCCATGTAAACCTTGAAGACCAGGAGAAGACCACTTTCACTTGCCCGTTCGGAACCTTTGCATTCCGTCGAATGTCATTCGGACTTTGTAATGCTCCTGCCACCTTCATGAGGTGTATGATAGCTATTTTAGAAAAGTTTATAGGGGATTTTATGGAAGTCTTTATGGATGATTTCTCTATCACAGGGAAGTCATTTGACGAATGCCTAGGTAATCTGGAAAAAGTCCTCATAAGATGCAAGGAAACTCACCTAGCCCTTAGTTGGGAAAAATGCCAATTCTTAGTCAAAGAAGGGATAGTCTTAGGTCACAAGGTATCAAGTCGCGGGGTGGAGGTGGATCGAGCTAAGATCGAGACTATAGAGAAACTGCCACCACCGAATTCCGTAAAAGCCATCCGAAGTTTTCTTGGGCATGCAGGATTCTATAGAAGATTTATCAAAGACTTTGCTAAAATAGCAAAACCCCTAACTGCCCTATTAGAAAAAGGTATAGAGTTTGTTTTCACGGATGAATGTTTACAAGCGTTCAATACCTTGAAAGAAAAACTAATCTCAGCCCCAGTTCTTATTGCCCCGGACTGGGCACTACCATTTGAACTAATGTGTGACGCTAGCGACCTAGTAGTAGGAGCAATCCTTGGACAAAGGAAGGAAAAGGTGTAACACCCTAATCCGTCCAGGTCTACAGCCCCTTCCGGACTAAAGTATTAACTTGGTAATCGTAAAAATTTAAAACTTTTCAAACACACTTTATTAATCCCAATAATTTTTCATAACATATACAGTACGGAGTATTCAAAAATATTGCGGAAGCGAATTTAATTTTGACATATCATAAATCATTTCAAACTTGTCACATCCATCCCGACAATCTCGCCCCATCTGCCGCCAGGATCACATTGTGCTTTCTGCTTACCTGCGTGTAGCAAATAAAACACACTACACGCTCAGCGGTAAAGCTAAGTAAGCATATCTAATGCGTCGAACATCCATATAACTTGAATCTAAATTCATAATCAAATCATTTGATATCATGCACACAATGTTCAAATATACAATAATCAATATTCAACATTCGTCATTCAATATTCATATGCAACATTCAACATCCTCATAATATACTTAAACTATTCTTAGTCTAAGGCCAATCTTTTTAATGTTTACCAACTCTTAAACTAGTTCTAGTTTAAGGTACTTCTATCCAACTCTTAAACTAATTCTAGTTTTAATGTACTTTTATCCAACTCTTAAACTTATTAGAGTTTAAGGTACTTCTAACCAACTCTTAAGCTAGGTCATTAGTTTAAGGTACATATATTCCGATTGATTTACCAACTCTTAAACTAGCCTTCGCTTAAGGTACAAATCCAGAAAACCGAACAGTAGGATACTAACTGTCGGGTTGGGTGGCATCCCCAAACGAGTTCCTCTAGTTTGGTTATGGATCCCGTACGTACGTTTTAACCCAGGCCACCGAATATTCATAATTATACCCGCAAGGCCCATTTCTAAGTCATCTTAGAGGTCTTCTAGATAGTCTTAGAAACCAACGTCGACCTAGGTATATCTAAGAGTTCTTCTAGATATCCTTAGAATTCAAATCATTTCATAATCATCAACATATTCATTTCAATTCATAATTTAATCTTCAATAATCATTTTAATCAGTAGTTTCATCATAATAATCATTCATCATAATCATCAATCAACATAACATTTGATAACAAACAGCGGCCTGGTCTCGAGTGTTAACACCCGAACTTACCGTTATGCATCACATAGTATTTTATATGCCAAAAACCTCATTTTTATTATACAAAATCATAGTTATATTATGCATAATTAATTGGTATCAAAAATAGGATTTCATAGTTCAAAAATCATGTTTTCTAAACAATAACTGATTAATCTATGATAGGAAATTCAATTATTAACTATTAGCTTCATTTTCTTCAATAGTGTAGGGAGACAGTCTACTGTCACTTTTGATAATCTACTGTCTGATGTTCAGAATGGGCTGATAATCGATTATCACACTTTGATAATCGATTATCAAACTTCAGAGAGGGCTGACAATCGATTATCACATTCTGATAATCGACTGTTGCTCAGCTTTGTTACAAAAATCTGCAGAACGATGAATAATCGATTTTCAAGTTGATAATCGATTATCCATCGTCTTCTACCTCGAGCCAACTTGCGGAAATGTCACTTTTACTCACCAAACTTCAATTAAAGTATATAAAAGTGTTCTCCATGGTTCATAGATCATTTTAACATCATTAATTCATAATTTTAACATCAATTTCATGGTTTATGATTCTTAGTTCTTCAAACATGTCAAACACAAAACTCAACCAAATGACCATTTATGAACGTAGAAACGACCTATATGAACATTCTAGTCATTAGATATATCTACGGGCTTACCTCGAAGCTTAACGAAGGTTTTGGATATTTTCCGGCGAAACTTCCGGCGATGATTACTCTCAACTCCGGCGACCTCACACCAATACGACAGAACCACCACGTTCTCCTCACTCCCAGCAACAGAATAAAATGAAACTTTGTAAGAAATGGTGAAGAATGGAGGGAGTTGTGGTAGTCTTTTATAGGAGAAGGAAGAGGAAGAAGACACGGTGATCTCCTGTTTTGGCGTCTCAGTGGAGCGGACGGCCTGTCTCTACAATTCCAAACGCAAGTCCCTGATTGGGACTAATTTGGTCCCAGTCGGGGAACACTTTTTGGTTTAACTTTCTCCGAATTGAAATCCGTTTGCACCGTTGTGATCGTCCATTTAAACTCTATCCAACGATATAATTTTTATATTTATTTGTAATACTTTTTCCGACATCATATTTTTGGGTGTTTGACTTTGACAGAGTCAAAATTGATTTAATTGACCTTTACTCAAAAAGGTTCTTACATTTCATTCATATTATTTATTCTCATGATTTATTTCAATAAATCATTTCAAAGTTCATATCATAAATAAATTTCTTAATTTATCCTTGATTTGGGTCTGTACTCAGGTTCCCAATCAAGGTCACACAGTAAGTCAACATATTGGATTAATCTCTATGAGATTTATCCGGATCATGATATTGGATATCAAAACATATTTTATTTTGGCCCAAGGCCCAACAACAATTTATTTTTAATCAAAACAAATTTGATTAATTAATTATTTATTCATTAAAAATTTTAGGGTATGTTTTAGGGCGTTACAAAAGGTCTTTCACCCAATTTACTACGCTAGTAAAACCTTATCAGGAGCGCAGCTCAACTACACAACCACTGAGAAAGAATTCCTAGCAATTGTATACGCTTTGGAAAAATTCAGGCCTTACATCATTCTTTCTCCAGTGGTCGTTTACACCGACCATGCGGCGTTGCGATACCTGTTGCGAAAGAATGATGCAAAGCCTCGGTTATTATGTTGGGTTTTATTGTTACAGGAATTTGATTTACAGATCGAGGATAGAAAAGGATCGGCAAATCAAGCTGCAGATCATCTATCCCGACTAGATGTGGAAGTAGCCGAGCAATTTGGCAATTGTATCGTAAACGAGTCCTTTCCCTTTGAGAGGATCTACGTCATATAAGAAAAGGAGCCTTGGTATGCAGATATTGCCAACTTTTTGGCAGGGAAGATCGAGCCTACCTTGTTGACACAACACCTAAGCAAGAAGCTTAAGCGAGAAGCCCACTTCTATTTTTGGGACGACCCCTACCTTTTCCGGATTTGTGCGGACCAAGTAGTTCGGCGATGCGTGACTGAAGCAGAAGGAAAGGAGATTTTGGCAGCCTGCCATAGTGGCCCAGTTGGTGGACACTTCTCAGGAGCAAGGACAGCAAGAAAGGTGTTGGACTCAGGATTCTTTTGGCCAACGCTTTTTAGGGATGCTAATCAGTTTGCTGCTTCCTGCGACCGCTGTCAAAGAACGGGCAATATATCCAAGAGAGATGAGATGCCACAACATTACATGCTACCATGTGAAGTGTTCGATGTATGGGGGATCGACTTTGTGGGGCCATTCCCGAGTTCTTATGGTAATAAATACATCCTCGTTGCTATCGACTACGTCTCCAAATGGGTTGAAGCCCAAGCTTGCAAAAGAGACGATGGTCGCACTGTAGTTCGCTTCTTGAAGAAACTGTTTTCAAGATTCGGAGTTCCGAGATTGATAATAAGTGACAGGGGTACCCACTTCCGAAATGATCCACTATCTAAGGCATTGGAACGCTATGGATTTCAGCATAGAGGAGGAGTGGCGTACCATCCGCAGACTCAAGGGCAAGTGGAGAATGCAAACAGGGATTTAAAGAGAATCTTGGAGAAGACTGTTGCCAAAACGAGGAAGGATTGGAGCGAGAAACTAGATGACGCTCTCTGGGCATTTCGCACGGCATATAAAGCACCAATTGGTACAACTCCCTTTCACTTGGTGTACGGAAAGTCCTGTCACCTTCCAGTGCAAATTGAGCATAAGGCATTATGGGCATTACGAAATGTTTGCCTTGATTCTTCTGAAGCCGGGCGTGAAAGATTTTACCAGCTAGATGAGCTAGACGAATGGCGAGCATTAGCATTCCACAATGCTAAGCTATACAAGGAGAGAATGAAGTTATATCACGACGCTCATATTAAGCAGAATAGGGTCTTTCGCGAAGGTGAAAAAGTGTTGCTTTATAATTCTCGTTTGAGATTGTTCCCAGGAAAGCTTCGCTCCCGATGGACAGGGCCTTACACAATCACCAGAGTTTTCCCATATGGAACCATGGAGTTGAGAGGGGAATCTGGAACGTTCAAGGTCAACGGTCAACAGATCAAGAGGTATTTCGGTGAGCAGTTTCAAAAAGGGAAAGTGGAGATTAAACTCCACAAGTGAAGCAATCGCGTCAAGCTAGTGACGTTAAAGAAGCGCTGAACGGGAGGCAACCCGTTATTTCTACCTTATTTAGTTATTATTTTCTGTTGTTCCTTTCTTTTGAATAAATGAATGGAGACTTGTCGCACCTGCGTGGGGGCAAGATTTTATATGTGTGTTTCATGTGCAGATGCCTCACAGACCAGCATACCCGACTGCCACGCGTGCCGATGTTCACCTGGTGGGTTCTGGACCCATCCAGCGCTTTGAGATGTGGGGTCGTCACCGCTCATTGACGGAATCTGTGTACTTATCCTCGGCAGTTCTCACCGAATATGGATACGCTGAAGAGATGGAGCAGCTGCTACAAGGGACTAGGTGGCATCGCCTCTTCATGATGCGGGCCGAGTCTAGCCTGCCACTGACGATCGAGTTCCTGTGCTCTCTAGAGTTGGAGCCATCTACAGGGTCGAGGTCGATGAACTTCCAGTCCATCGACTCTCGTACAACCCTCACTTTCACTCTCTTGGGGCGAGAATTTCAGCTGACGGTCGTCGATCTGGCTACACACTTGGGTCTCTACAATTGGGAGGAAACATCGGCACCGGAGTTTGATACCGCACCATACCTTCTCCCCACAGACATTGATCCAGCTGACTTCTGGGCGGAACACTCTTCCGATCCAGACCGTTTCGAGGGCATGGGCCGAGCCAGGTTTTGGATTCAGCAGACTTGGCGAATCCTATCCTTCGTGCTTTCGACATCTTTCTTTGGGAGGCCGTTGAACACAGACCGGGTATACCCCGACGATTTGATTGTCTTCTGGAGCCTGCACACACGCCGGGAGGTGAATGTGGCTGTCTTTGTAGCCCGATTCCTCTACAGTCAGTCCATGGGGAATCGGACGCAAATTGTCTGCGGTTTCGTGGTCACCATACTCTTCCGATCCCTCGAAGGGTCGGCACCTATTCCACGGGCTCAGATGATGATGCGAGATTTGGATGCCGGCATGCTGAGGAACGCCCACATCCGTCGAAGGTTGGGAGCTGGTTCTACCGAGAGCAACGCCGCCTCCTCATCTGCGCCCTCGACCTCAGGAGCATCCTCGCAGGTCTCATCTAGGAGAGCCACTCGCCGCCAACCCACTCCTCAGGCCACCCCAGCTACGACCCAGGCAGATCCGACCCCTGAATGGGCCAGGAAGATCCTGGAGCAGCAGGATACCATCCTGCAGAGGATGTCCGAAATCGGACAGCAGCAGGCATCCCAGGCGGAGAACTTTGCTCAGCTTCGAAGGACATTTACTAGCTTTTACTCGGATGTGCACATCGGGCTCACCCCACGTTCTCCTGAGGGCGACGATCCATCCGCCTCAGTTCCTCCCCCTTCGTGATCTTCATATTATTTTCTATTGAGAACTTTTATTTCTTTTCGTTTATGAGCAGGAATTGATGATCAACTGGACTTGTTGGAACTTCTTATTTTCCGCCGGTAACATTAACTTATGCACTTGCTCTATTCCTATTTCAATCAACTTCTTTTGACTTATCGATGTGTGAGTTCTCTTGTTATTAGTCAATCATTCCAACCCGGTATTATACTCCTAACATTTTTTTTCCAACCGCGGGGACGCGGTTGTGTTCAAGTGTGAGGAGGGCACTCACCTGGTTGAAATGATTGAATGAAATGTGTTTTACTTATATACTTATAGGCAATCTTGATTTTAGCATAATCATCAGTCTAATATTGAATAGCTAATTGATGGGGTGTCAAGCATATAAACTGAGAATTTTCATGGTATTTGGCAAACTCCTATTTTTACGTGATTTTTTTTCCGAATAGACTATTACCATGGCTGAATTAACTAGTATTTTCTTAAAAAGGTTTCCTAAGTCAGATACTTTAAAAGGCAGAGTAAAAATAAATAAATTAAGTTTACATAGTATAAGTATAGATCTGGACCTAGGGTCTTGACGTCATTTGAATTTATTTTATCATATTAAATTAACAATTGGAATAATAATATTTCTATTACTACTCATCCATTTCTAGATTTGTACTTAATCCGTTGACAGTTGAATATCATAGCCTTTTGGCATACAATATTTTCTCAATAAATGGCCAATTAAATCTTTCGAGAGTAATTAACCAGATAAGGCAAGAACAACAGATTAACCATTCCAACATTAATTTAACATCAAAAATAAACAACCAAATTAGTCCGGACCCAGAGATCCGGACCCTAACTCATACTATGCAAACATGAATTAAAACAGCATTTTATTAAATAGAGTAAACTTACAACTTCCGTAAAGGCGGAACAGAATAGACTGGGAGTAGAACTCCTCCAGAAATTATTCTAAAACTACTAAAATGCTAAACTAATATTTAGAAATGGAATATTAAGCTCAAATCCCGAGAGAGGGGATGAAAGTGATGTGGTGTATGGGGAGAATCGCGCTGTATTTATAGGAACGAAGCCAAGGCGTCCAAGTCAAAGCGTCCAAGTCCAAGCGTCCAGATCGGGACGCTTGAGCTGCTCCGGCCAACCAGATTTTGCCACGTGTCTTTCTTGGATTGCAATCTAGCCCAGGCGTCCAACTTCAAGCGTCCAACTTGGCCAAGCGTCCACGTTGGACGCCTGGAGGCCTTGGTCCGTTGGGCTTCGCGGCTGTTTCGTGATTTTGGCCCAATTTCACTCCGTTTTGGCCCCGAACACTGTTTTTGACCTCCCGAAAGCTCGTTCAAGTCCGAATCTTGATCCCTTGATGATTTATTCCTTTTTTCTCAAATACTTGAACAAAAATGAATGATTTATGATGATTTCATGTGGAATCCCATTTTATGACTCTTAGAACAAAAATGAGAGTTTTATCCATTAAAATCACATTTTATGAGATGATTAAATACTATTTACGTGCAATAACGTTTAGAATATGATGTAAATGATAAGAACGAAACGGACTTATCAAATTCCTCACACTTAAACGTTGCTTGCCCTCAAGCAACAAATTGAATAAGTATAAGTATAAAGACAAATTAATAATTGCAGAGGGAAGGTTTAAGCTACATATTATGAAGGAAAAAAGAAATAAGATAGTCATCAACCTTTTTGTTAAGAAGAAATGAACCTTTAGATTCTCACCCATATTGTTAGAAATGTAAAAGAATTTTGTCAAATCAATATTTTTACACCAACCTAAACATTCATAATTTTCCAAACTTTCTTTGGGATAACTACATTTGTAAGAGTACTTTAAAGATCAAATAATTTTTTTTATGACTAAATTGGAAAACATGTTCTTGCAAAAGTATTTGTCAAAGTGTAAGGGTTTAATTTTCTTTGGCACAACTTTGTCATGTTGACACGAGAAAAATTTATAACCTCATCCCGTGACATAGAACCACGAGCTTTTTGGATATTCTCTCTGGAAAGTCTCATCACACGACATAGAACCGCATGCTTTTTGACTCTAACACTCAAAAGGCCTCATCACGCAATATAGAACCACGTGCTTTTCGGCATACTCACCACGCCTCATCAGTTGACCTAGAACCAACTACTTTTTGGCTAAAACAAGAATCTCGGTCTCACCAAAGTATACTTTGAAACATCAACCCTTATACTTTGAAAATAACTCTTTTTAAGAAACAACAAATACTCATAAGAGCATCAGCAAAAAGATTTTCAATAAAAAAAACTCTTAATAAATTGTGAATTTATCCCAAATCATTTTAGAAAACATTCCCAAAAGGTTAGAGTAAAAATAGAAGTTTGACAAAAATTTTAAAAATTTCCAATTTCCACGGGTGATAACTAAAGAGTAATTAATCAAACAATTAAAATTGATGACTATTCTATAACAATCTTTTCCTAAAAATATATAGACAAAACAATTCCTAAAAAGATCATTTCAACCAGGAACTCTTACCTCCTCACACTTAAACGGAACCACGCCCTCGTGGCTAAAAGTATTTTGGAATTGGAGTTAATGGTTGAAATGCTCACATGCAATTACTAAGTTATCTCAATACTTACAAGATTCAACGATGAAGATTGAAATAATAGATAACCATAACATGAAAATATGAAATAATGCATAAAATATTCTCAAAATGGTTTTAAGAGTCATGTTGTGAAATTCCAAAATAAAAATCATCAAGCATCCAAATCGTGTTCAAAATAGTAGAGAAAAAGAGACTTTACTGAGGAAGTCAATATTCTCTCAGTAGCCAACTTCAACCAGGACTGTTGGATCAAGAAGCCTCGAAGGTTGCAGAAACCTTGTGCTTTCCCCACCTGAGACCTCTTCTTCGCTCCCACTGTAAGGTATGCCCTACAATTCTCTCATCTGCAAAAGCAAAGACAACAAACAAAATAACTCTTGCCCCCAAAACTGGTGCGGCAAGCAAAGCCTCAAAAACCAACAAATAAAACTATTGAATTTATTTAATTATTTTAGTTATTTGAATGATGGGTTGCCTCCCATTAAGCGCTTCTTTAACGTCCGTAGCTCGACGCTTACCCACTTTTTCCGTGACTTCCCGATCCGAGAGTCATAAAGTTTGGCCCTTCTGACTCTCTTCTGATGCCACCTTGTTTGATTTCTTGCTCGGTCAAGGTCTAGGATCCTTGACTCATCCCTGCGGCTTGGTGGCAACAGGATAAAAAGAGGAGACTCTAGATAGATGGGTGGTGGCGGAAGTCTCCTTAGTTGATCCACATCATTGGCCTTCATAGCGATATTGATTTCTTCCTTGCCTTCAATGGGCTGACCATCCATTTGTGGTTCAATGATTATGACCGTGCCTTCCCCCAAGGAAGAGTCCTCGTTGTCACTCACCAAAAGTTCATCCCAACTCTTTAAGCTCCAACCATCCTTCGGGCAGACATAGTCGCACCCGTCAAGTAGGGAGTCAAAGAAGGTTTGGTCTGAAGCTTCAGATGAATCATTAGTTGTGCAGGTTTCTATAGACAAAATTGGTTCATCAGTGCAAAGTACTTCATCGTCTGTAGATTCCTGCTCGGACTCAATGGAATCTTGGGGGCAGGTAATGGGCTCTACTTCCTCCAGAACAGGTTCCTCTGGAGGTGTGTCTTGAACACAATTAAGGGGATGGTCGTTTATTGCCATAGGCAAAACTTCCTCCTCCTTCTGTTCTTGAATAAGCATAGGTGGTTCTGAGTCAGGTCCCTCAGTTGGTTCCACCTCATGTACGACTATGCTGGTTGGGACTTGGCTAGGCAGGGATTCAGGTAACCTCACCACAGTAGCCCTAGCGAGAGTTGTTATGCTCTCGGGTTTCTGTGATGGTGTAGAACTGGGTGAATCTTCTAGAATTGGAACCTGTTGGTTGATGGGTTCAAGGTTGGTCTTAGGTTCTAGAGCCTCTTTTTGAACATTAATCTCCCTCATTTGATCTTGAGGTTGGAGGGAGCGTTTAAGTTCAATAGCCTTGCAGAGATTGTTGACTAATTTATCAGCTTTAGCCTCAGCTTCTAGTCTCTCTCTTTGGAAGTCATCTAGCATTTTCTGCATCATATCTGATCCTTCGCATAATCTCCTTTCAAACTCCTTTTCCTTCCGGACTGATTCAAGAAGTTTTGCTCTTTCTCGAATTGCCACCTTGTTTGCCTCAATTTGTTCTTCAGCAAGCAGGGTGTAGTCACAGCAGTAGGGTGGTTCGTACCAGGAGCCTTCAGCGAATAAGACTTCGTCGAAATAGAAAATTTTCTGTTCTAATCTTATGATCTCTTCGACGAGTGGATCAGATTGATCGTCGCACATAGGCCCAAATTGGTCATAGTCATCTTGGTCACCATGAGGTTCATAATAATTATCCCCATCAGAATCTTGGTATGGAGAATATCCAACGTTTCTAGATGGGGTATCATATGGTGGTTCCTCATGGTAAGGATAGTAGTCAGACCCATTGTCGACTTGGTAGTCATCATCATATGGGTTCTGATGTGGGTGGTAAGGTGGATGGTACGGAGGGCGGTTGGGTGATTGGTAGTAAGAAGGCGGACCGTAATAACCACTGGAATTATCCATAATAATTATTACGGGTGGTTGGTGAAAAAGAAGTGAGAAGATCGTTCTAACCAATCTTCACCCAAGCTAATCAGAAGAAATTAAACTAATGCCGTGCCACTCCCCGGCAACGGCGCCATTTGACAGTTGTAGTTTTCGGGTAGTAAACCTTCCCAACAAAGGGTCAGTTTTCTCTCCGAGTGTCGTATCTCTCGAGGAGTGGACGAAGGGAATTAGTTTAATCACTCTAATTAGGCGAAGATTAGGATTGGTTTATGAAAGTCTTCTCGGAACGACTATAAAAAAGGCAAAGTAAAAATAAATAAATTAAGTTTACATAGTATAAGTATAGATCTGGACCTAGGGTCTGGACGTCATTTGAATTTATTTTATCATATTAAATTAACAATTGAAATAATAATATTTCTATTACTACTCATCCATTTCTAGATTTGTACTTAATCCGTTGACAGTTGAATATCATAGCCTTTTGGCATACAATATTTTCTCAATAAATGGCCAATTAAATCTTTCGAGAGTAATTAACCAGATAAGGCAAGAACAACAGATTAACCATTCCAACATTAATTTAACATCAAAAATAAACAACCAAATTAGTCCGGACCCAGAGATCCGGACCCTAACTCATACTATGCAAACATGAATTAAAACAGCATTTTATTAAATAGAGTAAACTTACAACTTCCGTAAAGGCGGAACAGAATAGACTGGGAGTAGAACTCCTCCAGAAATTATTCTAAAACTACTAAAATGCTAAACTAATATTTAGAAATGGAATATTAAGCTCAAATCCCGAGAGAGGGGATGAAAGTGATGTGGTGTATGGGGAGAATCGCGCTGTATTTATAGGAACGAAGCCAAGGCGTCCAAGTCAAAGCGTCCAAGTCCAAGCGTCCAGATCGGGACGCTTGAGCTGCTCCGGCCAACCAGATTTTGCCACGTGTCTTTCTTGGATTGCAATCTAGCCCAGGCGTCCAACTTCAAGCGCCCAACTTGGCCAAGCGTCCACGTTGGACGCCTGGAGGCCTCGGTCCATTGGGCATCGCGGCTGTTTCGTGATTTTGGCCCAATTTCGCTCCGTTTTGGCCCCGAACACTGTTTTTGACCTCCCGGAAGCTCGTTCAAGTCCGAATCTTGATCCCTTGATGATTTATTCCCTTTTTCTCAAATACTTGAACAAAAATGAATGATTTATGATGATTTCATGTGGAATCCCATTTTATGACTCTTAGAACGAAAATGAGAGTTTTATCCATTAAAATCACATTTTATGAGATGATTAAATACTATTTACGTGCAATAACGTTTAGAATATGATGTAAATGATAAGAACGAAACGGACTTATCATTTTGATAATTGCCAAACCGCCGTGGATATAAAGAGTTTCGTTGAATAACTCAAGGCGTGAAGAATGGCTTGGAACAAGACCTAAAAGACTCAAGGACAAGATCAGGAATTGAAGACTTAGTTGAGTCGGTCTTTTGTGATCAAAACCGACAATATATTCAAGTCTCGGTTCTCAAAAAGTCAAAACAATTTTTACAAACCATAAAATATTTTTTGTGCATCAAAACAAACATTTTTGATGATTTCTTTTATTGTTAAAATCCCTGGTCCTTGCTCAGAACCAAAACCACCTAAGTCGGCGTTCGGCTTTCGACGTTCGGCTTTCGACGTTCGGTTTTTGGCGCCCGAACCAACTCCGTGGTTTTCAATATTTTTAAACCCTGTTTTTACCTCTGAGCATTTTTAAAATGTTCCCAAATAATTATTTTATAAAAACCACTTTTGTATCTTGGTCAATCGGTCTAACACGTGAAAAACGGTCTAAACCGTACGTACGTATTATACGACCTTGGAGACTTGGTTTTTACCAAACAAGTCTTGTTTTCACTATTTAATACCATATACAATATTTTCCAAACCTAGTTTTTACTTTTGGGAACACTTCGTTTTTGGACCTCGGTTTTTCAAAACGGGTTTCAGCTGGCTAGACTTTAGCTGGGTGATAATCGATTATCACCTTAGTGACAATCGACTATCAGCCCCTGCAGCTTTAAACTTCCAAAGTTCTGAATCATGCAATAATCGATTATCAGCTTTGCAATAATCGATTATCAGTCTTTGCAGCCAAAACCCAGAATCTTCTAAGAGGACCAATAATCGATTATCACTTGTTGACAATCGATTATCTGGGTTACCGTTGTCCTCCAACGGATAGAATTTTAAATTTTTGGATAGGGAATCTTTGGATAATCGATTATCATGCTTTGACAATCGACTATCAGCCTGTGTCCCTGAAAAATTTGTCTTCATCCTGTTGGAAATTCTAGCAACGGGTTTATCCCATTTTGGGTTATAAAATGGCACCCAAATCCTCTCATTTCATACACAATTCTTCAACATTTCAATACTCCTTCATTGCATAAGCATTCCTATTTTTCTTAGCTATTTGAGAGCCAATTCTTGAAGAAATTGTCGTGTTCTTGAGCGTTTACTAGTTCACTCATATCTACTCTTTGTGAGAGTTTTATTCCTGAGTGTTTAAGTGTTTTCATACACTTTAAGGGAGGTTGTTCCCTTGTTGTAAACTCGAAGGAAATTACTTGTTCCTTCGTGAGAATTCTTGGAGAGCGGTATCTCCGAGCAAAGGTGTTGAGGCTCGTGTGACTCGGGTTCTCAAGTTGTATCGGTTTGTTAAGCACCCTTAAGCTTAACGGAGTTAGTGTAGCTCGAGAGAGTCTCTCGGGGGGGCTGGATTAGCCACACGTTGTGGTGAACCAGGATAAAACTCGGTGTGCTCCTTCCTTACGCTCTTTACTTTAACGCACTCGTTTTTAATTTCCTGCGATTTTATTTTAAACGCTATTCACCCCCCCTCTAGCGTTGTGCCTTTATTCTAACAATTGGTATCAGAGCCATACTCTCTGAAAGACTTAACCGTTTGAGAGAAACGATCAATAGCTTCTACTCACAGTTCATACGCAGGTTTAGGTGAAGGGCAATCCACCACGAGGCCTCCATTATTTGACGGAACAAACTACACCTATTGGAAGGAGCGGATGAGGATTTACATCCAATCCACCAACTTTCTCCTTTGGAGAATTATCAAAAATGGTGAGAACGTGCCAATGAAGAAGGTCGGGGAAACCAACGTCCCTAAGACCGAGGATGAATATGATGTGCAAGACATCAAGAAGGTGGAAAACAATGCCAAGGCCATCAACATCATCTATTGTGCCGTTAACCCGGATGACTACCGGAAGATTTCTTGTTGCACCATCGCAAAGGAAATGTGGGACAATTTAGAAATCACCTACGAAGGTACGGATCAAGTCCGAGAAGCTAAAATTGATTTTCTAACCCATGAATATGAATTGTTTCGTATGAAGGAAAACGAGAAAATCGATGAGATGTTTGAACGATTCTCCAAAATCGTCAATGATCTTCATGCTCTCAAGAAGATGTACACGGACAAGGAGCTTGTGAGAAAAATCCTGCGAAGTCTCACACCGGAGTGGCGCTCCAAAGCCGATGCCATTCAAGAGTCCATCGGCATCACCAACGTCACCATTGGCGGACTTAGAGGTAACCTCAAAACCTATGAGTCCACCATTCTATTCCCCTCTTTAGGTGAACAAAAGAAGAAGGGGATTGCACTCAAGGCTACCTCAAGCCAAGAACCCGCCATGGAAGAATCAAGCAATGAGGACAACGAGTTCGGGCTCGTCATCAAAAAATTCCACAAGTTCATGCGAAAAGAGTATGAACGAAAGGGCAAAAAGCATGGAGGACCACCCAAGTGCTATGGGTGTGGAGAAGTTGGGCACATCAAGCCAAAATGCCCAAACGCCAAAAACGAGAAGGAGAAGAAACCGTTCAAGAAGCACCGAGCTTACATTTCATGGGGAGGTGATTCCGGTGATGAGTCATTGGAAGGCGAAGAAAATGAAAGCGCCAACCTCTGCCTCATGGCACACGAAGAACCACCGGAAGAGGTATGTACCACTTCTAAAGATTCCTATACTTTTGATGATGTACAAGAAGCCTTTAATGAACTTTATGATGAATATGTCAACGCTTCTAAAATTAACAAGGATTTGAAGAAACAACTTACTTCCATGGAGAAGGAAGTTGATAAACTATCAAAAGTTAATGAAAAACTTAAAGAAGAAAATAAGTTTTTCGGAAAAAGAAGCGCCGACAAACCGGAAAGTTCAAAATGTAGTTCTTGTATATCACTTAAGGATCAAGTTGCAAAACTTGAAGGAACTTTGAAGAAGTTTGGTGTTTCTCATAAAAACCTTAATGATGTTCTTGATAATCTGCAACTTACTAAACATGGCTTAGGTTTTGAAAATGAAACCAATAATAAGGAAAAAGTTGAGCAACCACCCAAACAACCTAATGCTCAACCTAGGAAAACTAAAATGAACAATAATAGACAATCTACATCAACCAGGAACACTAGACCACCTAGAAAGAACAATAGGATAAACAATGATCAAGTTAGAGAATCTAGAAACCATTTTCCAAATATGCATAAACAAAACTTTTCTCAAACTAGGGTCAAGCAATATAGAAAACCTAGTAACTATTATCAACCTAGGAGAATGCATAATCCAAATGTTATTTGCCATTATTGCAATAGGTTAGGACATATAGCCCCGGTTTGTTTCACTAGGCATAGGCATTGCACTCAAAACCAATCACACTACCAACGTGCACCTAACGCCCAAGGATCCAAAAGGAATTGGGTACCTAAAACTTTTTAAATTGATTTGTAGGTGTGCTTGAAGGCATCAAGTGTACTTTCGTACCTTGATAGCAGATGCTCCAAGCACATGACCGGAGATGCATCTAAGTTTTTGCAAATCAAACCAACTAAAGGAGGAAACGTTGTCTTTGGCGATAATAACAAAGGCAAGATAATCGGCATTGGTTCAGTTGGTAAAAACGAAAACTCCTCTATTGATAATGTTTTGTTGGTTAAGGGTCTTAAACACAATCTCTTGAGCATAAGTCAATTGTGTGACAAGGGAAATCGTGTGACCTTCGATTCCAAATCATGTACGATAGAACGTCTTAGTGACGATAAGACGATTCTTCGTGGTGATAGAATTGATAACATTTACATGGTTAACTTAGATGAATCTCCCTCCGACTTTGCAAAATGTCTCATGAGTAAGGAGGACGATATGTGGCTATGGCATCGTAGAGTAGCTCATGTCAACATGAATCTTCTGAATAAATTGGTTTCACAAGACCTAGTAGTTGGCCTTCCAAAACTCAAGTTTGAGAAGGACACCATTTGTGATTCATGTCAAAAGGGCAAGCAAGTAAGGGCCTCATTTAAATCAAAGAATGTTGTGTCTACAACAAGGCCCCTACAATTTTTGCACATGGATCTCTTTGGACCATCAAGAACAAAAAGTTTTGGGGAAACTATTTCGCCTTTGTGATTGTTGATGACTACTCTCGATTCACATGGACACTATTTCTAACTCATAAAAGTGAGGCATTTCATGTTTTCAAAACTTTTCTCAAAAAGGTTCAAAATGAAAAAGGCTTAACCACCGTAGCCATACGAAGCGATCATGGTGGAGAGTTCGAACGAGATCTCTTTACCGAGTTTTGTGACGAACTAGGCATCGAGCATAACTTCTCCGCTCCATGTACACCACAAAAAAATGGCGTGGTGGAACATAAAAATCGTTGCCTTGAGGAGATGGCTAGAACTATGCTTGATGAGGCAAAAATTCCTAAGTATTTTTGGGCGGATGCCGTGAGTACCGCGAGCTACGTGTTAAACCGACCCGTCATTAGACCGATACTCATGAAAACCCCATACGAATTATACAAAGGAAGAAAGCCAAACCTCTCCCATCTTCGAGTCTTTGGTTGCAAATGTTTTGTTCACAATAACGGAAAAGATAATTTGGGTAAATTTGATGCAAAGTCGGATGAAGGAATTTTTCTTGGTTATTCATTGCGTAGTAAGGCTTATAGAGTCTTCAACAAACGCACCTTAACCGTTGAGGAATCTCCTCATGTTGTCTTCGCCGAAAATGATGCTCGCTTGGCGAGAAAGGTTTCTTGTGATGATCTTATAGATTCGTTGGAAAACATCTACGACGATGACAAAGTAGACAACTCAAAGGAAAGCCAAGATAAAGAAGTAGAGCCACCCGTAAACGAGGAACAACCACAAGAGGAGGAAACGCCATTGCCAAGGGCATGGAGAACTTCAAAGAACCATCCTCTTGACAAGGTGATCGATGACATCAACCGAAGGGTAAGTACTCGTAGCTCTCTCAGGGACACCGTAGGTCACATGGCTTTTGTTTCTCAAATTGAACCTACAACCATTTCGGAAGCAATTGATGATGAACATTGGACCTTGGCAATGCAAGAGGAGCTTAACCAATTCAAACGAAATGACGTTTGGGAATTGGTGCCAAGACCCGATGATCATACCATAATTGGTACGAAATGGGTGTTCCGTAACAAACTCGATGAAAATGGAATAATCACTAGAAACAAAGCTAGGCTCGTAGCTAAAGGCTACAATCAAGAAGAAGGCATTGATTTTGAAGAAACTTATGCACCGGTAGCACGTTTAGAAGCTATTCGTTTATTACTCGCTTTTGCTTCGTCTATGGATTTTAAACTATACCAAATGGATGTTAAGAGTGCCTTCCTCAATGGTTTTATTCAAGAGGAAGTGTATGTTGATCAACCCCCGGGCTTTGAGGATTTTGAGCACCCGGAGTATGTCTATAAACTAAAGAAAGCACTCTACGGTCTTAAACAAGCACCTCGTGCTTGGTATGAACGTTTGAGCAAGTTTCTTTTGGACAACGGGTTCAAAAGGGGAAGGTTGACACTACACTTTTTTATCAAGAGTAAAAACGATAACATCCTCTTGGTGCAAGTTTACGTAAATGACATTATATTCGGTGCTACTAACGAATCTTTGTGCAAGGAATTTTCAAACTTAATGACAAATGAATTTGATATGTCCATGATGGGGGAACTCAATTTCTTCTTGGGGTTACAAGTCAAACAAATGAGGGAAGGAACCTTCATTTGTCAATCAAAGTATTGCAAGGAGCTCCTAAAGAGATTTGAAATGGATGGCTCCAAAGCAATGGCTACCCCAATGAGCACCTCCGAGCACTTGGAAAAAGATGAAAAGGGTAAGGAAGTAGACGTAAAGAAGTATCGAGGTATGATCGGATCCCTTCTTTATCTTACCGCTAGTAGACCCGATATCATGTTTAGCGTTTGTTTATGTGCAAGGTATCAATCTTGTCCGAAAGAATCGCATTTAACGGCGGTGAAACGGATAATGAAGTATCTTGTTGGTACAATGAACGTTGGACTATGGTACCCCAAGGGGTCTCCTTGTTATCTCTTTGGCTATTCCAACTCGGACTTTGCCGGTTGTAGATTAGACCGTAAGAGTACAAGTGGGACTTGTCACTTGCTTGGTAGTTCTTTAGTCTCATGGTTTAGCAAGAAGCAAGTCAGTGTTGCGTTATCCACAACCGAAGCGGAATATGTTGCCGCCGGTAGTTGTTGTGCTCAAATCCTTTGGATGAAGCAACAACTTGTGGATTATGGCCTTAGTATCGATCACGTCCCTCTTCGATGTGATAATACTAGTGCCATAAGCTTGACGAAGAATCCGGTTCTTCACTCAAGGAAGAAACATATTGACATTAGGCATCATTTCATTAGAGATCCTGTTCTCAAAGGTGATGTCGAAATTGAGTTCGTTGAAACACACAACCAATTAGCCGACATTTTCACAAAACCTTTAGAGAAAGAGTCGTTCTTCCGCATTCGTAGTGAACTCGGAATCCTTGACTCCACGATGATCTAAATTGTGCATTAATTATTATTTTTGGTCCCTACTAACTTGAACGTTGGAGACGTTTTTAATTCTTTTTTGCAGGGCTCTTTTTTAATTTTATTTTCAGGTGTCAAAGTCAGGGGGAACAAAGCAAATCGACTTTTTATCTCCAGACCTGGTGTAAATCGATTTACAGGCTTGTGATAATCGACTATCACAACCCACAGGAGTTGGAGCAAAGAAACTGAAAGAGCCAACAATCGATTATCAGCATTAAGATAATCGATTATCAGGGGCTGCAGAACTTTCTCAAAAGTCAGGCGCAAACCAGCAACAATCGATTATCAACTATAAGATAATCGATTATTTAAGCCTGCAGAAGTTAAAGGCAACTCAGGCGCAAACTACAACAATCGATTTACAACCAGGCAGAAATCGATTATTGAAGCCTGCAGTTTCTTTGGCGGAGAATATGAAGACTCAGATAATCGATTTACAGGGAGTGTAAATCGATTATCAACGGCGATTTTTCAAAAATCTGACCGTTGCAGAGACGTTGGAGGAGCATTTAAACCTTGTTTGACCATTCCAACGGATCTCTACACCTCTTCCACTATATATTGGTGATATCTACTTCATTTTTATTCATTCCAATCATCTTCTCTCAATATATTCATCATAATTCATCATTCTTGCTATTATTCTTCATTTTTTTTCAAAATTTCTGCAATCTCTCTCTCCTCTCTTGTTGCAATGGCAGGCGGTCAAAGAAAGCGTTCTCGCACCAGCAAGAACGTGGCTTCTTCCTCGGCTCCTCCACCACCGGCGCACAAGTACCTCGACGGGTCGTTCCTTTGGTTCAACGACCACGCAGAGGCGACGCGGTTCTCGGAGAAATTTGAGCACCGAGAGATTCTCCCTCCCCGATTCTCCACAGCCCGCTTCATTCATGACTCCATTCCACGTGAGGCACGAGTTATCCTCGAACGTGGAAACTTCCTCGACCTCCTCTACATCAAGAAGGTCAATTATCACCCCTTTCTTGTTCGAGCTTTCTACTCGAACTTGAAAAAGGATGAGGACGGAGCATTGATCTCTAACGTCAACGGGGTGGACATCTATTTGAATGAGGAGAACATTCAAATCCTCACCGGGCTTCGTCGGGATGGACAGGATCTCGGGCTCTACGTTGGAGAAGAAGGAGCACGGTTCAACGAGACCGCTCTCTTAGAGGAAGTGGGCATCCGACACTTCATACCCACTCCCCAACAGCGGCGCCCTACGATTGCTTCCATGAGTCCCGTGTTTCGATTCATTTTTTATGTTTTGACACGGATTCTCAAGCCCAGGAAGTTCAATCACACCACTCTCTCCCAGGAGGACACGAAGACAATTCATGCGATGATTCACAACGCCAATCTCAATTGGTGTAAATTTGTGATGACTCACATGTTCACGGCCACCTCCGACAATCGGCCGCTCCCCTACGCCCTCCTTGTCATGGCGATTCTTGAAGAATATAACATCAAAACCGATGTTGGGCCAAAGATAAAGGGGACAAAGCATTGGGAGATTGATGAATCCTCTTTCCACTCAGGCACCGACGAGACTCCGTTTCGACAGCCTCGTCCACGCCGCCAACCGAGAGCCATTGCCTCAGCCGCCGCCACTTCGACCAATCCTTCTCTCGCCGAGCAAATGGCAGCCTTGACCGCCACTCTCTCTCGGATTGACACGAACGTCTCTAAAACGGCACACAACGTCAATACCTTGAGCCGTGAACTTCACGGGTATTTTGACTTTGTCAATTACCCGTACGCTCAAATGGTCCCTTACGTTCCTCCACCGAATTTTGGAGGTGAACAAAGTAGGACTCAAAACGTTGGTAGAGATGACGAGGTGGATGATGAGGAAGAGGAAGAAGAAGAGGAAGAAGAAGAAGATGATGATGATGATGATGATGATAATGATGATGGCGATGGTGATGAAGATGAAGAAGAAGAAGAAGACATTGACGAAGAACAACTTCTCAATGATCTTTCCCCGGATTTCTAGAGCTCTAGCTCTACTTTCTTCTCTTCCTTATTCTATCATCTTTTAATACGCTTTCGTTATGTACTCCGTTATTTCCCTTAATTAATTAATAAAAATCTTTATGATTTTTGTTGTTAACAATCTTTTTGTTAATGTCAAAAGGGGGAAGATAAAGGCTATGCATATATTAAGGGGGAATTTTTTAAAAAGATCAAAATCCTATGCATATCCCCGTCTTGTTTTCCATTATCAAAAAGGGGGAAATTGTTGGAACACGCTTTGTACGATAAACTAAAGTCGTGTTCATTTCTGACAGGTTTTGATAATTGCCAAACCGCCGTGGATATAAAGACTTTCGTTGAATAACTCAAGGCGTGAAGAATGGCTTGGAACAAGACCTAAAAGACTCAAGGACAAGATCAGGAATTGAAGACTTAGTCGAGTCGGTCTTTTGTGATCAAAACCGACAATATATTCAAGTCTCGGTTCTCAAAAAGTCAAAACAATTTTTACAAACCATAAAATATTTTTTGTGCATCAAAACAAATATTTTTGATGATTTCTTTTATTTTTAAAATCCTTGGTCCTTGCTCAGAACCAAAACCACCTAAGTCGGCGTTCGGCTTTCGACGTTCGGCTTTCGGCGTTCGGTTTTTGGCGCCCGAACCAACTCCGTGGTTTTCAATAGTTTTAAACCCTGTTTTTACCTCTGAGCATTTTTAAAATGTTCCCAAATAATTATTTTATAAAAACCACTTTTGTATCTTGGTCAATCGGTCTAACACGTGAAAAACGGTCTAAACCGTACGTACGTATTATACGACCTTGGAGACTTGGTTTTTGCCAAACAAGTCTTGTTTTCACTATTTAATACCATATACAATATTTTCCAAACCTGGTTTTTACTTTTGGGAACACTTCGTTTTTGGACCTCGGTTTTTCAAAACGGGTTTCAGCTGGCTAGACTTTAGCTGGGTGATAATCGATTATCACCTTAGTGACAATCGACTATCAGCCCCTGCAGCTTTGAACTTCCAAAGTTCTGAAGCACGCAATAATCGATTATCAGCTTTGCAATAATCGATTATCAATCTTTGCAGCCAAAACCCAGAATCTTCTAAGAGGACCAATAATCGATTATCACTTGTTGACAATCGATTATCTGGGTTACCGTTGTCCTCCAACGGATAGAATTTTAAATTTTTGGATAGGGAATCTTTGGATAATCGATTATCATGCTTTGACAATCGACTATCAGCCTGTGTCCCTGAAAAATTTGTCTTCATCCTGTTGGAAATTCTAGCAACGGGTTTATCCCATTTTGGGCTATAAAATGGCACCCAAATCCTCTCATTTCATACACAATTCTTCAACATTTCAATACTCCTTCATTGCATAAGCATTCCTATTTTCTTTGCTATTTGAGAGCCAATTCTTGAAGAAATTGTCGTGTTCTTGAGCGTTTACTAGTTCACTCATATCTACTCTTTGTGAGAGTTTTATTCCTGAGTGTTTAAGTGTTTTCATACACTTTAAGGGAGCTTGTTCCCTTGTTGTAAACTCGAAGGAAATTACTTGTTCCTTCGTGAGAAGTCTTGGAGTGCGGTATCTCCGAGCAAAGGTGTTGAGGCTCGTGTGACTCGGGTTCTCAAGTTGTATCGGTTTGTTAAGCACCCTTAAGCTTAACGGATTTAGTGTAGCTCGAGAGAGTCTCTCGGGGGGCTGGATTAGCCACACGTTGTGGTGAACCAGGATAAAACTCGGTGTGCTACTTCCTTACGCTCTTTATGTAACGCCCCAAAATATACCCTAAAATTTATTGAATTAAATATTCAATTAAACAAAATTTGTTTTGATTAAAATAAATTGTTGTTGGGCTTTGGGCTGAAATAAAATATATATTGATATCCTATAAACATAATTGGGATAAATCTCATAGAGATAAATCCAACATGTTGATTTATTGTGTGATCTTGATTGGGAACCTGAGTACAGACCCAAATTAAGAATAAATGAAGAAACTGTTTATAATGTGAACTTTGAAATGATTTATTGAAATAAATCATGGAAATAAATAATATGAATTAAATGTGAGAACCTTTGTTTTAATAAAGGTCAATTAAACCAATTTTGACTCTGTCAAAGTCAACCACCCAAAAATATGATGTCGGAAAAAGTATAACGAATAAATATAAAAATTATATCGTTAGATAGAGTTTAACTGTCTGATCGCAACGGTGCAATCGGATTTCAATTCGGAGAAAGTTGGACCAAAAAGTGTTCCCCGACTGGGACCAAATTAGTCCCAATCAAGGACTTGCCTTTGGAATCGGAGAAATATCGCAGCCCCCTCCACTGAGACGCCGAAACAGGAACAGATACATCATCACCTTGGCCTCTTCCTCCATTCTTTTACTATATAAGAAACCCAACTTCACCATTTCTTCACCATTCTTCATCAAATTCATTCTGAGAGATAGCCTTGAGTGTGGATAACGCAGTGGTGCTGTCAATTTGGTGAGAGGTCGCCGGAACAAGACGTGGTGTTCGCCGGAAGTTTCACCGGAAAATATTCAAAACCTTCATTAACCTTCGAGATAAGCCCGTAGATATATCTAGTGATTAGAATGTTCGTATAGATCGTTTTTACGTTCATAAACGGTCGTTTGGTTGAGTTTTATGTTTGACATGTTTGAAGAACCAAGAATCATAAACCAAGAAATTGTTGTTAAAACTACAAATTAATGACTCTAAAATGATCTGTGAACATTGGGGAACATTCCTATATAATTTAATTGAAGTTTGGTAATTAAAAATAATAATCTTAAAAATTGAACAGAGGAAGAAGATGATGAACAGTGGCCGAAAATCGATTATTTCCTTCCTAATAATCGATTAAAAATTTGTTCAGATAGTCAGTATATTTAAAAATAATAATAATCGATTATTTTAATCATAAAAATCGATTTAACGTTATTAATAGATTATTTTAATTATAAAAATCGATTATTATGAATTAATTGATTATTTAAATGGTAAAAATCGATTATTATGAATTAATGGATTATTTAAATTGTAAAAACCGATTTTTTATGAATTAATCGATTATTTAAAATATAAAAATCGATTTTTAGCAATTAATTGATTATTTAAAATATAAAAATCGATTTTTAGCAATTAATTGATTATTTAAAATATAAAAATCGATTTTTAGCAATTAATTGATTATTTAAAATATAAAAATCTATTTTTAGCTATTAATGGATTATTTTAAATATAAAAATCGATTTTTAGGTATTAATTGATTATTTTTAAAAATAAAAATCGATTTTTCTTAAGTCGAGATCCTGTTCCGAAAATATTCGGAAAATATATGCTCTAAAATCCACCAATTGATTATGATCATTGGAAAAATGATTTACCATAATAAAAATGATGTTTTTAACAAATAAAAATGTTATGTGATGCATGACGGTAAGTTAGGGTGTTAACACTCGAAGCTAGGCCGCTAATTATTATTGAATATTATGTTGATTGATGATTATGGTAATGATTATTGATTGATTATTATGATGATTGAATCTTGATGAATATTATGATTAAAAATGATAATTGTGAATGATTAAATCATAATGAATATATTGATGATTGTGAAAATAAAATGTATTGTTAAGGGTATCTAGAAGACCTCTAAGATATACCCATATTAATGTTGATTTGAAAGGTATCTAGAAGACCTCTAAGATATACCTATTTAAGTTAGGCCTTGCGGGTATGAACCCCGGTGGCTAGGGTTAAAACGTACGTACGGGATCCAAGAACCAAACTTGAGTACCTACTCGTTTGGGGGTACCACCCACCCAATAGTGAACACTACGCTGTCGGTTTTTGGTTGGCCTTAAGTGAAGGTAAGTTTAAGATTTTCAAAACCCTTTTATCTTAAACTAGGCCTAGCTTAAGGATTATTTAGGAATATTTTATACTGGAATATAGTTTAATTATTTAAACTAGAATTCGTTTAAGGGTTGACAAATATTAAAGTGATTGGCCTTAGACTAAGAATAGTTTAAGGATATTGTTGAATGTTGAATATTGAATATTGAATATTGAATATGAGTAAATATTGAATGATGAATATTGAATTGAATATTGCAATTATTATGAATGACTGATGAACATTGAATGTAAATATAAATGTTGAATAATGCATGATGAATAATTTTTAATAATTATTGATTATCTGAACTGAACATTATGTGCATGATATCAAATGATTTGATTATGAATTTAGATTCAGTTTATATGGATGTTCGATGCATTAGATATGCTTACTCAGCTTCAACGCTGAGCGTGTAGTATGTTTTATTTGCTACACGCAGGTTAATGAAGTGACGTGATCCTGGAGGCAGACGGAGGCGAGATTGTCGGATTGGATGTGATGGTTTTGAATTAAAGAATATAAATAAGTTATGTTTGTGATTATGATTGTTAAGCTTCCGCAATATTGAAAACTCCGTACTGTTTATATTATGAAAAATATTATTGTGATAAATAAAAGTGTTTGAAATGTTTTAAATTTTTACGATTACCAAGTTAATACTTTAATCTGAAAGGGGCTGCAGACCTGGACAGATTAGGGTGTTACAGTTTGGTATCGGAGCAAATGGTTTTAAACCCGATCTTCGGATCGAAACTTGATTTTAAAAAAAAAATATTCAATCACATCCACGACTCTCGCATCCCTCTGCTCCAGGAAAGGTATGAGAAATTACTTGGTAAATATTTAGTCTGTTAGAATTCTCATTGAATAATAATTGATTAGTACTGAAATCATATCGAGCATAGACTCTAATAGAACTTTCGTACTCGGTGAAGAGACGAAAGAATAAATAAAAAAAATATGACTCCCTCATACGTTATCAACATACTTATCGCATCGCGAATTACGAAACTGATCGTTCTTGTAAAGTCGCTTAGAAGTGAGACGAATATGAAGAAACAATTAATGTTGAATAACATCTGTGAAGCTACTGTCAAAGATCCTCATGTGGACTGAAGACGATTGGATCGCTGATTCAAACACGAACGTTTACAATCCATAAACTCTTTTGTCTAAAATGGTCCCATTCTGATGTCTAACTCATTACGACGCAAATATGCGATTATATCATACGAATCGAAATCGTTCATTATGCAACAATTCCTTGCAAAACCTCGTCAAAATACCATACAAGGAAATTGATGTTATTCTTAGTATGCATTGGCTGACTCAACATTGTAGCTGTTGAAAACTTGTGATGAAGAATTCCTCAACTGAAGACCGATGATGGTAAACTCATAGAGGTGAAAGCAAATCTGATATCTAAACCAACCGAGTTCATCTCGAATATATATATATATATATATATATATATATATATATATATATATATATATATATATATATATATATATATATATATATATATATATATATATATATATATATATATATATATATATATATAATATATATATATATATATATATATATATATATATATATATTATATATATATATATATATATATATATATATATATATATATATATATATATATATATATATATATATATATATATATATATATATATATATATGAAAACATCTCAGCCATAACAAGTGTGCAGTCTACGCGAAAAGAAACATCTGAACTGAAGTAACGTACCGAAAGTATGTCACCTCTCTGATATGAATTTCCTAATATTTCACCGTTCTGAGAAATTGAATTCTCTGTCAATCTTGATCCTAGAAAGGACCAATATTCGTAACTCTGTATTGATCGTGTTTCCATCAATGACTTCCTGACAAAGAATCACCTGATCAAGTGTTTCCTCCTTGGGAGAATACCTATTTTGTTCATACGCGAATCAATGAGACTCTATATCAACTACTGTCAGTTGAACAATTCATTCTCCTTTACCTCGTATCATGACTTATTTGATCAGCTTAGAGAATCCATTTTATTCTCTAAGATTGACTTACGGTCAGGATACCCACAAACCCCTATCAAGAAACTTGAACAAACTGACGACCAGGAATCGCTGTCCTTTACAATGAACTGACGAGTTGTTCGATCAAATTCAAGGAACCCGTTTGTTAGAAGCTATAGACAGCTCGACCTTGTTGAATGAACGGATGCCTTGTTATAATAACTTAATTGCTTATCGTCGAAAACATTAGTGAAATAAAGTGATGCTGAAAAGGCAAATAGTTAAGAAAATTGACTCGTTCGTATACGCTATTAACGTGAAAGATCGCGACGTGGAACAATACAAAACAAGATGTTAAACAGTGACACCAACAGTGAAAGACTGAAGAATGAAGAAAATATAGCTCGCACTGGTCATACAGCCTAGAATAATATTTATGGAAAATATCATTTCAACATACAACTTGGATCATATGAGGAATGTTACAAATGCAATTCTAAGTCTAATCTCCCAGGATTCACAAACTCATCATAACTAACCCCAGGTCCCGGGAAAGCTTTAGCAAACTCTAGTTTGTCTAAAAGCTCGTCAACAGAGAAAGAAGAAATAAAAAGTTTCCTCTGACTGGAAGCCATGAAGTTCTGCCTCACCGCATCGTCTAAGAATTTGAGAAGGTTATTGAAATAACCGTCAATGTTTAAAAGACCAATGGGTCTATTGTGTAACCCTTCAGAAGCCCACGAGATCAAGGTGAACAAACCTTCCATGGTGTCAACTCCTCCGGGAAGAACAATGAAAGCTTCCACGGCATGATTCATCTCAAAATATTTGTAGTAATTACTGGAAACTGGGTGCTCTACACCGTACGTAGGTCCCTAGACCCGTCGTGTTGCTATGTACCCAGGAATGAAACCTCTAACGAGACCACCATTAGTAAAGACTGTTGAAGCAACAGCTCCTTGAAGGCCAACACTACCTCCTCCATAGGCAAGTTTAATTTTTCGTCTTAACAATTCCCTTCCTAAAGCTACTGCAGTAGCCATAAACTTTGGATTTATACCAAGAGAATGACTACCAAGTAGACCAACGAACCTTATGGTGTAAGGAAGTGTTTGAGAAGTTCCTTTCATAATGTGAGAATGTGAGATACTCTTTCCATAATCGTGATATATAGTCTCTAAAACTGGACCATTGATGGAAAAGTAATTATCACCAGCCAAAATACATACAGTAAAATGGGTTCAAATTACCTGCAAACGAGAACGTACTCGCCAATACTACAGTCTGCTGACGATATGACATATTGAGACTCTTGAACAGCTAGATTTGCTATCCTGAAATATGTTCAAATCCGAGACGAAAAGTCAGAACGGCTATTTCCTAAGACAACGACCTCTTGAGTAACTTCCACAGAGTGAAACATTTGAAGGATGAAAATCTACGATTAGTAACGATAATTTGCAAACGTTATGTTTGTAGCTTGTTACTCACATCCTTGAATGACTCGACTTGCTGTGTTAACTACACCCTTGAAATACCTCTCTTGATCGATCTTGAATTCCATTCTTTGTGTCAAAATATTAAAACCACGATTCTTCATTAAACCAAAGATGCTTCATGATACCGATCTTTGAAAACTATAGTCTATGAACTACGTGACTCGATCACAATAGTAAAACTACCTTGACTTGAACATTATGTTGAACCTCTCTTTGTGGACCACAAAACAATCAATGCAATTACGTTATCTCTGAAGATTATTATCGATGATCTTATTGACCAAACAAACTCCGTTATAACCCTAGCAAGGATATGTGTGTGCAACAACCACAGAAGAAATGACATCACGAGAACAAGCTGAATCATTCAAGCGAAAATCCCTAACCTATATGCGATGTTGGTGTTAGAACTTGTAAGGATCCCTCACTCTATGAATTCATGAATTGAATCGCGTACTAAAGATATTCTCTTCTTCCCTTGAAACAAGATCAGCCATAGTGCTACAATCGAATCTGTCGCTATCATATCTAGATATGGTTTCAAATTAATAGAAGAAGTTTAAATACGACAATTCGTACATGAGACGCTACTCAAACGTCATCACCTATGAATATGAAGACTCATTAAACGATATATGAGCGCTACCATGAAGTGAATGAAGAAATGTTTCGATGTAAATCGATGATAACAAGCTACTGTACAATCAATCGAAAGTACTTCCTTATAAATGATGACAAATCCCATATTCTGAACCGATGAAAGCCATTTAATGTTATTTACGAGTCATTGATGTACTATGTGAACGATGTGAAGATGTTTTGAAACAAACTCTAAATCTCGAACTATACCTATCGTGAAGGTGATGATTCGAAACTACAAAGGCTATTGAAGAACTTTCAATCAAAGAAGGAATGTTGTTGAATAATGACGAACAATCGAGACTTGTGAATGAACGAAGTGATGTGCAAATATGTTAAATATGCTCTAAAATACGATGTTATACCCTGCAAAGGAACCCAAGTTATGGATGTTGAATTTGAACAGGAACCCGCAAAAGGATTGTTGGATACCTTGCTTAATCTAAGATTGTTAACCTCTTGAAGAAAGAACGAGTTTGATAACATCGACAGTTTGAGATTACATGGATAATGACGTAATTATGGTTTAACCCATTGAGCATGACACGGTCATGATTAAGTGAGATCATTACGAAATGTTGAACGTTTGACCTTAGAAGAATTTTGAGGACGAAATTCCTTTAAGGGGAGAAGAAATGTAACGCCCCAAAATATACCCTAAAATTTATTGAATTAAATATTCAATTAAACAAAATTTGTTTTGATTAAAATAAATTGTTGTTGGGCTTTGGGCTGAAATAAAATATATATTGATATCCAATAAACATAATTGGGATAAATCTCATAGAGATAAATCCAACATGTTGATTTATTGTGTGATCTTGATTGGGAACATGAGTACAGACCCAAATTAAGAATAAATGAAGAAACTGTTTATAATGTGAACTTTGAAATGATTTATTAAAATAAATCATGGAAATAAATAATATGAATTAAATGTGAGAACCTTTTTTTTAATAAAGGTCAATTAAACCAATTTTGACTCTGTCAAAGTCAACCACCCAAAAGTATGATGTCGGAAAAAGTATAACGAATAAATATAAAAATTATATCGTTAGATAGAGTTTAACTGTCTGATCGCAACGGTGCAATCGGATTTCAATTCGGAGAAAGTTGGACCAAAAAGTGTTCCCCGACTGGGACCAAATTAGTCCCAATCAAGGACTTGCCTTTGGAATCGGAGAAATATCGCAGCCCCCTCCACTGAGACGCCGAAACAGGAACGGATACATCATCACCTTGGCCTCTTCCTCCATTCTTTTACTATATAAGAAACCCAACTTCACCATTTCTTCACCATTCTTCATCAAATTCATTCTGAGAGATAGCCTTGAGTGTGGATAACGCAGTGGTGCTGTCAATTTGGTGAGAGGTCGCCGGAACAAGACGTGGTGTTCGCCGGAAGTTTCACCGGAAAATATTCAAAACCTTCATTTACCTTCGAGGTAAGCCCGTAGATATATCTAGTGATTAGAATGTTCGTATAGATCGTTTTTAAATTCATAAACGGTCGTTTGGTTGAGTTTTATGTTTGACATGTTTGAAAAACCAAGAATCGTAAACCAAGAAATTGTTGTTAAAACTACAAATTAATGACTCTAAAATGATCTGTGAACATTGGGGAACATTCCTATATAATTTAATTGAAGTTTGGTAATTAAAAATGATAATGTTAAAAATTGAACAGAGGAAGAAGATGATGAACAGTGGCCGAAAATCGATTATTTCCTTCCTAATAATCGATTAAAAATTTGTTCAGATAGTCAGTATATTTAAAAATAATAATAATCGATTATTTTAATCATAAAAATCGATTTAACGTTATTAATCGATTATTTTAATTATAAAAATCGATTATTATGAATTAATTGATTATTTAAATTGTAAAAATCGATTATTATGAATTAATGGATTATTTATATTGTAAAAATTGATTTTTTATGAATTAATCGATTATTTATATTGTAAAAATCGATTAAAATTAATTAATTGATTATTTAAATTGTAAAAATCGATTTTTAGTAATTAATGGATTACTTAAAATATAAAAATCGATTTTTAGCAATTAATTGATTATTTAAAATATAAAAATCGATTTTTAGCAATTAATTGATTATTTAAAATATAAAAATCGATTTTTAGCAATTAATTGATTATTTAAAATATAAAAATCGATTTTTAGCTATTAATGGATTATTTTAAATATAAAAATCGATTTTTAGGTATTAATTGATTATTTTTAAAAATAAAAATCGATTTTTCTTAAGTCGAGATCCTGTTCCGAAAATATTCGGAAAATATATGCTCTAAAATCCACCAATTGATTATGATCATTGGAAAAATGATTTACCATAATAAAAATGATGTTTTTAACAAATAAAAATGTTATGTGATGCATGACGGTAAGTTAGGGTGTTAACACTCGAAGCTAGGCCGCTAATTATTATTGAATATTATGTTGATTGATGATTATGGTAATGATTATTGATTGATTATTATGATGATTGAATCTTGATGAATATTCTGATTAAAAATGATAATTGTGAATGATTAAATCATAATGAATATATTGATGATTGTGAAAATAAAATGTATTGTTAAGGGTATCTAGAAGACCTCTAAGATATACCCATATTAATGTTGATTTGAAAGGTATCTAGAAGACCTCTAAGATATACCTATTTAAGTTAGGCCTTGCGGGTATGAACCCCGGTGGCTAGGGTTAAAACGTACGTACGGGATCCAAGAACCAAACTTGAGTACCTACTCGTTTGGGGGTACCACCCACCCAATAGTGAACACTACGCTGTCGGTTTTTGGTTGGCCTTAAGTGAAGGTAAGTTTAAGATTTTCAAAACCCTTTTATCTTAAACTAGGCCTAGCTTAAGGATTATTTAGGAATATTTTATACTGGAATATAGTTTAATTATTTAAACTAGAATTCGTTTAAGGGTTGACAAATATTAAAGTGATTGGCCTTAGACTAAGAATAGTTTAAGGATATTGTTGAATGTTGAATATTGAATATTGAATATTGAATATTGAATATTGAATATGAGTAAATATTGAATGATGAATATTGAATTGAATATTGCAATTATTATGAATGACTGATGAACATTGAATGTAAATATAAATGTTGAATAATGCATGATGAATAATTTTTAATAATTATTGATTATCTGAACTGAACATTATGTGCATGATATCAAATGATTTGATTATGAATTTAGATTCAGTTTATATGGATGTTCGATGCATTAGATATTCTTACTCAGCTTCAACGCTGAGCGTGTAGTATGTTTTATTTGCTACACGCAGGTTAATGAAGTGACGTGATCCTGGAGGCAGACGGAGGCGAGATTGTCGGAATGGATGTGATGGTTTTGAATTAAAGAATATAAATAAATTATGTTTGTGATTATGATTGTTAAGCTTCCGCAATATTGAAAACTCCGTACTGTTTATATTATGAAAAATATTATTGTGATAAATAAAAGTGTTTGAAATGTTTTAAATTTTTACGATTACCAAGTTAATACTTTAATCTGAAAGGGGCTACAGACCTGGACAGATTAGGGTGTTACACTTTACTTTAACGCACTCGTTTTTAATTTCCTGCGGTTTTATTTTAAACGCTATTCACCCCCCTCTAGCGTTGGGCCTTTATTCTAACAGGGAGGGTGGTGGGTCGACGATCGATGACGATGTAGCGGCGAAGGAGTGGAGGTCGGCGCTCGATGACGGCTGGAGGCGTGGACGAACGGCAATTGGGTTTTGCGGTTCTGCTTCGAAGTTGAACCAAATGAAACGAGATAAGGTTTTAATTTAACTTCTGCGACGGAAATCCTTCCGTCGCAACAACCGTCGCAAATATAGATTTTAAAAAATTGACGCATATTCCGTCAAATCCTTCCGTCGTAGATTCCGTCAAATTTTAAAATTCATTGTTTTTGTCGCAAAATCTGTCGCAATTTGTGACGGAATTAATCCGTTGCAGATATTCCGTCGCAAATAGAACCAAATCTTGTAGTGGTATCATTTTAGACTCTCTCTTTTTTATTTATTGAACTTTACTATGACATGAAATTATTATCTTTACATGTTAATTCATATTTATTTTTTTAAGAAAATTACTATGAAAAATAAGAATTTGTTTATTTTTTTATGAAAAATAAAGGGATAAAATTATTTATTATATAATCGTAATGACTAAAATGAAATTAAATGAATGAATTACTGCTATGTTAAGACAATATTTCTATGTCATCTATAAAAAATTAGATGTCATCACTATAAGTTAAGGGGAACGAATAAGAGTAGAAATGAAGAAAATGGTTTGATTGAACAAAAAGAATAATACAAGACTAAATTCCATTTTGAACAATCGACTTGAATCCTGAGATAAATATCATCCTCTATTTCTCTGCTGTCTTGAACGGTACACCCAAAATATTTAAATCTCTTTACTTGTGGCATAATATTTTCTCCAATTTTCACCTCGATGTTACTATTTCTCCTTCCGTTGCCAAACTTGCACTCCATATACTCTGTTTTATTGCGACTTATACGCAAGCCATGCAACTGCAAAGCTTGTATCCACGAATCTAACTTCTCATTCAAATCCTCTTGTGATTCGCTCAAGGATGATGTCGTAGACAAAAAGCATGCACCATGGTACAAATTCTTAGATATACTCGATAAAAACATCCAGTATTAGGGTAAAAAGATATGGGCTTAACGATGACCTTCGGTGTAATCTTACACCGATGGGAAGATATGGGCTTAACGATGACTCTTGGTATAATCTTACACCGATGGGGAATTCCCAAGTTATCCCAATTTTAATCCTCACACTCGTTGTAGCACCATTGTACAGGAATCGCACAAATACAAGTAATCCTTACTCCTTTTTTCTCCATGATCTTGCACAATATCTCTCTTGGTACCCTATCATATGTCTGTCATATGTCCTCCCACACTTATAAGATATAAGATAGATATGAAATGCTCGTATAGCTTCTGAAAACAAGTGCTAGAAAAATAATATTTCTGTCACAAGTAACTAATTAGTTTTAATGCATTTAAGTATAGCTTTGATTAATTTTAAGAAAAAGTTAGGGATACACCAATTTTTGTACACCAACTTCCACACCAGTGTATCACAAACACAAACAAATATTGTTTGTTCACGTACAAACAACCAACCATTATATGTGTCTGTGATACACTCTATGCAAGTTGGGATACAAAAAATTGGTGTACCCCAAGAACCTAGCACACCTCTTAATTTTACTTCCTCAAAGAAAAGGCTAAAACACATTTACATAATGAATCATGAGATTTCGGAATAGGCCTGTTTGCTTTGAAACCAAAGTGCTTGGAAAACATGAAAGACGATACGATTTGCAAATCACATTCCTTCCATCGAGAACCAACCAAAGATAGCATCAGCCAGAAAATGTTCTTAAAACATAGACGGACGGATGACTTTCAGTAATGATTATGGCCTGTTTGGGAACATAGATTTGGATTTAATGCATTTAAGTATAGCTTTGATTAATTTTAAGAAAAAGTTAGGGATACACCAATTTTTGTACACCAACTTCCACACCAGTGTATCACAAACACAAACAAATATTGTTTGTTCACGTACAAACAACCAACCATTATATGTGTCTGTGATACACTCTATGCAAGTTGGGATACAAAAAATTGGTGTACCCCAAGAACCTAGCACACCTCTTAATTTTACTTCCTCAAAGAAAAGGCTAAAACAAATTTACATAATGAATCATGAGATTTCGGAATAGGCCTGTTTGCTTTGAAACCAAAGTGCTTGGAAAACATGAAAGACGATACGATTTGCAAATCACATTCCTTCCATCGAGAACCAACCAAAGATAGCATCAGCCAGAAAATGTTCTTAAAACATAGACGGACGGATGACTTTCAGTAATGATTATGGCCTGTTTGGGAACATAGATTTGGATTTAAATCCAGATTTGATACAAATACCTTGTTTGGCAACCTAAAGAATTTGGATTTAGATTTGATTCAAATTCCTCTCATTACTAACCAACCCACTTACAAATTCATACCCAAACCCATGTCATTTGAATTCCCTGGCCCAATTAAAATTAGAAAAATGCTAGGGGTACACCTTTGTTGTACCCCATTTGTCCCCCACCCCCTCTTCCACCATATAAATGGGCAAAAAACTTAAAAATAAATAATTAATTAAAAATGAAATAAAAATGTATGGTGAAGAAGAGGGTGTGGGACAAATGGGAAGGTGTACCCTAACATTGCTCTTAAAATTAATTAAGTGTAGACATTCATCCTCTTTCGATCCCTCTCGTCCATCGCCTTTCCAGTTTGCGTCTTTCATCTCTGATCGAGATCGCGTCCAAGCTGTGTATTCCAGCGGCTACGTCTGAATCGCTTTCATCCCCTGTCTTCCGAAAACTCCGATCCAGGTATATCTAGAAACCATTTTTTAAACCCTAGCTATGGTTTCCTTGAAGTCCAAGGTTGAGGATGATGAATGAATGTGAATTGTTGACTTACTTCTTCTGTGTACATGCATCGATTTGTGTTTGATTTTTTTCCGATTCACAAAATCAGATTTTTCCTATGGTTTTGAATCTGGTTTCATGATTTAGACCAAACCGTGGCAGTGGAGGAGTCCAGACTGTCGGATATTACTTGTACTTCTGTCATAAACCTGATCAGTGAAACTAGTGCATGAATTGGAACGAATATCTTCATCCCTATTTGCCAACTTGCTTAATGTAAAAAAACAATATTATTTTATTTTAAATTACTACCTACGTCCAAAAAAAATTTACACGTTTTGACTAAAGTTGAAATTAAGGGATGAATAAATTTGTGTTGATTTTCCAAAAATATCCTTGTTGTGATGGGTAAAATTAGAATGTGATGTGTAGATTATTAGGAAAAAGGTATGATGTGATAGGTAGGGTTTGAAAAAGTAAGGGGTAAAAGTGGTTTTTAATAGAAATGAGTAGGAGATTGTGGGACGCAATTTTTTTGAAACGTGTAAATCTTTTTGGGACGGAGAGAGTAATTTTTTTGGGTTCACATGCGACTGGATTTGTAATAACCATAGTTGGGTTTTAATGATGTATCCTGCTTCACGCACATATTTCCCTAGAAATCTGCTCCATTTGCCAACTTGCTTGGATGGTGTATCAAGGAAATTAAATCAAAGTCCTGGGTGGATTCACCCATGTTCATTGAGCGGTTGTTCATTTCTTGCTTTGTTGTTTGTTGTGTTTGGACTGTTTGGTTTGAGAATTGCTTGAGTTTGAGTTTTAGTGAGACAATGGCAAAATGGCAAGAAGAATATGGGTAAGGCATTGAACCACCATATTGATTTTTAGAGGGGATGTTGCAGAACAATATGGATGAGATGACGAGTGAAGGAATGAGCACGTCAACAGGCTCTGTGTCGAAGAAGGTGAAGAAAGATCGTCTGGCAGAGGCAGTTACAAGTTTCGCGAACTCATTCAACAAATATGTTCAAAGCAAGATCAATATGACTTCAAATGCGAGCGAGAAAGAAATCCATGACGGGACGTTGTTTCAAAAGTCGATGGCATACTTCGTCATCAAGTGTTGAAAGCTGTTAATTAGTACCGATCAGTCTTTTAATTTAAATCCTTACAAATATAATCAGATTTGTCACGTTACATTGAGACGATTAGAATCCCCAAAATATCTTTTAATTCTTTAAAAGAATAAGTTGTCGTAAATAAATAATTCTTATTTATTTAATTATTGATTAACTTCTAGGCTGGTTTTTAGGGCGTTACAGTCATCCACCAGCAAGCTCCTATAGAAATAAGACTATAGATAATTGGGATGATATTTGTATTCTATTTGGATCGGATAGAACATTAGGGGATGGTGTAGAACAATATGATGAAGCAGCGATGACTATGGATGAGGAGATGACAAGTGAAGGAATGAGCACGTAAACAGGCTCTGTGTCGAAGATGGTGAAGAAAGATCGTCTGGCAGAGGCAGTTACATGTTTCGCGAACTCATTCAACGACTATGTTCAAAGCAAGATCAATATGACTTCAAAGGCGAGCGGGAAAGAAATCTATGACGTTGTTTCAAAAGTAGATGGCATACTTCGTCATCAAGTGTTGAAAGTTGTTAAGAAGTTTATGAATATGCCAGATGAGTTTCAAATGCTCAAGGATTTGCATGAAGACGAGAAGTTAGATTGGATTTTGTTATGGTCGGAAGAGTGATCGAGTTATGAACAACTACGCAATATTAAATATTTACTACAAATTAATACTTTATCTAATTGTCATACATTAGTACTCCTTTTGTCCCAATTTAAATCGTCTGTTTTGATTTTTAGACATATTTAAAGAAAATAAAAAATAGAGTTGATTTTCCAAAATTGTCATTACTTTTTAGAAGGGGTGATGATGAATGAGAAGATAAGGTGAAGAAGAGTGACTTATATTAGGGGTAGTTTAGGTATTTTATTTTTAAAAGTTTATGAAAACAACTAACAGGCAACTTATTTTGGGACGGAAAAAAAAGGCAAACATGCAATTTAAAATGGGACGGAGGGAGTATGTATTTTGTTTATGAAACAATTGGTCATTATGTTATTTGAGATTATGTTTACAATATTTTATTCATTAAAGATTTGAAATGAAATTCTAGTACTTGCCAAACAATATCAAAATTTGAATTCTAGAATTGAAATTATGAATTTCCCCAAACAGCATTTGGATTTGAAATTATAAATTTTGAATTTCTTGTGTTTGCCAAACACCAAAATAGAATTTGAATTATGGAATTTCAAATTATAGAATTGAAATTCAAAAATTGAAATGAATTCCCCTATCCAAACACTACCTTAAAGAATTGTAAACATTTATTCCATATATATAGTATGGGCTTTTGGGGGTTGCGGTGCAATCGGGCGCCACCACACATACAACAGTTACACAAAGGTGACGGTGGTACAAACCTTTAAGGTTCAGAATCCCACCAGCACACCATACCAGTCTAGTACGGAGTATTTTATGTGCAACAAAAACAATAAGAAATTTGCTACTCAGCTGCTTTAATTAAACATAACAAAACAATCAATCTTCTTTAAATCGGGCCACATCTAATATGCGACCATCTCTAGCAATCTGCTTCAAGTCTATAATGTGACTATTTCTGAGAAACCCATAGCCAAAAGTCCCATTTCTGTAAAGCCAAATCCTTCCTTCCACCTGCCGGGGATTCAAACTAGTTCCCAGCAGGTCAGGGATAACCAAGTCATAGCTTGAATTCATTGTGAGCGTATGTGATACGTCCCCGCTATCAGAACAAGCTATACAATCCTCAACAATGTCACCTTCAGCAAGAGGCTGTTGAAGATGTATGCGGCTCTCGTATATATGTTGCTCATCTGAAGATAAGGGAGATTCGATAAAGGTAGTGTTCGAAGTCCAGAAAACCGGGGTACATCCAGAGAAAAGTTGAGAAAGTTCCCCAACTCTCCGGCACGTAATTCCTCCAATGTCATCATATGAAACAAGATAAAATTCAAGGCTCATGTCATCACTCATTCCCTGCAGAGAGAGGCGGACAGAGTTCTATGAGAGAAGCTTTGCCCATCCAACAATGACAATGCACTATAATACCACATTAAATACAACAACAACAACCCAGTTGAATCCCACAACAGTAGGGTCTGGGGAGGGTGTGTGTACGCAGACCTTGCCCCTACTCGGAAGTAGGGAGGCTGTTTCCAAGAGACCCCCGGCTCCACCTGCACAAAAATATGGAAGAGAACACAGTATAGCACAGATAAGGCACCAAGTACAAGCAACAAGTACAAACAATAGCAAAAAATTCCCAACAAATACAACACACTACAAAACAACCTCTACAACACCGAGCTCCTATCCAGCTACTCTGATCCTAGTTCTCCAAAGGTTCCTATCTAGAGCCATATCCTCAGTCAGGTCGAGAAGTCCTAAATCCTGTCTTATCACCTCCTCCCAATTCTTCTTAGGTCTACCCCTTCCCCTACTTCCCCCGATAACTGTAATCCTCTCGCATCTCCGTACAGGGGCGTCAGCATCCCGCCGTCTCACATGGCCAAGCCACCTCAACCTCGCTTCCCGCCGCATGCAGACGACGCACATGAGTCTTCTTAACCGCCCAACACTCTGCCCCATATAACATAGCAGGTCTGACTACGGATCGATAGAACTTACCTTTCATTCTAGGCGAAATCTTCGGATCACACAACACCCCTGAAGCTAACCGCTATTTGGCCCAAGCCACTCCAACCCGATGTCCAACATCCGCATCTAACTCCCCATCCGCCTGAATTACTGAGCCAAGATAACGAAACCTGTCTACCTTAGGTACTAGGTGAGAGTCAATCTTGACTTCCACCTCTGATTCTGTATCCCGGCCACTGAAACGACATTCCATGTATTCAGTCTTGTTCCTACTTATTCTGAATCCTTTAGTCTCAAGGGCAAGGCGCCATAATTCCAACTTATCGTTTAGTCCCTCACGCGTGTCGTCGATAAGCACAATATCATCCGCGAAAAGCATGCACCATGGGACCCCGTCTTGAACACCTTGAGTTAGGACGTCCATCACCAAGGCGAACAAAAAAGGGCTAAGAGCAGACCCTTGGTGCAACCCCATCCCTACCGAGAAGGAATCTGAGACGCCCCCGGAAGTCCTTACCTTGGTCATAGCCCCATCGTACATATCCTTGATCGCGCGAGTGTACACGATGGGCACTCCTCTCACCTCAAGGCACCTCCATAAGACCTCCCTTGGCACCCTATCATACGCCTTCTCAAGGTCAATAAACACCATATGAAGGTCCTTCTTCCTAGCCCTATACTCTTCCACATTAAATAAGTAATGCAATTAGGATGTGCTAAGAGGTACTACTCGAGCATATGAGTGAGCACTACTACAATCATAAGAAAACATTCAGAGATGTAATTAGGATGTGATTTACATATGAGTGAGCACTAGAACAATCTCAAACACTTTACTCTTCAGAAAACATTCAACGTTACCGAGACGATATCCAATAGCATCATATCTATCTAAATTCTCAATATCAGGTCATCTATATCATGCAAAATACTAAATAAAGATCAAACATTCAAATGCACATTGTATTCTATTACTCCCTTATTATGGCTCTCCATAGACCTGTACACTGAGTTTAAGCAAATGATTTTTGTGATTAAAATTTATATTAGAATGAAAGAATCAATTAGGACCAGAGCATTCTTCCTTGAAAGGAAAAATTGGACTATTATTCAGGACGCTCCAAAAAAGGATGATTGAATGTAAAAAGGGGGTGAAGGAAGCATCTTTAATTTTTGACCAGTGAGAAAATAATTTTTCATGGAAAGTCATCCACAATGGGCAAATGTTAAATAAAGATCACAACTTTCAATTCACATTGCTTCATGATACCAAAAATCTTTAAGGCGAGTCATATAAAATGATGTGACGAATTGACGATAAATAAAGACCAAACCTTTCAGGTAAAACTGATTTTATGATACAAAAAATTAAAAATTACGGAGTAAAAAGGTGCGAGGCAATCAATTAAATCATGCAATACTGAAAAAAGATTAAATCTTTCAGTTCCTATTGCTTCATGATACAAACAGGCTTCAAACCAAGTCAGGAAGATTGAATAAATTCACCCGGCATTGCTGATCATGATTGAAAAAGTATTATGCTTTATTGAAAAAAAACTAGATCTAAAGAGTAAAGAGAATAAGAGCAAAACCTTCCATAGACCCTGCAATGGCCTAGCTGGAGTGGGTGAGCAATTGACAACCTTGACAAAGTGCTCCGTGCCCCACTTCCTCCTTCCCTGCCTTTCCTTTTTCCTCCTTCGCTGTCTCCTCCATGATCCATTCCCAGAAGAAATCGTCTTGTTTGCAAAGTACTGATAAATCTCATACATTGATAGGTCAGGCAGGCTTCCTGGGGAGCCAAAGGACTCCTCGGGCTCCTCTTCCTTCACATTCCCTGTACTTGAAACCTCCTTAACATTCCCTGAACTTGAAACCTTCATAAAAGCTGCATTCTGTGGGGAACCCGAACTGTGCACATAGAAATTCACATTCTCTTCAATAGCAATATGACATTTCCCGATGAAATTCACATTGACTGGAACTAATTCCGACAGTGATTCCTCCGAACCCATCAAATTCTCAGAAACCTCGAGCCTACTTTCGAGATCAAGGTAGTTAACCGGCTCTCCATCTGAACTAATCCCCATCCATAGGAATGGAGCCTTGATCACCTTATAGGTAGACGTTTTCATAGGGGTAACCCATGACCCGGACACATAAAAAGGGCCCCACTCGAAGAACACGAGATGACCCGAAATACCGGAATCCACACCAGCGCCGCTGCGGCGCCAGAAGCCGATGAGATTCTCGCACTCGTGTAGCGTTTTGTAGAGGAGCTTATAGGAGATCTTGCCATTGCCCCATTTCTTGATGAGGGTCTTGGATCCCCACCTGCGGTCGCACATAGAGAACCAGAGACGCTGGTTGTCGCGGCAAAGAGAGACGAAGCGCTTCGAGGTGCAGGCGAAGGCGGAGATCTCAGCCGGCGTCAGAAAGGAGAGGATGCAAAGCTGCACGTCTTCCGGGTAATCGGCGAACGAGAGGGAAACGACAACGTTTTCTTCCAGTGCCTTTGTTGCCATTGTGGTAAGATATCTGTGTGACGGATGCCTAGACTTTGTTTCTGTTGGGCAAAATCTAGGGAAGGAAATGAAGGGAGTATTGACGAAAATATTCGTGTTAAATTTGGTTCATTAATTTGGGGCCGTCGAAGACTTCAATGTGATGTGTGCAGTGCACGTCTATTTTTGTTCCTTTTTTTTGAGAAATCACTTTAAATAAAATTAAAAAATAAAATTTATATTTAAAATAGGATTTTTATGTTTTTATTCTTAAAATAGGACTAAACATTACAATAATAGCGTTGTTGCCTCTTTTCTATGTTAGCTCTTCTCCTACTCCTTTCTCTTGTTTTTAATGACCAGAGTTTTTTTTCTTGTTTTTTGTTTTATTTTGTGTGTTTTTTTTTGTTTTATTTTCGTCCCTCTTTTTTTTTTTGGTTTTCTTCTGCGATAACTCTACTTCCCTCTTTTTTTATTTTTATCTTTGTTTTTTCTCTTTCGTCATTTTTTTTTGTTTTTGTTTTCTTTCCATTTCCTTCCTCTTGTTTTGCATACAAATCTTCCCTTTTTTTCCCTCTCTTTTCATTGTACATGGAGTTATTAACTTCTATATTTCCTTTTCCTTGTGTGACGCATTTATCCTTTTGTGTTTAATTACTTTAATACTTAAAGAAATAAAACATAGACAAAGTACCAAAATAGGAGTAGAAATTACCCTAATTAGGACTAAAAAATAAAGAAAAATATCAAAATAGGACTTTCATGTTTTTCCTGAAATATGACTTCGCACTGTTGTAATGTGACTTTGCCCTGTTGTGATGTAGCAATGCAAATGTGCAAATTACTATACTTTTTTGATAATGTATACGACCATGTATGGTAATGTAAATCCTATTTCAGGAATAAAAACATGGAAGTCCTATTTTGATATATTTTCAATGTTTTTGTCCTACTTTCGTCTCTCTCAATTAGAAGTTCTATGTTTTTTTCCCTAAATATGAGTTTGCATTGTGGTAATATGACATTTTACATAGGCATTTGTTGTAATGTGCATGGTCATGCTTCGTAATGTAAATGTATTTTAATTCAGATTTCATGAATAAAACCATGAAACTTCTATTTTGTTAATTATATTTTCATTTTTTACTCCCACTTTAGAGAAAGTACTAATATAGAAGCTCCATTGTTTTACTTCCAAAATAAGAGTTTGCACTGTGGTAATGTGACATGTGGACATGTGGTTCAAGTACTTGTGGTCTTGTGGACATGTAACGTGATTAATGATACTTTTTCTATGCTTTACTCATATTTAAGGTACTTTCTAATTATTTTTTATATTATGGCTTTGTTTGGCACTATATTAATATTTTTTTAAATTTTTTTTTAGAGTTTGTATGGCACTATACGAGACGGCAACAGACTGCATCAACGTCGGTGACAATTTCAGTAGGTTGCAAAGGTAACGGCGGTGACAGTGGTAGCGGTAATAAAGGCGGAAAGGACATTAGGAGTGATGGATATCGGGTCTGATGGACCCGACTCAAGGCCCGATGAAGGCCCACAATTGTGCAAAGTGAACGAGTCCAGGTGCGTGTAACGGATCGGGCCCACTAAGGCGCATATGGGTAATGAGGCGGACGGCCCAATCATGGGCTGAATTAAGATGATCCAGTCCGAGAGAGGAACAGGACACGTGGCCCACACCCCAAATTGTGGGGGAAATGGGAAGAGAACGAGACCGGAAAGGAAGAGAATTACAACCCCACGATCTCCATAATTCTTCCCATTATGTGTAACTTTAGTTGAGAAATTAGGAGCACGATAAAGGGTGGAAGACCCTTCCATTGTAAGGAGAGGACAATGAATTATACACCCAATTGAGAATAATATTTTGAGAATACATTTTCCTGATTCTTATTCCGTTCTTGGTCCGCCATCTGATCGGTTTAATCCCATCATTGGTGCTTTCATTGAGAGTTTATACGGTGAGACGAAGTTGTGAGATTATGGCCGGACGAAGGACTAGACATAACACCGCCGCTTCCGTCCAGTCGAAGGTGAGGAGTGACCAGCCTGAACAAGGCATGATTGTTCCAGTCAATGGGCTGGAAACGGCGTTGAATAATGTGGCTAGCATGATGGCCAACATTATGGAACACTTAGATCAGGCTCTCCCTGGCCCATCTGGTACCCAGAATGTCCCTTCCGGGCAGCCCCGCCAGGTCCTGCGTACTGCCAGTTCTCCCATCCTCCAGGAGCTTCATGATCCGGAGGAGGTTGAGAGGGAGAGACAGGCTATCTCCAGGCGCCAGGCGGAGGAGATGGTGGGGAATAATAGGGCGAATGAAGATCAGACCAGGGCCATGAGTCAAGTAATAGGAAACGGAAACGGAAACCCGCGAGGAACAGTCTTTGAAAGGATATCTCACTGGAGGGCTCACGTTAGTGAGAGGCTGGGGAAGAATCCGAACAAGGCACTGCAGGGCTGGGTACGACCCCAGACCAGCCAAGTGGCATCCTCTAACCGTGAACCTCAGCAGCGAACCGGCCGCGACGGGAGCCAAGCGCCAATGCAGTCATTTGTGGTCTTGGACGACGAGGAAGTTCAAAGCCAAGCCAGAGTCCTAGCACCGCAGCGTCTGGGGCCGCAAGTATCGGAAGCTGGCGAGTTCCAGGATCTGAGGCAACAGATCCAGGAGATGCAGAGGAAGATAAACAGGGGACGAGTGTTCACTACCCGGACGAATACTCTACTTGCCCCGGAGATCTTTGCAAAACCATATCCTCAGGGATTCAGAATGCCGTTTGTCAAGCGTTATGATGGGGAATCGGATCCCTAAGAACATATAAATAGCTACGTCCAGGTGATGATCGCCGTTGATGCCAGTGACGCGTTGATGTGCCGATGTTTCTTGCAGACGGCTGATAGCAAGGTTGCGGACTGGGTGAATCACATCCCAACCGGATCGATCCGGACTTGTGATGAATTGGGATTGCAGTTCCTAGAGCATTTTGCAAGGAACTGCCGTCCCAAGAAGCATTTTACCCACTTGGTCTCAGTACGGCAGAAGCACGGGGAGTCCTTGAAGAACTTCCTCGTAAGATGGAGAAAGGAATCCAGGGAGGTTGAAGGAACCGACGATAAATCCAGGTTAGCATTGTTCACGGCGGCGCTGCAAAATGGTCTCTTTCATACCGATCTCACTACTCATCCCCTGGATACCTTTGAGGAAGCAATGGTTCGGGCAGGAAGGTATGAGACCTTGGAGGAGTGGAAGGAGGAGAAGAAAGAGAAGACTCCCAAAGAAGAAGAGAAGGAGGGAAATAAGAAGCCTTCCAAAAACAAGAAGCAGGGCTTCCCGGATGGCCCAAAGGGCACGAACCCTAGGACCTCGGAGAGGCACAAATCTGCTAACCCAGTGTTTACATTACCGGTGGCTGAGGTCATGGCCTATGCTTCACAGCAGGGACTAATGACATATCCAACCTATTCCCAAAAGGTCTGCAACGTGGAGGACACTGGGAAATGGTGCGCTTACCATCGCAAGAATGATCACAACACAGAGGACTGTTATACCTTGAAGAATGAGATGGCCAGGCTAATCCGCTGGGGTCATCTGAAGAATTTTGTACAAGATAGGGACGGGGGAAACCCCGGGAATGCTCAGAACGGAAAGCGGAGAGAAGGGCAGGTGGCCCAGGCCGAGTCCTGGGAGAAACTCCACATCGGACTCGAAGATGAAGAGGAAGATTCAGAACCTGCACCACACCGACAGAAGAGGCACCATGGGTGTATTACATCATTGGTGGCAACATTGGTGGAGATTCGGCCAAGAGTCGGAAAAAGTGGGCTAGTCCGGCGATGGTCAATAAGGTGGCGGCCCATGCCCAACAGGAAGGTAAGAAGCTGAAAACTGAGCCAATTCTATTTTCTAATGCTGATATGCCAGAAACAGGGGTCCCCCATAGGGACGCTCTGGTGATTACAATCGATATAATGGACTTGCTCATCTACAAGACTTTGGTGGATACGGGAAGTTTCGTTAACATCATGTATATGGATACTTACAAGGCTCTGGGTCTGACGAGGGATGAGTTATTACCCATTAAGACCCCTTTGACCGGGTTCACAGGCGACTCTATTGAACCGAAGGGGGTGATAACCCTACCGGTCGAGGTAGGAGACACTAAGGCCACCCGGAAATTGGACATGGAGTTCGTTGTAGTGGGAATAATCTCCAATACTAATGTCATTTTGGGAAGACACGGGTTAGAAGATTTGGAGTGTGTTTGTAACACCCCAAAACATACCCTAATATTTATTGAATTAAATATTCAATTAAATAAATTTGTTTTGATTAAAAATAAATTGTTGTTGGGCCTTGGGCCAAAATAAAATATGTTTTGATATCCAATATCATAATCCGGATAAATCTCATAGAGATAAATCCAATATGTTGACTTACTGTGTGACCTTGATTGAGAACCTGAGTACAAACCCAAATCAAGAATAAATGAAGACTTTGTTTGTGATGTAAACATTGAAATGATTTATTGAAATAAATAATGAGAATAAATAATATGAATGAAATGTAAAAACCTTTCTGAATAAAGGTCAACAAAATCAATTTTGACTCTGTCAAAGTCAACCACCTAAAAATATGATGTCGGAAAAAGTATTACAAATAAATATGAAAATTATATCGTTCGATAGAGTTTAATTATACGATCGCAACGGTGCAAACGGATTTCAATTCGGAGAAAGTTGGACCAAAAAGTGTTCCCCGACTAGGACCAAATTAGTCCCAATCAGGGACTTACGTTTAAAATCGGAGAAGAGAGCAGCCCGCTCCACCCAGCCGCCGAAACAGTCGAAGGAGAGGTCATCACTGTGTCTTCATCCTCCTTCACTTGGCTATATAAGGGTCATCTCCATTCCTTCAATTCCTCACCATTTCTTACAAACTTTCTGTCTATTTTGTTGCTGGGAGTGAGGAGAACGCAGTGGTGTTGTCGTATTGGTGTGAGGTCGCCGGAGATAGTCACAATCCTCGCCGGAAGTTTTGCCAGAAAATCTTCAAAACCTTCATCTACCTTCGAGGTAAGCCCGTAGATATATCTAGTGACTAGAATGTTCATATAGATCGTTTCTACGTCCATAAACGCTCGTTTGGTTGAGTTTCGTGTTTGACATGCTTGAAGAACCAAGATTCATAAACCATGAAATTGATGTTAAAACCATGAATTAATGATGCAAAAATGATCTATGAACCTTAGAGAACATCTCTATATAGTTTCGTTGAAGTTCGGTGGCTAAAAGTGGAATTTCTGAAAAATGGACCGAAGGTTGAAGAAGATGAACAGTGGCTGAAAAACCACTGTCTGGATCGATCATCTTGCCTGGATCGATCCAAAAATTTGTCTGAAAATGTTATTTTTGAGCTCCAAAATCCTATTTTTGATACCAATTGATTATCATCATTATAAAAATGATTTTTCACATTAAAAGAAATATTTTTAACAAATAAAATATTATGTGATGCATGACGGTAAGTTAGGGTGTTAACACCCGAAGCTAGGCTGCTAATTGTTATTGATTATTATGTTGATTGATGATTATGGTAATGATTATTGATTGATAATTATGATGATTAAATCTTAATAAATATTCTGATTAAAAATTATAATTGTGAATTATTAAATCATAATGAATGTATTGATGATTGTGAAAATAATATATTGTTAAGGATATCTAGAAGACCTCTAATATATACCCATATTAATGTTGATTTGAAAGATATCTAGAAGACCTATAAGATATACTTATTTAAGTTAGGCCTTGCGGGTATGAACCCCGGTGGCTAGGGTTAAAACGTACGTACGGGATCCAAGAACCAAACTTGAGTACCTACTCGTTTGGGGGTACCACCCACCCAACAGTGAACACTACGCTGTCGGTTTTTGGTTGGCCTTAAGTGAAGGTAAGTTTAAGATTTTCAAAACTCTTTTATCTTAAACTAGGCCTAGCTTAAGGATTATTTAGGAATATTTTATACTGGAATATAGTTTAATTATTTAAACTAGAATTCGTGTAAGGGTTGACAAATATTAAAGTGATTGGCCTTAGGCTAAGAATAGTTTAATAATATTGTTGAATGTTGAATATTGAATATTGAATATGAATAAATATTGAATGATGAATATTGAATTGAATATTGCAATTATTATGAATGACTAGTGAACATTGAATGTGAATATAAATGTTGAATAATGAATAATTTTAAATAATTATTGATTATCTGAACTGAACATTATGTGCATGATATCAAATGATTTGATTATGAATTTAGATTCAGTTTATATGGATGTTCGATGCATTAGATATGCTTACTCAGCTTCAACGCTGAGCGTGTAGTATGTTTTATTTGCTATACGCAGGTTATTCAAAAGAATGAAGTAACGTGGTCCTGGAGGCAGACAGAAGCGAGATTGTCAGAATGGATGTGATGGTCTTGAATTAAAGAACATAATAAATTATGTTGTAATTATGATTTGGTAAAGCTTCCGCAATATTGAAAACTCCATACTTTTTATATTATGAAAAATATTATTATGATAAATAAAAGTGTTTGAAATGTTTTAAATTTTTACGATTACCAAGTTAATACTTTAGTCCAAAAGGGGCTGCAGACTTGGACGGATTAGGGTGTTACAATGTTATCTCACCTCGTCATCTGTGCATAAAGTTCCCAACCCCCCATGGGATTGGAATCGCCAGGGGATCTCAAAGGGTGTCCTGGGCGTGGTATTTGAAGGCAACTAAACAACCTATCAGATACGACACCCAGGTGGGGGAGGTAACCGCACAACTCTTAAGAGCCGAAGAAAGACGTCCCAGGGTTGAAGTTGCAGGCGACATAGAGGAGGTGGAACCGGTATGCCGGGAAGGTTGGTTAGAATTGGAAGGGGCCTGGGGGCTGAACTCAGGGCACGAGTAATCTCTGTCCTTAGAAGATTTAGGAAGGTTTTTGCATGGAGTCCAGCTGATATGCCGGGGTTGGATCACAAGATTTCAGTTCATCGTATCAACGTTTTGCGGGATGCTAAACTGGTGAAGCAGAAGCGGAGGCATCTGTTACAAGAAAGGAGAGATTTCGTGAAGAAGGAGGTGACAACTTTGCAGAGCATTGGACACATCCGGGTGGTGAATTACCCGGATTGGTTGGCGAATGTAGTCGTAGCGCCTAAGCCTCCTTCGTGGAGAATGTGCATCGACTACACAGATTTGAACAAAGCATGTCCGATGGATCCATTTCCTCTCCCCAATATTGACCAGATGGTGGATGAGACTGCCAGATCAGAGTTAATGAGTTTTATGGATGCCTTCAGTGGCTACCATCAGATTTGAATGCACCCGGGTGACGTTGAAAAGACAAGTTTCATGACTCCTGAGGGCCTGTACAGTTATTTGGTAATGGCATTCGGGCTGAGAAATTCCAGGGCGACATACACCCAGATGGTTTCTTAGGTGTTCAGAGCCGTCTTAGGGCGAACCATGGAAGCTTATGTTGATGACATGATTGTCAAATCCGAAGAGGCCCGAGACCATATCCGGGACCTTGAGGAGGTCTTTGAAATCATAATGAAGGTAAATTTAAGATTGAACCCGAAGAAGTGTACTTTTGATGTTCAGGGTGGAAAATTCCTGGGGCACATGGTTAGCCGGAGAGGGATTGAGGCTATCCCGGAAAAGGTAAGTGCCATCATGGAAATCGAACCACCGAAGACGGCGAAGGAAGTCCAGCGGTTGACGGGGAGGTTGGCGGCCTTGAATCATTTCCTTTCAAAGTTGGCAGAGAAGGCGCACCCGTTCTTTACTGAAATCAAGAAGAGGGCGACCTTTGAATGGACGCAAGAATGTCAAGTGGCATTTGAAGAGTTGAAAAAGTATCTGGAAAGTACTCCGGTTTTATCCAAGCCAGAACCCGGGGACGTCCTGACGTTATACTGTTAGGCTTTTTTTTAGTCTTTAAATTCCCTTACATTTACTAATCTTTGGGTCACCATTAGTGAGAATTTGGTTTAATTTAAGATCAAGAAAGAACGTTGACCATCCTAGAGGTTAGAGTGCAATTCTTGTGTTATTTTAGGTCCATTGGGTTAATTGTTAGAATCGGCCTAGACGACCCAAAAGTGAAAATAACAAACCCAGCCCATTAGTTAGTATAAGACTTAGGACATGAGAGAGGGAGACTAGTGACGGAGAGGAGAAAGGAACGAGAGAGAGGGAAGGTGAGATCGAAGAGTAAACCGGGAGAGTAATTCCGGCGACCAGGCATAATCCGGCGAGCTGGACCTCGCGATCATCATCATTCATCACACAATCACCAAGCGCTCCTCCCGATCAGGCGCTGAACCCGAACAGAGGAGTCATCACGTTCGTAGGATTTGATCCTCGAACGCTGTCCATAGGTACTTCGTTGTTTTTGTTTACAAATTCGGGATACAGTTTTAATGATTGAGGATTGTTTGAATTGTTGATTCATAATTGAACATGTGATTTCGTGCTATTCAAATCTGAGTCCTAATCTCTTGTTTGGACAATATTTTCCTGTGATCATGTGTTTGAATTGTGAATCGATTATCATGATCATGTCCCGAGAGTAATCCCTCTCTTGTTTGGTGGAAATTTAGGATCAGTTCTCAGGAATTTGTGTTCGTTGCAATGATTTGAGGTTTAGACAGTTGTTGAAGGTTGTTTAATCCTGTTTTGTGCTCAGCTTCTTAAAACTGTTGATTGTAGGTCTCATGCCTCAATTATTTAGTCTGAAATTTTTATTTTGGGTTCAACAACGGACATATAGTGTATTTGGCTGTCCAAGTATATTGTATGTTCAAATGGATTTTTATAACTGAATTCATGCTTATGTTAATTTGCATCAAGCTCATCCTGAAGTTATTAACGTAGGTACAGGTCCTTAGGCAGTGCTCATCTCTCTTAAGGACTGATTTTTGAGGTGCAGATTTAGCTCCTTGCTGAGAGAGCTAAATCTCACTTTTGTTCAACAACTTGTTTAGCTGAGAATCTGATTTTTTTTTACTTTGATCTGAGCAACTGTTCCTAATTCCACCAGACAAGCCTGTTACTCCATTTGATATCCACAAACCTTTACCTGAACTTCTCTCTCCTTCTTTGATCTGTTCTCATAGTTTCTGTTGAAATCTATTTTCATTACGTAGCATTAGCATCTTATGAACAACCCCCCCCTTGCGTGTGTGTGTTGTGGAAACTGAGCAATAAATCAAGAGAAGAAATAATAGAAGACAAATCTCCCTGTGGAGGAATAACCCTACTTACCACTTTGCTACCATTTTTATAAGTGTGTAGTAATTGGGGAATAGGTTAATTTGTTGTCACCTGACAAGTGGCTAACAAATTTTGGCGCCGTTGCCGGGGAGATTTGATCTCTTCTATCTTTTCTAACTGTCATACTAGGTCTTTTTAAGTTGTTTTTGTGAACATCTGTGTCTTTTATACACTAATAAAAATTCACCAAAGTGCAAACGCTTCTCTTCTGCTGTGACTCACTGTTGAGTTGGCACTAACCCTTGTTTTAAGTGTTGTGTCAGTATCTGCCTTTTGATGCAGTTAAGAAGTGGTTTGGAGACCACAAGGGTAAGTGTTGATTTAAATTTGGAGAATCAGGTCAGTATATATGAGATTGCTTCTTCTTTTGATTCTGAATTAGAATCTGAAACTGAGGTAATTGTTTCTCCTGTCAAATCACATAATAACATGGCAACTTTAAGGGAACTAGCTGCACCTGACCTTCAGACTCAGCCCATGTCCATTACTTATGCTGTTTTGGAAAAACCATTGAAATTAAACTCTGGATTTTTGAATATGCTTCCCAAGTTTCATGGCTTGCCTGGTGAAGACCCTTATAGACATGTTAATGAGTTCCTCATAACATGCGCAGCCATGGAACCTGAAGGAGTTCCTCAAGAACAAATCAGACTTAGGGCCTTTCCCTTTTCAGTGATGGATAGAGCAAAAGATTGGCTGTACTATATGCCTCCTGGATCTTTTACAACCTGGCCATCACTGCATAGGGCATTCTTAGAGGAATTCTTTCCTGCCTCTAGAATAGGATCTATTAGGAAGGACATCTGTGGGATAAAACAAATGGGGAATGAATCATTTTCTGAATATTGGAAGAGATTCAATAAACTCTGTGCTAGTTGTCCTCAGCATCAAATCTCTGAACAGCTGCTCATCCAGTACTTCTATGAAGGGTTATCCCTAATGGATAGAAGTATGGTAGATGCTGCTAGTGGTGGTGCTCTAGTTACTAAGACCCCAGAGGAAGCTAGGAATTTGTTCAATCTTATATCTCAGAATACACAGCAATTTGGACTAAGGATGAATGAACCAAAAAAGGAAACTGAATCTCTTGCAGCCCTCACTGATCAGATTGCAAACCTTACCAAAATTATGGGTCAAATGGTTAGTGTGGGGGGAATCAAGAAGTCAGTTTGCTCTGTGTGTAGTCTAGAAGGGCATACTTCAGAAGTGTGTCCCAGTTTTCAAAATCAAATGTTTTCAGCTCCTGGTTTTCACTCTGAAAATTTTCAAAATTGTGAGGTCAAAGCTGCTTTTAACAACCAAGGACAGAGGAGGTATGATCCCTACTCCAATTCTTACAATGAAGGGTGGAGGGATCATCCAAATCTGAGATATGGTCCGAGACCAAGTCCCCCAGGTTTCCAAAATACAAACAACAACAATTTTTCTGCCAATCTAAACAACCCTCCTGATCCTGTTGATAAAACACACCAAATGCTGGAAGTAATTTTGAAAAAAATGGAGGACAAGTTCTCCCTGGTTGATCAGAATATGAAGTTAATGCAAGAAAGGCAAACAGCCCAGGATACCTTGTTGAGTAATTTGCAGGCCCAAATTAACAACAGGTTACCTGCTCAACCATTTCCTGCTCCTAAGGAGAATGTGAGTGCTGTTGTCCTTAGGAATAACAAAGTTCTTCCTGAACCTTCCTTAGGGAATGTTAGAAGGGATCAGGAAATTATGGAAAAGGAACTTGACTCACAGAAAATCCAAGACCCTGAATTGGTCAACAATAAATCTGTTGTGACTCCTGACACTCCTAGGGCAGTTTACAAACCTCAGCCACCTTTCCCCAGTAAATATCAGAATCAAAGGAAGAACAGTAAAGAACCAGATGATGAAATATTTGAAATGTTTAAAAAGGTTCAAGTCAACATTCCTCTTTTAAATGCAATAAAAAATGTTCCAAAATATGCAAAATTTTTGAAAGAGATGTGCACTAATAAAAGAAGGTTGAAAGGGGATGAGAGGGTGAACATCAGTGAAAATGTTTCTGCAATCTTTCAAAAGAAACTTCCACAGAAATGTCAGGATCCTGGTGTGTTTTCTGTGCCTTGTAAGATTTGAAATTTGGAGAATACCAAGGCTTTACTTGATTTAGGAGCATCCATCAATGTCATGCCTAGGGAGTTATTTGACCAGTTGGGGGTAGGAGAACTAAAAGAGACTGGGGTAGTTATTCAACTTGCTGACAGGAGTTTAACTTACCCTGAAGGGGTGGTTGAGGATGTTTTAGTCCAGGTCAATGACTTGCTTTTTCCTGCTGACTTTTATGTCCTTAACATGGGAAAGGATTATTCAGGCATCCCTCTCCTTCTGGGCAGAACATTTTTGAAAACTGCTAAGGCCAAAATTGATGTTGATGCAGGAACTTTGTCCTTAGAATTTGAAAATAAAGTTATTAAGTTTAACATTTTTGAAGCAATGAAGTTTCCTGATCAACTCAATCAAGTTTTTACATTAGACATCATTGATGAAATGGCACAAGATGTTTTTCAATTATCAAATCAGGATGAGCTTTTGAGTGTGGTGTCCAATAGTCTGGACCCTGAATCCTTGCAACTCTCTCCATACACTGTAAATTCAGAGATTCATAAATATGTTAAAATGCTATCTGAGGTTAAAACTGTTTCTTTAACTCATACTCTGGAGCTGCCTAAAAATGTACCTAGACAGTTGCCCTCCCTTGTCCAACCACCTGAATTGGAGTTGAAACCTCTACCCGTAGATCTTAAATATGCTTATTTAGGCTCGAGCAAGACCTTACCAGTGATCATCTCCAGTAAACTGACTGAGGAACAAGAAGATAGGCTGTTAGGGGTGTTAAAGCAATTCAGTGGAGCCATAGGGTGGACCTTAGCTGACTTGAAGGGCATCAGTCCAGCCTTCTGTAGTCACAGGATTCTTTTAGAACCTGGTTCTGAGCCTAAGGTTGACCCTTTAAGAAGAATCAACCACCCAATGTTAGAGGTTGTTCAAAAGGAACTCTTAAAATGGATTCAGGCTGATGTAATTTACCCCATTTCAAACTCTGAATGGGTGAGTCCCATTCATGTGGTTCCTAAGAAAGGAGGAGCCACAGTGGTTACTAATGAGAAAGGGGAACAGATTACTAAAAGGGTTCAATCAGGGTGGAGGGTATGCATAGATTATAGGAAATTAAATAAGGCCACCAAGAAAGACCATTTCCCTTTACCCTTTATGGACCAAATGTTAGAGAGATTGTCTGGAAGATCCCATTATAGTTTCCTGGATGGGTATTCAGGATACATTCAAGTCCCTATTTCTCCTGAAGACCAGGAAAAGACCACTTTTGTTTGTCATTATGGGACCTTTGCTTTTAAAAGAATGCCTTTTGGTCTGTGCAATGCCCCTGCAACATTCCAAAGGTGCATGACCAACATCTTTTCAGATTATTTGACAAAAATAATGGAGGTTTTCATGGATGATTTTACTATGTATGGAGACAGTTTTGATGAGGGTTTAGAGCATTTAGCTATGGTTTTACAAAGATGTGTTGAGTCAAACCTTGTCCTGAATTTTGAAAAGTGTCATTTTATGGTAGATAAAGGTGTTGTTTTGGGACATGTTGTTTCTAAAAGGGGTTTGGAAGTTGATAAGGCTAAGGTAGAGGTCATTTCAGCCTTACCTTACCCTACCAACTTAAAAGATGTCAAAGCTTTTTTGGGACATGTGGGATTTTACAGAAGATTCATAAAGGACTTTTCAAAAATAGCTTTACCTCTAACTGCCTTGTTGGGTAAAGATGTGCCTTTTCACTTTGATGAGAATTGTAAAAAAGCTTTTGATTTCTTTAAACTTAAGCTCACCACTGCCCCTATTGTCCAAAGCCCTGATTGGACCTTACCCTTTGAAATAATGTGTGATGCCAGTGATAGGGCCATAGGAGCTGTGTTAGGACAAAAAAAAGGACAGGAATCCATTGTGATATCTTATGCTAGTAGCACCTTAGATTCTGCTCAATGCAATTACACCACCACTGAAAAAGAGCTATATGCTGTGGTGTATGCACTTGAGAAGTTTAGGACTTATGTTTTAGGGGTCAAGGTCACTATTTTCACTGATCATGCTGCCATTAAATACTTGATGGCTAAGAGGGAATCTAAGCCTAGACTGATTAGGTGGATGCTTCTAATTCAAGAGTTCTTACTTGAGTTCAAAGATAGACCAGGCCTGCAGAATCAAGTAGCTGACCATCTTAGCAGAGTCTTATACTCTAACAACCAGACACCTTTCACTGGTTTATTCCCTGATGAGTCTCTATATGCAGTGAAAGTGTTGCCTTGGTATAGTGAGTTGGTTAACTATTTGGTTACTGGAGAATTTCCAGTAGGCATGCCACAAGCTGAGAAATGTACACTCAAAGCTCAGTCAAGGTATTACTACTGGGAAGAACCATTTTTGTGGAGATTCTGTTCTGATTTACTCATTAGGAGATGTGTGGATTATCATGAAGTACCCTCTATCCTAAAATTTTGTCATACTTTAGAGTCTGGAGGACATTTGGGTATTAAAAGAACTGTTCATAAGATCCTTGAATCTGGTTTTTCTGGCCCACCATGTCTAAGGACACTGCTGAATTTTGTAAAAACTGCCCTAGGTGTCAGCAAACAGGTTCTCTAACTAAAAGAGATCAAATGCCCTTAACCTCCATCCTTGTTTGTGAGATTTTTGATATCTGGGGTATGGATTTTATGGGACCATTTCCTCCTTCAAATGGTTTTCAATACATCTTGGTTTTTGTTGATTATCTGTCTAAATGGATAGAGGCAGTGGCCACTAGGGATGATAACTCTCAAACTGTGGTTAAAAAATTAAGAGAACTCATCTTGAATAGGTATGGCATACCTAAAGCATTGATTAGTGATAGGGGCACTCATTTCTGTAATAAGACCATGTCAGCTGTCTGTGCTAAGTATCACATTACACAAAGGGTATCTACTGGATATCACCCTCAGTGTAATGGGCAGGCAGAAATTTCAAACAGAGAAATCAAGAGAGTCCTTGAAAAGGTAGTTAGGCCAGATAGGAAGGACTGGAGTTTGAGAATTGAAGATGCTCTGTGGGCAATTAGGACAGCCTTTAAGATACCTTTAGGCATGTCCCCTTATAGGGTAGTTTTTGGAAAGGCTTGCCATCTTCCTGTTGAATTGGAACATAAGTCCTTCTGGGCCATTAAAGAGGTGAATCTTGAGTCTGACCTTAGTGGGCAGGAAAGGCTGTTGCAGCTAGTTGAATTAGAGCAACTTAGACTTGAAGCTTATGATAATTCAGTCATATACAAAGAAAAAACAAAAATATGGCATGATTCTCAGTTGAGAAAGAAAGAATTTCATACTGGTGACAAGGTACTTTTGTTTAACTCAAAACTGAAAATGTTTCCTGGAAAGCTCAAGTCTAAGTGGCTAGGTCCTTTTACAGTTGTCCATGTGTATGATTATGGTGCAGTTGACATTAGAAGTTGTGCTACTAACAAGTGTTTCAAAGTGAATGGGCACAGGTTAAAACTGTTTCATGAGGGACAACAAGAGGAGGTTGTGGACAGCTTGAGGTTGAAAGCTGAAGAACTTTGAGAAAGAGTCTGGCCAAGGACTTTAAACAGGGCAGCTACCTGGGAGGCAACCCAGTGTTTTGTTTTTTACTTTGCTTTGTAATAATGGACTTTGTAGACTGTGCTTGCAGCATTGAACAGGGAAGCTGGTTCCCTTATGGAACCAGTGATGAACCTCTGTCCCCTACTTCCTATAGTTTAAGGAAAGTGTGGGGGAGGGTGTGATGTGCTAGTTAGGAGGTGTGATTTGGTGATTGTGTGATTGGCAGACCTGACCAGACCAATGGCACTGAGGACAGTGCCATACCTTAAGTGTGGGGGGGGGGGGGGGTAGACTTGGTTGGCTTTAGGTTGTAAGCATATTCCCATTCCCTCTAGACACAGTAGGTTGCATGCTCCCTTTAACCTTCAGTGATGTGTGTGCTTCTTTCTGGACTTGGGATTAAACCAAACCATCAATCATGGTCCCCAATTCTCAGCTAAGTTGTGGAGGACCAAGTATAGGAAGGGAAATGCTTCTTATAATGTCTGAATGAATATTGCTTCTGGCTCTTATTCTGGAATGTCCATTTGAGCAGTGTACAGCTTTCAAACTCCCAAATTGAGTTGCACTAAAATTCTGGTGCAGATTTTTTTTAATGACTGTTAGCCTGGCTGTTTTGAGTTGGATTTTAGGGTGGTTGGTTGATTTTACTGATTGAGAACACCCTTAAAATAGCAACCTTTAGAGTGGAGTCATTAAGTCCTAACCCAAACTGTTTTTTGCTACCTCTCTAGACTCTTAAGCTTGAATGTGTGTGGGAAAAACCTTTTGGACTTGGCATTGGTGGCCCGGCATCTCTGTCCCCTTAAGCAACAGATTCCGAAAGGAAACTAAATATGTATGGAGCAGAGTTCAATTGGAAGGGCAAACCCCTGTTTTGGGCCATACTCAATCCCGAAACTCCCACACATTTTTCAGTTTATCAGTTCTCTTTCTCTCGGGTGAGGTCCATGGGATACCTTGATTATCTAAGTCCCGGGCTATCTGGAATGGGCCTGGGGTAGCTTGACCAAAAATCCTGTTACATGGGAGTTGGAAAATTGTAACTTGAGGGTTGAAAAGGGGCAGTTTAGTAACAGTAAGGACAATTGGGACTTTGGCCTCATTCAAAAAGGATTGTGGGATCACCTTCTCATGAAAAAGAAGTCAGCCACTCTAGATTCAATTTAATCAGTCAGCATTCCTAAGGAAACTACATCATGCGATTTTGGTGCAATTTGAGTTGGGAAGGTTGAAAATTCTACATTAGTCATCTGGTCGGACTTTAGAGTGAGAGAAAGGAGGAATGTACGTACAGAAATGAGATGATGAGCTTTCTATACTTGCATTCTGCAACTCGGCCGAGGACGGCCAAGAAGTAAGTGTGGGGGATTTTGTTAGGCTTTTTTTTAGTCTTTAAATTCCCTTACATTTACTAATCTTTGGGTCACCATTAGTGAGAATTTGGTTTAATTTAAGATCAAGAAAGAACGTTGACCATCCTAGAGGTTAGAGTGCAATTCTTGTGTTATTTTATGTCCATTGGGTTAATTTTTAGAATCGGGCTAGACGACCCAAAAGTGAAAATAACCAACCCGGCCCATTAGTTAGTATAAGACTTAGGACATGAGAGAGGGAGACTAGTGACGGAGAGGAGAAAGGAATGAGAGAGAGGGAAGGTGAGATCGAAGAGTAAATCGGGAGAGTAATTCCGGCGACGAGGCATAATCCGGCGAGCTGGACCTCGCGATCATCATCATTCATCACACAATCACCAAGCGCTCCTCCCGATCAGGCGCTGAACCCGAACATAGGAGTCATCACGTTCGTAGGATTTGATCCTCGAACGCTGTCCATAGGTACTTCGTTGTTTTTGTTTACAAATTCGAGATACAGTTTTAATGATTGAGGATTGTTTGAATTGTTGATTCATAATTGAACATGTGATTTCGTGCTATTCAAATCTGAGTCCTAATCTCTTGTTTGGACAATATTTTCCTGTGATCATGTGTTTGAATTGTGAATCGATTATCATGATCATGTCCCGAGAGTAATCCCTCTCTTGTCTGGTGGAAATTTAGGATCAGTTCTCAGGAATTTGTGTTCGTTGCAATGATTTGAGGTTTAGACAGTTGTTGAAGGTTGTTTAATCCTGTTTTGTGCTCAGCTTCTTAAAACTGTTGATTGTAGGTCTCATGCCTCAATTATTCAGTCTAAAATTCTTATTTGGGGTTCAACAACGGACATATAGTGTATTTGGCTGTCCAAGTATATTGTATGTTCAAATGGATTTTTATAACTGAATTCATGCTTATGTTAATTTGCATCAGGCTCATCCTGAAGTTATTAACGTAGGTACAGGTCCTTAGGCAGTGCTCATCTCTCTTAAGGACTGATTTTTGAGGTGGAGATTTAGCTCCTTGCTGAGAGAGCTAAATCTCACTTTTGTTCAACAACTTGTTTAGCTGAGAATCTGATTTTTTTTTACTTTGATCTGGTCAACTGTTCCTAATTCCACCAGACAAGCCTGTTACTCCATTTGATATCCACAAACCTTTACCTGAACTTCTCTCTCCTTCTTTGATCTGTTCTCATAGTTTCTGTTGAAATCTATTTTCATTACGTAGCATTAGCATCTTATGAACAACCCCCCCCTTGCGTGTGTGTGTTGTGGAAACTGAGCAATAAATCAAGAGAAGAAATAATAGAAGACAAATCTCCCTGTGGAGGAATGACCCTACTTACCACTTTGCTACCATTTTTATAAGTGTGTAGTAATTGGGGAATAGGTTAATTTGTTGTCACCTGACAAATGGCTAACATATACTTGGCAATTGCAGACTGCGCCATCAGTACTCTGATTGTAAGAGAAAGAACAGAGCCCAGCGGCATCCGCCCGAATGACCAAGTGGGCGGTCTTCATCAGTTAGTACAATGTGGAGTTCAGGCCGCGTCCATCGATCAAAGGGCAGGCACTCGCCAACTTTCAGGTTGAGTGTACTGCCAGGGAGATGACAAGAGCCCGAGTTGAAACCCGGGTAGAAGATGACTGGTGGGTAATGAGCATTGACGGATCTTCTGGGTCCCGATCCTGTAGAGCAGGTATTGTATTGATCACTCCGGAAGGTTTCTGGATATATTACGCTATTAGATTTCAGTTCCGCGTATCCAACAACGAAGCCGAATATGAGGCCCTAATTAATGGACTAAAGATTCTCGGCAAGCTGGGGTATCAAGGGTTCAAGTATACAGCGACTCCCGCTTGGTTGTGGGACAAATTAGTGGGGAGTTCGAAGCAAAGGAAGAGAGGATGAAGAAATATCGAGACCTATCCTTGGAAATGTTGGGAAGATTTGAGTATAAGCTAGAGCACATACCCAGAGCGTACAACGCGGAAGCTGATGTTTTGTCCAAGCTTGGCGCTGAATCGCCAGAATATATAAAGCAAGTTAGCAACTGTGGAGGAGTTGGCAACCTCGAGTCTCAACAGGGACAAAGTGCTCTGGGTATCTGCCGACCCCCCGGAGTGGGTAGACAGGCTGGCTAGATACATTGAGGACGGGGTAGCCCCAGAAGATCCCCAAGAAGCCCGATTGCTGCGAATGAGAGCACCCACTTACAAAGTGCAGGATGGAGTCCTCTATAAGCGCTCTTACAACGGTGTTTTACTGCGTTGTCTTAGAGCGGCAGAAGCCAGAGCGCTTATGGAAGAGATACATGAAGGAGTATGTGCGGCACATCAAGGCCCATACTCAATATCTAGAAGGGCGATAATCTAGGGATATTTCTGGCCGACAATGAGGAAGGATTGTGAGGAGTATGTGCGCAAGTGTCCAACTTGTCAACAATTTCAGAATATGCCCGGGAGGCCAGCCACGAATTACATGCCCATTAGTTCAGTGATCCCTTTCTCAAGGTGGGGGATTGATATCGTGGGTGCCCTGCCGAAAGGAGTTGGACAGGCAAGGTGGATAGTGGTAGCCATAAACTACTTTACCAAATGGGTAGAGGCTGAGCCACTTGCTGGGATCACAGGGAAGCAGATGATCGATTTCGTGGGAACCAATATACTTTGCAGGTTTGGGGTCCCGAAGCAGATCATATCCGACAATGGAACTCAGTTTGAAGAAGCGGAATTCCAAGACTTCCTCAAAACCTGGGGAATTCAGCATACGAAGGTATCCGTAGCCTATCCCCAGGTAGGTCAGGTGGAGAACGTCAACAAGACGATTATAAGTGGGATAAAAAAGAAGTTGCTGTCGGAAGGAAGCAAGTGGGTGGATGAACTACCTAGAGTCCTATGGACATACAGGACCACTCCAAGAAGGGCCACAGGTGATTCTCCTTTCGGCTTGGCCTATGGGTTTGAAGCCTGGGCACCAGCTGAAACAATAATCCCAACCAGGAGGGAAATGACATATGATCCGGAAGTGAACGAACAGAATCAGGCCGTTGAGCTTAATCTCTTAGAGGAAAGAAGAGATGAAGCACGAATCCGGGCAGAGAATTACCGTCGCTAGGTGAAATCTTACTTTGATAGTAGGGTGAAACCGAGGGCATTCCAGGTGGGGGATTACGTCGTAAGGAAGCAAGAAAAGAGTCAACCAACTAAGGGAAGAAAGTTGGCCAAAAAGTATGAAGGACCTTATATCATCAAGGTCGTTGTTCGCCCAGGTACCTACAAGTTGATGACTCCAAAGGGAAAAGAAATAGATAGGACGTGGAATGTAGAGCACTTGGTAAAATTTTATCAGTAAAATTGTTTTGCAAAGCACTTTACTTTCTGTTTAAGGCATTCTCATTTTGTTTCAACAATAAAGAACTTCTTTCCTTTAAGGCCAAGTGTCTTTGCAATTCCATTGTTCTGTAGATAAAGAAAAGGGGGGGGGGGGGGGAGAACACCCCTGGGCGAGATAGACCCACATTACAGGGAGGTAGAAAAGTTTATGCCACCTGCTAAAGATAGGAGAGGTAGATAAGTTTATGCCCCCCGGAGGTAGATAAGTTTATGCCTCCGTGAAATTTGAAGGAAGGGTTGGGATCAGACTTCGAGGGCCTTTACAACCCGGAATTCAGGAAGAACAGCAAGCAGACATCGAGGGCTGGAGCTTAGTATTCCACCAACATGGGTCAACCAAGCAAACAAACTTCGAGGTTTGGCGCTCAACTGATCCAAGGTAGATAAGATTATGCCTTAACCCGGAGGAACGGAGGTCAGGGGGCAGATGAAGTAAGCCCCCACGACATATCCAAGCCCCGGGAGATGAGATTTTATACAAGGTAAGAGCATTTGTACTTGCTTTTGATGATGTGCAAAGAAATAAACGTAAAGGGCTATATTGAAGGGCCAAAGGCTATATCTTTGGTTCAAAATAATGGTTCCCAATGAGATGAACGAAACAAAGAAAATAAGGAAGTTCATCGATTGCTAATTCGAAGGTTATATCTTTGGATTACAACGACTATTCCTGATTCGGGATCAAAAGACATTCCTTGGCTTAGGATGCAGGAAACCCCCGGACCAAGAAAGTGAATTCCTCTCGAGATAAAACAAGAAAAAGAAAACTGTTCTGCAGGGGGCTAGGCGCTGAAGGAGGGCCAATTGCACCCATGCGGTCAACTGGAAGGAGGTGGGGGCCCTCTCCATGGGCTCCTTCTCTCTGACGAAGGACACACGACGGAATCGTCAGCCTCCCCCATGTCATAGTCTTCCCACGTTCCAGGTCGGGATGCAGGTGGTGCAGATTGTGAACCATCACTGGGAGACCTTGGCAGGGTTGGAGAAGCTGTTCGGCTTTCACGCGAAAGTTCTGCCTTTGCGGGCTGAAAAGAATGCCCAAGTCTAGCCTTGCGCATCCTCTGGTACAAGGTGAAGTCTTGGAGGGTCATAGAGTCCCAATCTATCCTCCCGGACGGAAGCCTGGGTGGACTAGGAGGTGAAGGCGGATAGAGTCTTGAGAATTCGACGAGACTCAGCCTAGCCATGTCATTGGACTGAGCGGGAGAGACAGGAAGATCGTCATCTGAAGATGAAGAAGTTCCGGAAAGGGTCAGGTCAATGAAAACCTTACCCTGGGCTCTGTCTGTCATACTGAAGAGATCAGAAGGTAGTGAGCCAGCAAAAAACCATCTTTCCCCATAGACACCCTTCAGTCATTCCCATGAAAGAAGGCAAGGAGAACAATGAAGCATGAGGGGAGGATTTACGGCATCATTCTGCCTACGCCAAAGGGGGAGGTGGATCCTGGAAGGTTCCGTCCTTTTCCCTTCGCGTAGACGGACGCCTATTTCCCCCCATGTCATAGTCCCCCCACTCTTCAGGGCTCTGTCCATGTGACTGCTGAGGAGAGGGAGAACCTTGGGAGGAAGGTCTCGCACCGGAGACCAACCGGGTAGCTTCTGAGTGAGGATTGCGCCTCTTTTGGGAGCGGGACGCACCAAGACGACCAGAGGAGGCTTCCGTCTTGTTACTGTCAGGGAGCACGCCGGAATCCAGGAAAATACCCCCTGATATTTGCCGGGGGAGACGAGGATGGTTCTCCCCCCCGTGCAGGGGAGAAGTCACCGATTGTTCGGAAGCGGAGGAAGGCCCAGAAGGGAATTCAGGTGTTGGGGCACCAAGCGAAGGAAATGCAAAGGAGGTGGAATTAGAAAAAGAATCAGAGATAGTCAGGTCAATAAAGACAACTCTGTTGGCATTATTAGCCATGTTGAGAAGTGGTTGTGCTAATGAAAGTGCAAAGGACACGGAGTCAAAGCACTTATCAGATTGGGAAACAGTTGCAGATTCCCGAGGAAAGATAGGGTTGCGTCGCTCATCATGGGCTTGGGTGAATTAGGCTCGGCATAATTAAGGCGGGCCAGTCACTTAGCGCGGTAGGAGAAAGCGTTTGAGCAAATACAGATGTGGGTTAAGCCCAAGACTTAAAGCAGAAAAATATTTCGCTACGTCCCAAAGCAAGATCAAAATCCCAAAAGGAGAATAATTAGCCCGAATAAAGAAGTCTACTGGAATGTAAGTACAAAAGAGATATTGACAAAGGATAAAATGCTACAAGCATTACCAAGTCGATACAATTAAGATATTAAAAAGTAAAGTACAATGATTGTTAGAGAAGAAGAAAATCAAGGCCCCGGATTAGTACGAGAGTTTGGGGGAGGAAGGGGAAGAGGCAAGCCGTAGTATGTGATGAAATCATCTAAGGACCGGTGGCAAGCCGTAGTAAATGCAGAGCTGCACGTCAAATTTCCCCTCTTCGTAGAGGGCCTCGGCACGGGCGGTCAGGGCAGCCACCTCTTCTTGATGGGAAGCCCTAGTCTTCTCTAGTTCTCCCACCTTCAACCGGAGCTCTTTGACAATCTTTCTCTCCTTCTCCAGCTTCTGGAGGGCATCCCGTTTCAACCCCAGGTGTTTCAACATGACTTCACTAAAGTGGGCACCCTCTTGCTTTGCCTCACGGAGTGATTTCTCCAATTCAGAGATCCGGGAGTCCCTTTCAACCAGTTCGGCTTTCAGGCTCCCCTCCTTGCCCTCTAAGGCAGAGACTTTTGACTCCAGATTGGAGATTTGCGCCCGAAGTTTGTTGAACTGTGTCTCCAGGTCTTGGGTACTTCCCTTGTAGGTAGCGATCTGCTCTTGCAGGGACTTGACCCTGGATCTTTCAGCCAGCAGTTCCGTTGAGGCATCTGCTTTGAGCCTGGAGTTCTCCTCTTGAAGGGCGTGGACTTGCTGCTTGAGGAAACCAACTTTTTGCTGCAGAGCTCTAGCGGCCAACTCCTTATCCTTAAAGACCACCATGGCCCGATAATTTCCCCATGCTCCACCTAGGTACTCCTCAGTCAGGGTGAGGAGTGATCGTTGGGTCTGGAAAGGCAGAGGGAAAGTCAAGAAAGGGATAACTTAAAAGGAGTAAGAAGAATTTAGAAAGAAAAGGGTACCTGCTCCATGGAGTGAAGGACATCAAGGGCAAGCAGGTCAGGGCGTGCCTCTGGAATTATAGGGTCCTGCACCAATCCCTTCATCTTCTCCAGATTGACCTGGATGGTGGAGTGGGAGGCCTTCAGGGAGTTCAGACCACGGGAAAAACCTGCCCAACCGTCCTTGAAGACAGGATAAGTTTGCAGCGTGAACCTGCAACGGATGGGGAGATTGAAGGTCGGGGGCGCTGCGGCGGAATGCTGCTCCTCCGTTTCCTTCTGTCCTCCAATCTCTTTCTCCATCCCTTGGGGAGTAGTAGCAGTTGGCGGGGAGGTGTTTTCCACCACAGGATGGGATCGCCCCGTTGGTCTTTGGAGTTGTGCTTGGTCAGGAGATTTATCCGCTTCACGGTCCAAGCTAACTGGGTTGGGTAACTCCAGCTCTCCGGTACCAGAAGAAGCAGCCAGGGGGTTGGGCGAAGTAGGGACACCATCACCCTTACTCTTCTTGGGAAGGAAGTCATCATCAGTGACCCCTTCCCGTGGCCGCTTCTGGGACGGTGTGGGCCTCCTTAGCCCATGAATGGCAGAAATGGGAACAGCCTCCAGGGCGGCGGATGGTGTGCAGATTGCCAAGGCAGTAGTGTCACCTTGAGCCTGGCTCCTAGAAGAGCCTTCGACCGGATGAGATTCCACGGTGGGAGGAGCCTTCGACCTCCCAGGGGAGGATACCCCTTCAAATGGGAAAGGGTCAGGGCCTAGAGGATAGTAAAAATCTGCCTTTTTGTACAATTTGGAGTCCTGAAGGGAATGATGCGAAATCATTCCCCCGTCCTCTTTTAAGGCATTGTACGCTCCCTCCGCCTGGGGTGCGGCTGAGGGAACCACGACGTACTATACCCGGCAGATCTATGGGGCTATGAACAGGGAACTCGATGATGAAGTAGCGACGGGCCCACCTGTCGATTTTGGACTCAACCTTCTCAAAAATTGGAAACTGGGGATGGGGAAACACATTATAGAAGGGGAAAGCTCCGCCGATGCTGAAAAGGACGAGGAATTGGTCTAGTGTTGGGGTCTTATCTTGGGCACAGCACCGCAAGATGTAGGATGCGACATATTTGTGCACATTCGCGGTCAGTTGACCAGGGGGGAACTCAAAGGTCTGGCAGATGTCGCGGACCAAGCCATGGAGGGGCAACCTGAACCCGTTCCCCACCGAATGGTAGTTCATAACCATATGCTTCGGGGGGTCCAGATTATGGGATAGACTGATACCCCCGACAGCATCAGGATGGTGGATCCGGAAGCCTTTGGCGCTACGTTCATCTCCTCAAAACCATCCCCGACCGTTCCTCCGTTTTCACCGTTAAGGTAAATTTCTTACTATAGCTAGTAATTTACGTAAGTTGTTCTTGGGTGGAATCGAGTTTTGGACTATAAATTTTTGTTTTCCGCTGCGTTATCCAAGCCTCGTTTCCCAACAGTGGTATCGGAGCCGGCTTACGAAGTTACTACTTTAGTAGTTTTTACCGTTATTGTTTTTGTAGATTAGTCAATAAATTTTGGAGACAAAAATTTATCCCATTAAAATTTAATTAGGTGGCCATATTTAGATACTGGACCTAATATAATTTTGTTTAGTAATTTTCGGAATTACTGTTTGGGGTATTTTTATATTATTCTTATTAAGTAGTTTATGTGTAGAATACTTGTTATTTGTGCCATAAATACTTAATATTTATGAAAATTAGATTTTATATTTTCTGGGAAGTATTTGACATGTCAATATAACTCAGAAATTTTAAAATCTATTTTTGGAATTAATTTCCTATTTTTCTATTTTTAAATCCGTTTATTGAATAGAAAATGGGAAAACTTATTTTTGACGATCAAAAATTAATTTTAATTCAGAATAAGTTGCGACCAGAGATTTTAAGCTTGTATAAAAATTTTCATAATTTTTAAACACGTAAAACTATTTATTTTGTAATTTTGAAGTAATTGGATCGGTACTATTCACTAGTCCGATTTTTAATTATTTTAAATTGAAAAATTAATATTTTAAATTCTAGAAAAATCATATTCTGGTTCTGGAACTTATTTTTGACTTGGAAAATAAATTTTTATATTTTTGGAATTTCGAAATATATTTTCACAATATAATTTCGGTTTTCTATCTTTGAAAAATGGTTTTCAAAATTTTAAATTTTATTCATTCTGGAATTTTAGGATTTCCAGATTAATAAAGTTTACTGGGAGTCTCCAACAATTATTTGCTAATTTAGAAAACATATATATAATTAATTCGAAATAAAAGCCCTTTTTCGAATTTAAATATATATAAATACGGTAAATATAAAATATTTTAAATATATATAAAGTCTGTGCTACCCCGACGCCCCGTCACTCGTCAAACCCAATTTAGATCGGTAACGGACTCACCCAAGTGAGACGCCCGGTTTACGTTGGTTAGGCGCGAAACCCGTAACTAGGGTACTGACTCGCCCCGGGTTAGTCTTAACTAAGTCTTGGTCATAAGGATAAGAGACTTAGGGCACTGCGGTAGGATCAATAAATAAAATCAGATCATCCAACCAGAGTTGTAAATTGTTACAATTAGAATTTTTTCCTACCAGAAATAATTTAACTGTAGGGCAAGATGCAAAGCACAACTATAGTTAAATGAAATATGGATCTGGCCCAATTAAGAATTTTATTTAAAAGAATCCACCGAACCAAGAGTTGTAATAACGATTGCAATTGGAATGAATTCCTACCTAAATAATTTAACTGTAGGGCAAGATGCAAAGCACAACTATAGTTAAATAAAATATGGATCTTGGCCTGCTAGGGTATTCTTCAAATAGAAACCCCAAGTCAATAGGTTCCGTACCTGAGGGTAGTTGACTTGTTAGAAATAGTGGGAGAGTATTTAATAAAGACCTATTAAATACTTAATTCATGATAATAATTATCTTCGCAAAATTCTGTAGATGGCAAACAACAACACAAACAACCTCGCCCTGCGTTCTATTCTGGATAAAGATAAATTGAAAGGAACAAACTTTGTTGACTGGCAACGCAATCTCTGCATTGTTCTCCGCATGGATGAGAAAGAGTATGTGCTCGAAAAGCCCATTCCTCCTGCCCCTCCCGCTAACGCCCCGAAAGCGGTCAAAGATGCCTACGAGAAACACGTTAAGGATGACAACCAGGTTAGCTGTGTCATGCTGGCTACCATGATACCCGAGCTGCAAAAACAGCACGAGGACATGAAGGCCCACGAGATGATCGTGGCCTTGCGGCAGCTATACCAGGGGCAATCCAGGCATGAACGTTTTCTCCTGAGTAAGGCTCTCTTTAGTTGCAAGCTCTCTTCAGGGAACCCGGTCGGTCCGCACGTTCTCAAAATGATTGGTTACATAACCAATCTGGGGAAACTCGGGTTCTCCTTGCAGAAGGAGTTGGCAACGGACCTGATCCTGCAGTCGCTCCCTGAGCTGTATAAGGGTTTTGTCATGAACTACATGATGCATGATCTTGACAAACCCCTTCCGGAGCTTCTTAAAATGCTCCAGACTGCAGAGGAGAACCTTACTAAGGGCAAGGGTGCTTCCGTCCTTATGGTCCAAGGCGGAAAGGGGAAGCCGAAGAAAGGGATCAAGATTAAGGCTAGGACGGTCGGAAAGCCTAAATCGAAGTCCACTTCATCTGCAACCCAGAAACCCATATGAGGAGTTGCAAAGGGCAAATGTCATCACTGTGGTAAGGCAGGCCACTGGAGAAGAAACTGCAAGACATACCTCGCAACCAAGAAGAAGGAAGGTACGACCATTTCTTCTGAGGTGTATGTTATAGAAGTTAACATGTCTATATCTTCATCATGGGTACTAGATACTGGATGTGGGTCTCATATCTGTACTACCATGCAGGGACTGAAGCAGAGTAGACGGTTAGCTCGAGGCGAGATTGAACTCCGAGTCGGCAATGGTGCACCTGTTGCAGCTTTGGAAATCGGAACTTATAGTTTAGTCTTGCCTAGTGGTCTAATGTTGGAATTAAACGATTGCTTGTACATTCCTGCAATTAGCAGAAACATTATTTCTGTTTCATGTCTTGATAGAGTGGTTTCATCATTTCTATTAAAGACAAGTCCCTTTCCGTTTACAAAAAGAATGTTTTCTATGCTAATGCCAACATGACCAATGGGTTATATGTCCTTGACTTGGACATGCCTGTCTATAACATATCAGCCAAGAGGAACAAACCGAACGGTTTGAACCAAACATACCTATGGCATTGTAGGTTAGGCCATATAAAAGGGAAACGCATATCCAAGCTACATCGGTCGGGAATGCTGGAGTCATTTAATCTTGAATCATATGACACATGCGAATCTTGTTTATTGGGTAAGATGACCAAATCTCCTTTCACCGGACACGGTGAAAGAGCTGGTGATCTTCTGGCACTCATTCATAGTGATGTGTGCGAGCCTTTCAATACAACTGCACGAGGTGGTTATTCATACTTCATCACTTTTACTGATGACCTCAGTAGATATGGCTAATTGTATCTCATGAAACACAAGTCAGAATCCTTTTAAATGTTCAAAGAATTCAGGAATGAAGTTGAAAAACAACTTGGCAAAAGTATTAAAACACTACGATCCGATCGAGGTGGAGAATACTTAAGTGGTGAGTTCGATGACTATCTTAGAGAGCATGGGATTTTATCCCAACTCACACCTCCTGGGACTCCACAATGGAATGGTGTCTCTGAAAGGAGGAATCGAACCCTGCTTGACATGGTTCGTTCTATGATGGGTCATTCGACTCTACCAGAATCATTCTGGGGGTATGCGCTGAGCACTGCAATATATACTCTTAAACGAGTTCCAACCAAGGCGGTTGAAGGAACACCATACCAGCTATGGACGGGCAAATGCCCGGTTCTGTCACACTTAAAGATTTGGGGCTGTGAGGCTTATGTCAAACGTCTTTTGACGAATGGCAAGCTTGACGCCAAGTCTGATAAGTGTTTCTTCGTGGGATACCCAAAGGAAACTCGAGGGTATTCATTCTATCATCCTATCGATAAGAAGGTATTCGTTGCTCGCAATGGTGTCTTCCTCGAGAAGGAATTTCTCTCCATCGCAACTAGCGGGAGAAAGATAGCGCTCGAAGAAATTCGAGACGACGAAGAAACTACCGCGCCGGTTCTGGAACATGAGCTAGAGGAACAAACTGTTGTACCTCAAAATGCTCAAGATACACAAGAACCCCGTAGGTCTAACCGGTTACGCACACAACCTGAAAGGTATGGATTCCTCCTAACCTTTGAGGGTGACGTAATGCTTATCGACCAGGATGAGCCGGAGACCTACCTCGAGGCAACTAGTTGTCCCGAGGCTGAGGAATGGCGTCAAGCCATGCAGTCCGAAATGGATTCCATGTACACCAACCAAGTATGGACTTTGGTTGATGCACCCGAAGGGATCAAACCCATTGGGTGCAAATGGGTCTTCAAAAAGAAGACTGACATGGATGGTAAGATGCATACCTTCAAGGCACGATTGGTAGCAAAAGGATATCGTCAAATACATGGTATCGACTATGACGAAACTTTTTCTCCAGTTGTCATGATTAAATCCATTCGGATCTTACTTGCTATCGCAGCATACCATGATTACGAAATCTGGCAGATGGACGTCAAAACGGCTTTCCTTAATGGAAACCTCCTTGAGGATGACTTTATGACACAACCTGAAGGGTTTTGCGCTCCTGAAGAATCTACCAAGGTATGCAAGTTGCAGTGATCAATCTACGGATTGAAGCAAGCCTCACGGAGTTGGAACATCCGCTTTCACGAAACTGTCATCAGCTTTGGTTTTGAAAGAAATTCGGATGAATCTTGTGTATACAAGAAGGTCAGTGGGAGTGCTGTAGTCTTCCTTGCTCTGTATGTTGATGACATACTGCTCATAGGAAACGATATTCCTACTTTAACCACCGTCAAAACGTGGTTGAGTAAGAGTTTCTCTATGAAGGACTTGGGAGATGCCAGTTATGCACTTGGCATAAGGATCTATAGAGATAGATCACGGAAGCTGTTAGGTCTCAGTCAAAGTACATACATAGACAAGGTCCTTGCTAGATTCAGCATGTCTGAGTCAAAACAAGGAATTTTGCCTATGGCCCAAGGCACGAGTCTTTCCAAGACTCAGGGTGCTTCCACTCCGGAGGAAGTAGAACGCATGAGAAATGTTCCTTATGCGTCGGCCATTGGATCCATCATGTATGCGATGGTATGTACGAGACCTGATGTCGCCTTTGCTCTGAGTGTCACGAGTAGGTACCAGTCCAACCCTGGCAAAGCCATTGGACGGCTGTGAAGAACATCCTTAAATACTTCCGTAGGACTAAGGATGCCTTCCTGGTATATGGCGGAAAAGAAGAGCTCAGTATTGTTGGATATACTGATGCCAGCTTCCAAACTGATAGAGATGACTTCAAGTCGCAGGCAGGGTATGTGTTTTGTTTGAATGGCGGAGCTGTTACCTGGAAGAGTTACAAGCAAGATACTACCGCTGATTCCACTACAGAAGCAGAGTACATGGCTGCAGCCGAGGCAGCCAAGGAAGGTGTGTGGCTCAAGAATTTTATTACTGAGCTTGGAGTGGTTCCTAGCATCAAGAACCCTATACCGTTGTTTTGCGACAACAATGGGGCAATTGCACAAGCGAAAGAACCTCGGTCTCACCAGAAGACCAAACACATCGTTAGACGTTATCACATCATACGAGAAATCGTTGCACGTGGGGACGTTGAGATTTGCAAGATAGGTACAGACGACAATATCGCGGATCCGTTGACGAAGGCTTTGGGAAAGCCTAAACACGAGAGTCATACGTGGTCCATGGGCATTCGAGAAATGCTTGATTGGCCTTAGGGCAAGTGGGAGATTGTTGCATTTAGGTGCCCTAGCGGCAATCAAATACCTATGTAACTATACACTTTATCATGAATGAAAGGCCTTGAAGTATGTTTTATATCTCGTGTAACATAACATAGCTTCAGTCCATGGACGATAGCGCCTCAGTAACATAGATGAGGACTACGATGTTCTGATTATGAGACTGTTACTTCTTGACGAAGGCTATGTCTAGAATATCCCTAGTCGCACTTTATGATAATACGGACGTCATAACGTATCAAGACTAGTACGTAGGAGATGAGATAGTTGCGTCTCATAGACTATAGGTATTGTGATATTTTAATCTGTACGTAGGTGCATATTATATTGATAATATGTGACTGGATTGACCCATCTTGAGAATACTGCATGGATCTACAGTAATATGTTTATCAGTATTCTCAAATCGACCTTGCTATAACTATCCTCAGACTTGAAGTTATTACATTCTCTGATATGTGGGGCCGTATGCTTTGATTCATAACTAATGCTATTTGAAATACTGGTAGACGTACAGTTATACGTTGGGTATGCCGCTAAGCATATTTCATAATCTGGGGATAATAATGTGTTGCTAGATACCGCTTATTATCTATGGTATTAATTTATATTAATATCATTGCCAGTGTTATGGATACCTAAAGGGTCACACACTTAGGACTTGTAAGAAAGTAGTATACTACACTAGTGGGAGTAATATTAAATATATAGTTGTGATAATTTTATATATATATGTATTTAGAAAAATACATATGTATTTTAAAATTATATTTTGTTTGTGTCATTTTAATTATATGATAATTATATTTTGACAAAACAAATTTTATTATATATATATGTAGCGCCGATATATATATATATATATATATATATATATATATATATATATATATATATATATATATATATATATATATATATATATATATATATATATATATATATATATATATATTACTTTTATTTTAATCATTTTAATTATATGATAATTATTGATGTCAAAATAAAATATGATATATTATAAATTGAAATGGCCGAAAATTTCAAGAGAAAGATACAAAACATATTTTGATTTTTTACCTAATGATATATTTGATTTAAATAATCAAATATTTGATTAGTAAAGAATATTTGTATTGTTGTGTTGGTTGGGAACAATACATTAAGCCAAATTTGTTTTTGTCCCTAAGCAATTTCCTAGCAATTCCTTAATGCAATATATTATAAAATGAGAAATATCCCTCCCCATTTTCAAGTGTGTGAGTTTCGGCCATCACAAGGAAGAGAGAAGAAAATTATATTTTGTGTTCAAAGTTATTTTTCTAAAGTGTTAGAAATATACACAAAATATTATAAGCAAATATTTATAAGATAAATATTTTACTATATATTTATTACTCCCAAAGTAGTATTATTATAGTTTTACTATGCTATATTAAACTTGCTAGCACAAGTTTAATCTTGGACTCCGGAGCAAGTTCGTGTGGATACGTTGGAGGCTTCATACGTTTGGCGCTACGTTCATCTCCTCAAAACCATCCCCGACCGTTCCTCCGTTTTCACCGTTAAGGTAAATTTCTTACTATAGCTAGTAATTTACGTAAGTTGTTCTTGGGTGGAATCGAGTTTTGGACTATAAATTTTTGTTTTCCGCTGCGTTATCCAAGCCTCGTTTCCCAACAATTTCACCCTCAGACCGATGGCCAGTCTGAGAGGGTGATACAGATTATCGAGTATATGATGCGAGCTTGTGTGATCGACTTTGGAGAAGATTAGGAGCGTTACTTGCCGTTGATGGAGTTTGCATATAATAACAGTTACCAGGCGAGTATTCAGATGGCTCCTTATGAGGCACTCTACGGCAGAAAGTGGTGAACCCCGATTTGTTGGACAGAGCTTAGCGAGCGTAAGCTCGAGGGACCAGATATTGTGCAGGATACCGAGGAGAAGGTTCGTGTGATCAGAGACCGACTCCGCGCCGCTTCGGACAGACAGAAATCTTATGCGGACTTAAAGAGACGAGACATAGAGTACAATGTTGGTTACATGGTATTTTTGAAGGTTTCACCTTGGAAGAAGGTCCTACGGTTCAGGAAGAAAGGGAAGCTTAGCCCTAGATTCATTGGACCCTACCGCATTCTGGAGCGAATAGGACCTGTTGCTTACATGTTAGAGTTGCCACCAGAGTTGAACAGGATTCACGACGTCTTTCATGTCTCCATGCTACGTAGATACCGTTCAGATCCGACTCATGTGTTGCCGACCAATGCTGTAACCCTCGATGAGAGTTTGTCTTACGAAGAAGAGCCAGTTAAGATCTTGGCTCGCGAAACTAAAGTACTAAGGAATAAGACGGTACCTTTGGTAAAGGTACTATGGCGTAATCATGCGGTGGAAGAAGCAACCTAGGAGACCGAAGAATCTATGCGAACTCAGTACCCTCATCTCTTCGGCGACCAATGACTCAGGTAATTTCGAGGACGAAATTCTTTTTAAGGGGGGGGGGGGAAATGTAACGCCCCGAAATCTGGCCCAAAAGAATTAATTAAATTGTTAGAGCAATTGATTACGAATTGGGCCCAAAAAGGGGTTAAAACTATAATTTGGATTCTAAGCCCAACTTTTATGTCATCTCGTAGGAAATATTTTTGTGATCGTGTCGGTTCAAACGGCTTGCGAATCGGAGTTTTGGAGCTCACGTTATGACCATTTAATCAGGTATTTTGGGTCCGAAGCCCAATCCTTTTAGGAATGGGATCATTAAATAAAACCTAAACCTAACTTCTTCCGTTCGGATATGAGAACCGCACATCGTCACTTTCTTCTTCTTCATTTCCGATCGCCGCCTGAGCCAGTCGCCGTTCATCGCCGGTCGCCCTTCCCCAGCCAATCACCGCTGCTTCTCCTTCGCCAGAGGTCCGCCGTCAGCATCAGCGCCGCCGACGACGGTTCACCTCGTCGTGTTGCCGTTCGTCGCCTGCACTGCCAGCGTCGGTCGTCCACCTCCGTCGGGTTGCAGCGCCGCCACGCCGAACGCTAGACGTCGCCTCCACTACCGGCGTCTTCCCTCGCCGTCGAGTTGCAGCGCCGCCAGTCGCTGCTCATCGCCGTCGAGTTGCAGCACCGCCACGCCGAACGTTGGACGTCGCCTCCACTACCGGCGTCTTCCCTCGCCGTCGAGTTGCAGCGCCGCCAGTCGCTGCTCATCGCCGTCGAGTTGCAGCGCCGCCACTGTACGCCGTCGAGTTGCCGCTCCGCCACTGTCGCCGGCGTCCGTCACCGTCGCCGCATCCAGCCGCTGCCCGGGTTGATATCGCCGGCAGATTAATCTCCACGCCGAATTGATTGGTCGATTTTGTGTTTTGACTCAATTTGACCCGTTGTTCGTTGTATTTTGTTGATTTGTCTTCCGTTCGAGCTATCGATTCGATTTCTGCGTAATCCAGGTCCGTACTATGAAGTTAATAGCGTTTAGAATAGATTTAATGGTTTGGATCGTTATATATGTTTATGCTATAATTTGGCTAAATTGGTTAATTGAATTAAATTGATTACTTGAATTGAATTGTTGAGGATTATGGATTGACTGAGCAGGTTTGACTTTGACTTGGGTTGGGTCACGTTTGACTTAGGCTTAGACTGGATATTCTGTTGACGTAGGTTTGACCGAATGGTTAAATCCAAGACTTTAATGAATTAGTTAAGTTAATTAATTAATTCTAATCAGTAATTAAGATCAATTGGTTTATTATGTCGAGCATAGAAACTGGCCATTGCTCGGGCGGCTGCAGGGCCTGGTCAGTGAGGTTAAGACGTGCGCACGAGGGTCTGTGATCTTGGGATTGAGGCTATCGCTTGAGGGATCCTACCTCCACCGAATTGAGGCTATCTTCGGTATTACGGATTGAGGCTATCTCCGTCATAGGCAATAAATGTTAAGTGGTTTGACTTTCGTGAAAGTCTAAATTGGGTTGACTGGTGGTCAAAGAGTTAATGAGGAACCCTTAACACCTAAATCGTTTTGAAAAGAAAGAAAGTAAGTTGACTGTTGGTCAACCGTCTAAAGAACCGAATTTAAAGTTGAATTGATTTTTATCAAAAGGATAAACATATGCACGATCTTAATTGTTGAATTATTATGTTTATTCTTGTGCTACAATGGAGTGCCACTCAGCGTCAATGCTGAGCAGATAGTGTTGTTTTCCTTTTTGCTGTCCGTAGGTGATCAGACAGATGAACCTAGAGCCGATCCCAGAGGGCATTGAGGAGGAGATGTACGATGGCGTGGCTGTCTCTTTAATCTGTAGTTATGCTTTATTTAATTAACTTTAATGCTTATTACATTTTCGGGCAAGATCCCATGTTGTTTGACTTTAAAAAGGCTTCTGCTTTATTTTAAATTACTCCGATGGATTTTTATATGTATTGATAGAATGTTTGTTTTAAATTGTTTTGAAAATGTTGTATATTCGGATACCAATCCAGTGGCACACCGGTCCGCGGTCTCACGGGTTTGGGTTACGCGGGTTGGGGTGTTACAGTTACAACCTGAGAACTCGAGTCCCACGAGCCTCAACAACACTTGCTCGGATATACCGCACTCCAAGACTTCAACCCGAAGGAAAAATACCTTTCCTTCGCACAACCAAGGGAAACAAGCTTCCCTAAACGTGTTTACAACACTAAGAGCCCTCAAGAACAAGACTCTCTTTAAGAGTAGATGTTGAGTAAACTATATACGCTCAAGAACAACTCAAACTTCACAAATTGGCTCTAGAAAGCTATGGAAAATAATGTTGTTTGGATGCAATGATAATATGAATAAAGTGAAGTGAATTGATTAGAAAAGCAGACCCAAACACCCCTTTTTATAGTTCTAAAATAGGCTCCAACGGACCAATGCATTAATGGGGTGATTGGCTTGATTTAAGGGATTGAATAAATTTGGGATCTGCAGGATATTGGCTTCCCATCGATGTTTGGAACTTACCCATCGCTGGTAAGCCAATTTTCCTTCAGTTTTGAAGCCAACGGTTACCTACCCATCGATGGGTACAAGCTTCCCATCGCTGGGTGGGAGGTTGAGTTCCAAACAAGGAAAGAATCAACCTTAAATGACTTCCAACGGTCATGCCTTCCCATCGATGGTTTAGCCTTCCCATCGCTGGGTTTCCATCGATGGGTAAAGCTTCCCATCGCTGGGTAAGGGCATTCTTCCTTGTGATAATGTTGGACCAAGGCTTGAACAGCGATGGGTAGAGCTTCCCATCGCTGTTTGGCATGGTTCTAGAAGTTGGTTTGGCTAAGGGGCTACATACCCATCGATGGGATGTTCTTCCCATCGCTGGGTGGATGGTTAGCCAAAAACCTATGGTTTTTGCCTTAACCACGGCCTAGCCAACCGATGTAAAAATCGACCGAAATATCCAAAGTTCTCCAAAATAAAAACCAAGTGTTTAAAACACTTATTTGATGTATTTGGCTAATAAATCAAGTGAGACACTTTAAAAATCACATCATTTGAGTAAAAACCACGGCTAGCCAAGTTTACGCCGTTTTGCGTGGTTTTTGTCAAACGACTAAAAGCGAGAGATGGTTTTCAAAGTGTTTTTGTTGGAGAACCGTTTAAACATGCCAAAGAGTGAAAGCAGATCATAAAATGCTGAAAACCACTTGGTTGGTTCGGATGCCAAAAACCAAACCCGACAACCGAAAGCCGAACGCTGGTTTCTGAAAGCCGAACACTGGATGGCTTGGTTTTTGGTTTGGGCGAACACCAAGTGTTTTTAATGACTTAAACAAGTTTGAAAAACATTTTTATGATGTAAGAAATGCAATGAGAGATTTTAGCCTAAAGAGCCAAGGTGTAAAGATTGGGTCGGTCTTGATCACAATAAAGACCGACTCAATACAATGATTAAGGTCTTTGTTCTTGGTCTCCGTTTAGCTCTTGCTCTTATATTCGTTCTTCACCTTGTATATTCAATGTTCGACTTGATCACGGCGGTTTGGCATTATCAAAACCTGTTACAAAAACGAACACGGCTTTAGTACGAAAACGTGACAAGCCCGTGTTTCAATAGGATGGTGAATGCCCCTTGGGGATGTTCAACACTTAGCTTTGATACCAAATGTTATACCCGAGCTCCGGGTTTAAGCTTTAAGTTTAAGAACAAAGCTTCTTAAATTGCAGGAGAAAGGGATAATCGATTATTAAGGTATGATAATCGACTAACCAGGGGTTCAGTTTTTCGGGGAGGATTTTTGGGAGTTTATGAAGGGGGAATAGTCGATTGTCTCTTAAGCAATAATCAATTGTGGGATTGTGTAGTTTAGGCCAAGAAGATTCAGAAGGGCAGATAGTCGATTATCAATAGTTGATAATCGATTATTTTGGTTTTCAGATTCTGCCAAGGAAGTTCAGGGGTGTTGGATAGTCGATTATCAGTGAAGGATAATCGATTAGCAGGGTTACCCGAGGTTTCAATATGGAAGGATATGGCTGGGGTTTGTAGGGAAGTTATGGGAAGGAGTGATAAGGTTCTTTTTGGTTTAATGGACGAAAAAGAAGGAGGTTTCGAGTGAGAAATGGCCGGATAAGGGATAGGAGAAAATCAGGGATAGATATTACCAAGTTGGGGTATAGAGATATTACACACTCTTATCTTAACTTGGGGTTGAGTCTAGTATTTAAATAAGATATGACACACTTATCTAAATAACTAGAACCTAAAACTCACACTCAAGAGAACCACTCTTAAGATATAGATTTAGGAATTTAAAATAGCACACACAAACAAGTGTATTACTAAGTTGAAAAATGGGAATACAATGTGTGTTTACAATGCTCAGGGATGAGCTTGTATAGGCATAGAAAAAGGACACTACCAAGTCTCTTATTCACACAAACTAAAGGAATTAATGCCCACTTGTTGATGTTCCTTTGGTGGGGGAAAAAACACAGGGGTTGTAACGCCCTACAAACCGGCCTAATTTTAAATAAATAAATATTATTTATTTATTGAGACTCATTATTTTAAATTGAGATTTTGATCTGTACAAATGGCTTTCAAAAGTTAATGTGTGTTAAATATAAAAAGATGTTTTAAAAACGGACCTCTCAACATTAATTAAATAAATTAATTAATGATTGGGGTGGACCCATAAGTTTGAAAATAAAGTTCTTAGAAAAATTGTCTGAACATGTCATTAAATTCGTTTTGACTGTCTAGTTCCAAAAGCGCAATCGGATCGCAATTCGGACCCGTTTGGGGGAAAAACCGTGTACCGTTCAGGTTAGAATTTTACACAACAGAATGGAATTTAGGGAGGTAACTCCCCAAATCAAGAACCACACGCTACACACCCTTCATTTCCATAACCCCCATCATTATTCCTTCATTATACCTCCATAAATCCCCATAAATTCACATGATTATAAAACTCCCTCCTCCCTTCACCTCCTTCACCAACTTGTAACTCCCATTCAACATCACAACTCTCTCTCTCTAATGGTGTTCGGCCAATCACAGCGGCAGCTACGCGAGGAGTCGTTCATTCATTCGTTCGTCGTTCAACGTTGACAACCGTTCGTTCATCTTGTTCCATCGTTCCGTCAATCCCTTCATTAGAGGTGAGTAGTTGTCCCTCTAATTCTAGAACATCAAGTCATAATCTATGTTTTTATATTCATAGGAATATCATACGCAACCTACGTAGAAACTATGCATGTTCGTAGGTTAACCATCCAACATACGTGAGTCCATGTTATCAAGTTACGAACTCGTTAATACAAGCATTTTGAAACTCCGTATATTCATGGAATACTTAACATGTAATCATAAACGTTCGTTTCAAAAAAAACTCCTAACGTATTGATGATAACCAAACAGTCAAAATGGGAATCAGCGTGCCTTGATAATCGATTTACAGAACGGAATAATCGACTATCAGGTCACGCTGAACTCTTCAGTTGATCCAGCATAGTGTGACAATCGATTATCACATAAGTGGTAATCGATTATCAGGCCCTGCGGATTCTTGAGTCAGAGCTGGTTCACCTGATAATCGATTATCACATAGGCAATAATCGATTATCAGGGCTCTCTGAACTTAGGACTTTCTGAACAAACCAACTTGACAATCGATTGTCATAGGGTGACAATCGACTATCACAGTCTACGGGACTTTGGGGGCAGAAGCTGCATAGCATGATAATCTATTATCAGCAGTAGACAATCGATTATCAGCCAGTTCTGAACCTAAGGCCATCATGTTGAACAAATTGTAATCAAACCCATATGTATGCGTTAAATTTAACTTCTTTCTTCAATCAATGCATTCAATTCATCATGTTCATCCTAGACGCATGTCCTAGGGTCATCATCATGTGCATACCGCTGTAGGGAGGTCAGGCTTTCGTGCGCCTACTACAGTGGGCCCGTCCAGGAACCTTTGGGATCCAACAGGTTTTCATCAGGTGGGCTTTGTGTACGTACATGGTAGTCAGGCTACGGCTACCACCCAGTTTTGCTAGTTCACTTGCGACGTTTTGTCGAGCCCGTGTCATTACCGAAGTGCAGGGGTGATCCTATCAAGTGAGACTAAGTCAGGGGTGTCCCTAATAGCTCAAGTCATGCATCAAGTCATTTTGTCATCATGTATGTTTCATGTCACGTCAATATTCAATGTGGTTGTCATCATCATGTATGATTTCCATCATGTCCATATTCAATGTGGTTGTTATTCATTTTGTTATGTGTAATAATATCCATCAAGTAGCAAACATGTGGTTTTCCGTACGTTAAGTACAGGTATGTATATGTGTATAACCATATGGGTTATCACTTCATGTTCTTTTTTTAGATTCACTCCTCAGCTTTTGCTGAGCGTGTAGTTGTTTTTGCTACACGCAGGTAGACATGACGGTACAGGTGCTAACCCTGGAGGACAGTGGTGATGGGAGGATGGGCGGCGCACGGACGAGTTTATTAATTAACCATTTAATTAATTAATCATTTGGGCATGAACCCACCATATGTCGTTTTACTTATTTTGGACTAATCAATTTTCTTCCGCTTTTACTCTGCATTTAAATCACACATGTTTTGGAACTAATTCCCTAGCATTTATTTCACTAATTAAAACACAACCGTTTTCATAATAAATAGTCATTAATGCGTTTTTCTCTACGGACGGTTCTCGGACCGCCCATGTAACCCTACCGGTCCGTTGGGTCGCGGGTGAACCGGGTCCACGGAAGGCGGGTGTTACAATTTGGTATTAGAGAAGTTCGGTTTTTGTGAAAAAAAAAACAAGGAAAAAAAAAACATAATTTGTCATCTTGTTCAAAAGGTATTTTCAAAAAGTCCGCAGCCGCATCTCCCATCACATCACTCCCAGGGAAAGGTACACCGTTATTTTATTCACATGTATATCATATTGTAATTAGTTCTCATTTAAGTTATTTCCATAAAGAATGAGCCAAGCAGCAGGCAACGATAGACAGGCTGTCCCGCATGGGGAGCCTGAGCACGTGAGCACACATCGAAGCGTCATACTAATTGCGTTATACGCTCATTTGTTCTCATTTTGATACTCTACGATTGTTAGATGAGTACCATCAGTACCGGAAGCGTGTCAAGCGTTGACTCCAGTCGAACCTTCGTGCTCGGTAAGAGACGAAAGAATAAGAGGCAAAGTTACGAATCAAAAGAGCGCTATCAACGTGCACACCGCAAGGCTCGGATAGCAAAGCTAAGAATCTGGAAACGCCGAAAGGCAGCATGGGAAAGAGATGATCCAAAGGAAACGTTCAGTGTGGACTCTGCTAATAGTATCTGCGGCCTAGGTGGGGATAATCCTCCAGTGGACTCAGCCCGACCAGACGGGTGGGAGTGGGTTGCCTGCTAATTGGTGACATAGTCGAAGCCGTAATCAATGCAACATTTCGTCCCACCTATCTAAACCAAATATGTTTCTTGAATGAATTCGTCAATTGGTCTCTAATTTATTATGAACACGTATGCTTCACAAAACAAAGTTTTGGGTAACGCACTATCTCCCTAATCACGCGAGGGGGTGACGAGGAGAATTTCGGGGACGAAATTCCTTTAAGGGGGAGATAATTGTAACGCCCTACAAACCGGCCTAGTTTTAAATAAATCAATATTATTTATTTATTGAGACTCATTATTTTAAATTGAGATTTTGATCTCTACAAATGGCTTTCAAAAGTTAATGTGTGTTAAATATAAAAAGATGTTTTAAAAACGGACCTCTCAACAGTGGTGATGGGAGGATGGGCGGCGCACGGACGAGTTTATTAATTAACCATTTAATTAATTAATCATTTGGGCATGAACCCACCATATGTCGTTTTACTTATTTTGGACTTATCAATTTACTTCCGCTTTTACTCTGCATTTAAATCACACATGTTTTGGAACTAATTCCCTAGCATTTATTTCACTAATTAAAACACAACCGTTTTCATAATAAATAGTCATTAATGCGTTTTTCTCTACAGATGGTTCTCGGACCGCCCATGTAACCCTACCGGTCCGTTGGGTCGCGGGTGAACCGGGTCCACGGAAGGCGGGTGTTACAGGGGTGATTGTACTTGTAGGGTAGGATTCTTGGCCATTAATGGTAGGAGGGAATGTGTGAATATAATTCACAATTGATTGGCTTTGGTGGGGCTGTTTTTGGGCAGGAGGAAAGGTTGGATGGTAGGCTATTTGGATTCATTTCCTGGGCAGGATATAGGGGAAACAAAGGGGGGTTGAAGGGTGTGGGTGTGGGTCAAAGTGTCTTGGATTTTTGTGGCTGTTTGTTTATCCAAGTTGAGGTGTAAGGAAGTGGTAGTGGCATAGTTATGGGCCGGGATTTTTGGTCAGGGATTGAGGGAGGAAGGGTAAGGAAAAGAAATGTAGTTTTGGGTTTATTATTTTGGATATTTTGGGGTTTGGCTTGGATGAGAATGGTTGGGTATTAAGTGGGAGTTGGGCTCAGGGAAATTATGGTTATGTGGCAGGTTTTAGGATTGATAAGTTCGTTCCAAAAGGAATCATAACATTTGACATTATTCCGTTAATTTGCTTAACGACTTTAGAGTCGTTAGTAGTCGCCTGGGGTATATCAATACGGGTATATCTTAGAGTTATTCTAAATACCCTTAACAATACATATTATTTTAATAACCATCAATATATTCATTTTTAATCATGATTGAACCATTCATAATTATCATTTTAATCAGAATATTCATCAAGTTTTAATCATCATAATCATCAATCAATATAGCATTCAATAGCAAATAATGGCCTAGCTTCGACTGTTAACACTCTAGCTTACCGTCATGCATCACATAAGATTTTATTTGTCAAAAACATCATTTTTATTGTGAAAAATCATATTTATATTGATAATAACTTATTGGTATCAAAAATAGGATTTTAAAGTTCAAAAAAGTTAGACAAAGCGTGCAACTCTAGAGGGGGGGTGAATAGAGTTGTTGATAATGTTTACCGTTTTTCGCAGGATTAGTGTGTAAATAAAATAAATGAGTATGCAGCGGAAATAAAAGACAGAAGGCTAAGAACACACCGATGTATACTGGTTCACCACCTCGTGGCTAGTCCAGTTGCTCGAGAGACTCTCTCAAAGCTACCACTACTTATCAAGCTTCAATGGGTGCTTGACAGACCATTTACAAAACGAGAACTTGAATCCCACAAGCCTCGACACTACCACTCGTAGATATGCTCTCTACAAGAATATTTTTTGTGTCAAACTATGAACACGAAAATATTTGAATAAAATATTTTTTCTTTCCAAAAATATTTTCTAATACCAAAATAAATATTTTGATAAATGTTTGACACACCTTTTGTAACTGACTCAATAAATATATTTTGAACAGTTAAAAGGATTTTTCAACTGACTCCAAAAATAAATATAATTTTTATTTTAACTCTCATAAAAATAATTTTAAAGAGAATGTTAGAATAAATGAACAACGCTAGAAGGGGGTGAATAGCGTTTGATCGTAGAAATTGCTGGAATAAAAAATTCAAACAAGGAAAGAATCAGGCTTAAATGACTCGCAACGGTCATGCCTAACCAGCGATGGGTATGCCCTCCCATCGCTGGGTACCCATCGATGGGTTCAAGTTCCCATCGCTGGGTGAGGTCATTCTACCTGGTGTTGATGTTGAACCAAGGCTGGTACAGCGATGAGTAGAACTTCTCATCGCTGTTTGGCATGGTTCTGGAATTTGGTTGAGCCGAGGACCGCTTACCCATCGATGGGTATTATCTCCCATCGTTGGGTTGATGGCTAGTAAAAAAGACAAAAACCTATGATTTTGCCAGAACCATGGCCTAGCCAATACCAAAGCTAAAAGTGACCGAAAAATGCAAAGTTCTCCAAAATAAAAACCAAGTGTTTAAAACACTTATTTAATGTATTTGGTTTTTAGTTTGGACGAATACCAAGTGCTTTTAATATGTTTAAACATGTTTTAAAATCATTTTGATGATATGTGAATGCAATAAAAAAGTTTTAGCCTAAAGAGCCAAAGTTCAAGGCTTGGGTCGGTCTTGATCACATTTGTGACCGACTCAACGACACTGAAGCTACGGTCTTCGTTCTTAGTCTCTTTTAGCTCTTGTTCTCTTTTCTTTCTAGTCTTTGTTTCTCGCCTTGTGTGTTCAACTATTTGTCTCGTTCAAGGTGGTTTGGCATTATCAAAACTTGTCATGAAAACGAACGCGGCTTTAGTACGATAACGAGATAAACCCGTGTTTCAACAGAGAAGATTTTTTTGTCATCCTTATAATAATTTCTAAGACTCAATAAAATAAAAAGTCTTCGAAAATCTTCTACTCCTCCGAGTCCTCCATTAGGCGCCCCGAACGCGTCTCGGGCTCCAATAAAATCTTGTGCATCCTCTTGAATACTTTAAGGAATTTTCACTTCTAGTTTTCGTGTTTGTCGATGTAGCACTTTAATCTTGACTTGAATAAATTATATTTGTCAATTATCAAAACCTGTGAGTTAAAACTTAACAACATAGAAAGGGTTGAACTCATGCATTCCAACAAAAAATAGCATTTTTGAAAATATTTTCGAATCAGAAATTCGGGACATCAATCTAATACCTAGGATCGATCTACAATGTGGAATCACTCCCAGGGGATGGCTCCAGGCCTATGGATCGATCATCCTAACCGTTTTTCAGAGGTTATTGTTTCATCATCTTCTTCCTCAGTTCCAATTTCCAAAATACCATTTTTAGTCACCAAACATCAATTAAACTATATATAAGTGTTCTTCAAGGTTCATAGATCATTTTGGTATCATTAATTCATAGTTTTAACAACAATTTTAAGGTTTATGATTCTTAGTTATTCAAGCATGTTAAGCACAAAACTCAACCAAATGACCATTTACGAACGTACAAATGATCTATACGAACATTCTAGTCACTAGATATATATACGGGCTTACCTCAACGCTTAATGAAGGTTTCGGAAATTTTCCGGTGAAACTTCCGGTAGAAATTATTCTTAGCTCCAGCGACCTCGACGGCAACTCACTATTGCAGAATGCTCTCATTACTCTCAGGAACATTTGACACTAAATTTATTCAGTTTGGTGGAGAATTGAGAAGGTTAGGTTCTTTTTTTATAGGGAGGAGGAGGAAGAAGAAGACACATGCTGCGTAGGATTTGCGTAGGATTTGATTTCCAATCGGTTGAGTGGAGGAGGAGGCGTCGTTCCCTGATTGGGACTAATTTGGTCCTAGTCGGAGTACACTTTTTTATCCAACTTTCTCTGAATTGAATTCCGTTTCCACCGTTGCAACCGGATAGTTAAACTCTATCCAACAATATGATTTTTACATTTATTTGTAATACTTTTTCCGATATCATATTTTTGGGTGGTTGACTTTGACAGAGTCAAAATTGATTTAATTGACCTTTACTCAAAAAGGTTCTCACATTTAATTTATATTATTTATTCTCATGATTTATTTCAATAAATCATTTCAAGGTTCACATCATAAACAAATTTTTCATTTATTTTTAATTTGGATCTGTACACAGGTTCCCAATCAAGATCACATAATAAGTTAACATATTGGATTTATTTCTATAAGATTTATCCAGATTGTGATATTGGATATCAAAACACATTTCATATTGGCCCAAAACCCAATAATAATTTTTTTTAATCAAAACAAATTTGTTTAATTGAATATTTAATTGAATAAATTTTAGAATATGTTTTGGAGCGTTACTTACATCATCCATACAACATTCCAACACACCAAAGAAGACCACCTCATTAATGGAAGTTTTTATCACCAACCTGTTTTTTACAAAAATCTTTCCTCAATGCTTACAAGACTTAAGCTTAACTTCCTAAAGCATCAACAAAATGAAGCCATGATGGAAAAGTTTTAAGATATTGGTAAGCAATAACTCTTGAAAGTCATGGGGTCATACTTATATTTTAGAATTTTATTTTCATTTTAACTATATTTGTCAAGAAATTATAATATAAGGGCTCTCAACAACTATCAAGAAATTATAATATAAGGCCCCGTTTTGTTCAACTTATTTTTTCTCATTTTTTCTTATTCTTATTAAAAACAGATCAGATCAGATTGAATCAAATCAGATCAGATCATATTGAATCAGATCAGATCAGATCGAATCAGATCTGATCAGATGAGATCCAATCAGATCAGATCAAATCCAATTAGATTAGACCAAACTAGATCAAATCCCATCAAGAATTATTATTATTATTATAATTATTATTATTATTATTATTAGAATTATTATTATTATTATTATTATTATTCTTGTTGTTGTTGTTATTCTTAACAATGAAAAATAATAAACTTTAGAAACAAGTTAAATAGAACACTGAGAAAGTAATCCTTAATTATTAGACGTCGAAAAAAGTATTTTTAAAATACATTGACAATGTCAATCAAATTCTACTTTTAAAATACATTTTTATTGCTACCTCTAATTTGAGTTTCCAAAGTTTTGATCTTTTAGAAGGATGATATATTTTAATAAAAATACTATCTCTTCTATATATTGATTATCTAAATTTAATTACTTTTTAATGTATATATAAATTAAATATTTATTCTAATGTATATATGAAGTAATTATTAAAATATTAAATTAATATTCTAATTTCACAAAAAAATAATCATAAAATAAAATATATTATTACATTATAATAAGAATGATTATTCTAATATATGAATTAACTAATTTTATTTTATTAAAAAATAATCATAAAATAAAAAATATTGATTATATTATAATATGAATTATCATTACAATTTTCAAACGTTATTATAAAGTCAAATCAAATTATTGATTTGAATTTTAAATCAAATCATAATTAATCAGATCAGATCAAACTAGATCAGATCTGAACAGATCAGATTAGATCCAATCAGATCAGATCATATCAGAACTTATTAAAATCAGATTAGATCAGAAAAATAAGTTGAACGGAATGGAATCTAAGTTGTAGAGATGAACACATTATAACTTGACATATGCTCATGGGTCTCTAAAAATGGGGGCAACATATTATGATACTCCCTCCGTTCTCAAAAACACTTCCTCTTTCATTTTTTTCACTTCCAACAAAACACTTCCACTTTCTATTAAAAACCCACTTTTACCCTTACTTTTTCATACCCTACCTATCACATCATACTTTTTCTCTAATAATCTACCCATCACATCTTACTTTACCCATCACATCAACGGCAAAATTGGAAGTCAACTACAATTTAACACTTCCTTATTTTTCCACTATTTCAAAGTAGGAACTCTTTTTGAGAACGGGGGAAGTAGATTTATATGTTGTGATTAGAAAGCCGCCACTCCCATATTAATGCTATAAGCCTTACTAGAATCAGTCGCGCTAGGGGTACACCACTTGTGTACCCCAATTCAAACACCATATACACCCCCCTCCCTCTTTCTTCTCTCTCTATATCCCTCCCCTGCTTTCTTTCTCTCCCCCCTCTCTTGCAGATCTCTCCAGGGAATTAGGGAGCGGGCAACTACCGGAAGACCAGCCCTTCCTTCGTCTTCCTCGTTTTTCCACAGTGACATCACCTACTTTTCTTCGATCTTCAATTCCGCGTCTTGACCACCACACAATAGGAAACTAAAGGTTATAATAAATACTTTTTATTTCAATTTTAGGGTTTTTATTTGTAAAGCTAGATTCAATCATTCAATTCTAACAAAAATCGAGCCTTCCCTCTTGTGAAATTAGTCTTTTTAAAATATTTTTTTGTGAATCATTCTTTCTCAAACTTATTCAGTCATTTAATTCGTTTTTTAATCTTTTCAATGGCTGATTTTTTGTTAAAAACTTGTGGCAATTGAGAATTTTTCATGCTTATTACGAAATGTCTGTGTAGTGCTTGTTATTGGTGCAAAATGTTTGTGAAAGAAGTCTTACAGACAGAATTTTCACTCAGGGTACACAGATAGTAAATGTTTGTGTTCAAACAATTACAGAACTTTAGTGTCTGTGTAACTAAATAGCATTGATACGGAGTATGTTTTTCTGTAGACAATTATCTATCACATAGACATCTACCGTCTGTGTCACTAAAATTACAGACAACTAGTGTCTATAAAAGTCTTGATGAAATGTTTTTGATCAAGAATTACATATATATAATGTCTATGTCTGTGAAAGTCTTTATGTTCTACTACATGATATTTCACGGTTTTCATTTTTATACATGTTACATAGTACTCAGGAGGTATCATGGATTTAAATCTGGGATTCTCGATCTTTGCCGCCCCATCCTCTTCGCTGCCCAGACTGCCATAATGACTTTTTTTGTCGTTAATAGCGTCACCGGAGGAGAGATCTTTGATTCAGATTATACAAATAGTAATTGTCTGTGTTCAAGAAAATAAAGACGTTTAGTGTCTGTGTGACTAAACAATATTAATTGTAATTTTTCTTTTCTTTTTTTAAACGTAGAAAACTTTATGGAATGTTCTTGGTACTGTACTATTTCGTAGATTTGAAGGATGAAATTATAATGTGAATTATAGATTTTTAGTGTTTGTGTAACAAAACGGTGGTAATTATATTTTTTTCTTTTTTTACAATCTAGAGTAATTGTGAAACATTCTTTATGATAACATTATTTGGTATATTTGACAGATGTATTTTTATTTAGGTTTTACAGACAATAAGTTTCTGTTTACAATAAATTATAGACATTTGTTGTGTGTGTGACCAAAACATACTCCACACTTAGTTTATTTTTACAATATAAGAAAAATATCATGAAATATTCTTATTATTGTATTATTTGGTATATTTTACAAGTGCGATTTTCATACATTAAAAACAGTTAATAAAACCTATAATTCTCGAGTTCTTGTTCTTATTACTTTCTTGTGATCCATTCTTCTGAATCGGATCATCTGGTGGAATTATTGTCCATCAGTTTGAAACTAACTTAATTGACTTTATTTACAGTTGCAATTTTCATCCAAGTTATGCAAAGTGTTTAGGAGAATTACATACATTTAGTGTCTATGCGACCAAACACTTCATATTGTTTTTTTTGCATTTAGAATTTGTTTTTCTTGTCCCAACAAATCGTGAAATATAATGTCTTTGTAAGTAGATTATTTGGCATATTTAATGCATTGAGTGCGCCTGCTCACGAATGTATCATGTTGGTAACACATTATGAAAATTCATAACACAATTAAATCAGAACTAAGTATACATTCCAACCAATACATTGCCTATCAGTGAGATTTATTTTTATATGCAGTTAATGTCATTAACTGAACAATTTACAGACAGTAAGTCCCTGTAATTAGGCGTTCACAGAAATTTAGTGTCTGTGATTCCCTTTACGACATGAAATGTCCCTGACGTTGGTTTCAAAGTTTGTCATATTTCACATATTATAACAACAATATTAGTCTTCTTAACACTACTTAATGACACTTAATATTTTTTTGTCTAAAGAAATACACTTAGTGTTTTTATGACCAAACATTTCTTATTACATTTGTTTCTTTTTAGAGTAGGAGAGAGATCGTGAAATGCTCTTATTACTAAAATATTTGACATATTTGAGAGGTGAAATTTTTTAAACAAGGTACACAAAAATTAAATATATGTGTTTAAATAATTACAAATATATAAGGGGCTATTGTCAATGAAGAAAATAGAAATAACAAACACGTTGACAATATGTAGAATTCACTTCTACATGCACTTAACATCGTTAATTCTTGTCCAATACATCGTTAATTGAACATTCACAGACACTATGCGTTTGTAATAGAGACTTAGTGTATGTGTTTAGGCACTCACAAACATTAAACTTTTGTGAGATCTATGTGAGCTCAAGAAAAAGCAATTCAATCAAATTATTGTCTATCTATCAAAAACAAAGAAAATTTATGAAGCAAACATGAATGATGTAGAAGAAATTGAGTCCATATTGATTGGTATGGTCATGTAACATACAAAGTAATACACAAAGAGCCAACAAGCACAACAAATAATACTACAAAGAGCCAAGAATGAGATATAAAATATGAAATGTAATTAGAAATATTGGATAACTTCTTAGAAATTTAGGTGATGGCATCATGATAATCTGAGTAGACACAGTAGCTGGAGGAGTAAGCTGCGACATTGAAACTCACATACAAGAATTGAAACATTCTTAGACATTCTGTGGTGTGTGATTTTTAGACGATAAACATCTGTGATGTGCATTTTCGAGTTAACAAACATGAAATGTCTATGACTAATATATCCAAGACACGTAATGTTTTGGCAATGCTGAGAATGATACAATGTTAAATATTCACAAATTGTATGTTCTTTTAATTAAAAGATTTGTCTATGCAATATCGACAAGTTTAGTTTCACAGACTTGAAATGTCTATGCGAGGTTTATCACATGCACCTCATGTCTGTGTGATCCTGCGAACGATAAAATATTACTTTTTCACAAAAATATTAAATTATACTTCAAGTACTCACAAATAAACATTTTACATAAACAAAACATTGTAAGGCACGACTTTTACTCATATCTTAAGGCAAGCCAAAAAAATCGTACTAAAAGATTGAATCTTTGCTTAAAAAATCTGATTATATTGCAAGAAAGAGCCATATATATTTACCCTCCAAAATCTTAAAAAATTGTTAAAAGTACTGAAAAAATTGATTTGAAAATGATGAAACTAGTTTTGAAGAAAAAGAAAGCTATTGGATGGATTCAAGAAGAGAAATTAGTCGGGCGAGAAAATATTGAACAACCAAAGAGGGTAAAATGCAATCATATGATGTATATTGTTATGTAAAAATAGAAATTTTAAAGCCTGTAGCTTGTAGTTCACATATTGAACATACATTTTACGCTTGTATCTAACACTTCACATGCTTTTGGAGCTATTTTTATATCAGGGCAGCATTTCAGTTGTTAAATAGAGATTTCATGCTTGTGACTACCACCTCACATACATTTAGCCCAATTTTTTAAACAGGGTAGCAGTTCACATCTAAAAAAGACATTTTACGTCTGTAACTAGCACTTCACATACATTCAAAACAATTTCAACAAAAAATTGAAATTACGAAGTTATGGATCATAATCAAACAAGAAAAATTAAGAATTCATATATTGTTGTCATTGATAGTGACAATAACCTGAAATTTTTCTCTATTTATACGTGGTGAAGCTCTGATGGGAATTTGGGCGGCGAAGGTCAGGCCACGGAGCAAAGGTATGATAAGAAAATTGGGCGTCGAAGCTCCGTCCATGGCGCAAATTTCAGATCAAATTGGAATGGGCGAAGGTCTGATCGGAAAAGGTCAAGGCGTACCGGCGAAGCTCGAATTGAAGGTACTGTTGTGGGTTAATGGGGAAAAAGAAAGGAAGAGAGAGAAAGAGAGAGGAGTTGGGGGATGGAGGGGTATAAGGGTGGGTCCTTTATACGGTGTACATCTGGTGTACACATAGACTTTTCCTACTAGAATTGATCTCAAAAAAAAATTAAAATGTCATGAAACAAAGGCGAAACTCACCTAGCAAAGAGAAGAGGGTAAATCATTCAGTGAGACATTTTCTCAAGCACTTTGTATGCATGATTATTTTCAATTTATATTCAGAACTAGTACCCTATTTTGTCCACAAGTAATAAACAATTTTCACAATGACACAGTAAAAATTACAAAAAAAAAACGTGTAATATCAGAAAAAACAACTAAAACACAAAATGGATAAATGGAGAAATTCACATACCTTAGGGTAGTGAGAGAGAAGAGATGATAATGGATGATGGCTAAGGAGTGAGGGTGCAAAAATGAATATGGCCGGAGACTTTGGTGGGCTGCCGACAGCTATACCATGGTGAAGCCGATTGAGCCTGATCCAATAAGATGTGGATGCATCTACTTGTCCATTCTAAGGGAGATCTACACCTAATGTATTTGATTCAATGGAAACTGTAATTACATAGAGTGTTGGTGAATTCATTCAGAAAAGGCAAAGGAAGACAAACACGAATGATTAAGCCGCGGGATGAAAGCTGGGATTTAATATTGAAAAAATGGACAAGAGAGTCATAAACTTAACAAAGGTATACGAAGAGTCTATGTTGAAGACTTGTCCTGCGGCCAAAGAGGGAGGAAGAGAGGAGTGGGCTTTTTTTTTTGCTTATGGTAGGTTTGGGCTCCGGCCGAATTTAAATTGTTTCCTTTTAAACTTGAGCTCCAATTTGGTATCTTGCTACACTTTTCTCCAAAAATGGATATCTGATAATTTGTGTTAAGAAAAATAAAATAAAAATAATAGATTGTAAAAAAAGTTATTAAAAACTACTATTTATGAAAGAAAATAAAAGATTGTAAAAAAATGAGAATTAAGATAAAACTAAGCTAAACAACTAAAAACTAAACTCTAAAAGTATTAAAAATACCTAAAAAAGAATAAAAAGAACTAACACAAATCCGACTTATCAAATACCCACACACTCAAGACTTAAACGTCCGCGTTAAAAAGGCCAAAAAGAAACAACTTAAATTTTAACATTATCAAGAAGAACAAAATGCACTTTGCACCTTACACTTAAGACTTGATGCCAAAACATTTTTGAAAACAAAGTGAGCTACAAATCCTATAAAGATGGAGATCTAAAATATAGATTATTTGGGTTCTAAAAAAATGCTCTAAAGTTGCCATAAAAAAATTTGCTAAGAGAATCCTATAGTTCAAAGCGGCTCAATGGCAACGATAGCAAAGATTGAAAAAGAAGCCTAAAAGATTAAAAACATACAATTTTCTAAATAAAAAAGAAAACTCCTAAAACTGGTTTTTTTTCTTCACAATTTTAAAGATCACAAGGTTAATTAGAACAACATCTAGATAGTATGTGGATGTCCAGTTCTAGAAAATAAAATCTAAGGGATACATAAAAGGATTCAAACTTTTTAAGGACATTTTACCAAGAAAACGAGCATAAGACTCAAAAAAATTTGTACAAGAAATATTTGTCATCTTTCAGAATAAAGCTCAAGGAAACAAAAAAATGAGGTTTATGGGTCAACATTTAAAAACAATGCTCTAATTAAGGAGATATGCAACTAAGAATGACAAAACATATGGACCCAAAACTTATAGGAAAAAAAATTGCCAAAAAATTTACTTCCCAAGCAATGGAATAGACATGATAATTTCTCCCCATACTTAAATTATGCATAGTCCTCGATGCATCTATATGATATGAAAATTACTAACAATGATATAACCAAGAGAATAAGTTAAGAGAGAAGGGGATGGGGAGTAATGCAACAAAAGTAAAGGGAGAAAGGATGGGAAATGCAAATTATAAAGTATACGCAGCATTATTTCTTCAATCCCTTCTTTGTTGTGTTTTTTTTAACCTAAAAATCTGTAAAGACAAAGCTAAGACCAAGTATTTTAGCATTGAAAAACAAAAAATTTGATTTTTTTTCCATTTTAGCACATATAAGCTGTGAAAAGTTTAGAATTTTCATTCTACACTAAAAAACAACTTACAAAGTGTATATATTTCAATTTATAGCCGAAAAACCAGATAGAGCAAAACACATTTTTAATGGTTTTTAGTCCAAATCAGCTTGAAAGATGCAGAATTTTTCAGTTTCCAACTCAAATAAGACCAAATTTAAACACTCAAGGTTTCAAGAAACAGAAAAATTGATAGTATACCAATACTCGGGCACCAAGTGTTGCTGCTTGAAAACATATTTGCACCCAACTGTGTAGAATTTTACACCAAAGAGAGATGGTCCAACCTATGACTTAACAAATCTTACAAAAACTCTTAAAGTAGATGGTTAGAAGCACAAGTAAAAAACAATTAAGCTCATCAAGATAAGTTTTTTTGTTTTCATTTTATACTTCAAAAAACTAAATTAAAGAGAAAGAGGAAAGAAAACTAATCTTATAATACAACAAGTACTACTAGATCAATACGAAAGGAAAAAAAATTACAAGAAAAGTAGGTTACTAAAACAAAGAGGAAGAAAACTAAATTAACAACCACAAGGAAAAAAAATAAGTACAACAACAACAAGTTAAAGTTAAAAGTAAGCATAAGGGATTTTAAAAAAATGCTAGAAAAGTAAGTGGGTCATGTTAAAAAAAATATTTAAAAGGAAAAAAAATGCAATCAACAACTATAAGAGAAGAAGAAAAATTACAACAATGACTAGAAGTTAGAAGTAAAAAAATAAAGAAAAATGAAAAAAAAACTTAAAAAGAAAGTGGGTTGCCTCCCATAAGCCGCCCGGTTTAGCATCTTTGGCTAGACAAACCTTACCACTTGCTAATACATATTCAGATAAACCATTTTTTTTCCTCTTCGTTTTACCCTAAGAGAGTAAAATCAATGTAAGCCAAAATTCAGATCCTAAGTGGAGATTGTAAGCTTCAAATCAGTTTTTGGAAACAAACTTTTTTGCATTTTTACCCTTTCACATCAAAACTCAGCATATAACGTTCCAAAATCAACTTATAAAACATGCTAAGTGCCCCCTTATCAATTCCTACGCAAGTTTGAACAATTAAACTTCACAAATCAGCATATAGACACCTTAGGAATAAAAATTCAGCATGAAAATCAAGCAAAAATGTTGCAGATTTTTCAACAGAAACAACACTATAGGTCTTAATTTCAGCAATTTCAGCTTCTAAACCTCAAAATCAGTATATAAACATCATGTCATGCTTCCATATATTGTCCCCAAGCAAGATATATCAATTATAGTTCATATTTGAAGCAAATGAGTACTTCAAGGGACAAAAATCAGCACATATGCTAAGTAAAAAGTGCATATTTTTAAAAAATCGGCAAGCATAGCTTATGAAATTCATCAAGAACAGAACTCAAATGATTCAATGCTTATAAAATGAGTATACATGTGTTGCATACATCAAAATTGAAACAACTCAGCACTTATGTCATTCAAATGCAACAAGTATGATCAATAAAAGCAAAAATTAGCAAGTAAATATGCAGAATATAGTCCCAAAATGCAGCTTTTATGAAAAATTGGCCAAAAGTCTCATGAAGGTAGCAAATGGAGTACGACTTCAGCATTCAAGATATTAGGACAGGCTGAATTTAGTTTCTTCTAGAACACAAACCTTCAATTCTATGAATAGGCTGTTGGAATTCTATGAGGAAGAACACTGCGAAGCAGTGTTAAACGAAGAACTTGATAGTATAACGAATCGCGTACGAAACGCTTTCAAATCAAAGTTATTTCGGGGTATACGAAATATTTCAATCGGATAAGACGTTAATCAAGAACGAGCACTCAAGAATCGGTACCCCAATCCATACCACGAGACTCTATTTTATAGAGTCGGAAATTTCCATGATCGGACATGCTCATTCGCGTAGACATACGCGTACATTCGCGCGGGGAAGAAGATAGGCGCGAGTTTGAACAAAGAGCCTCCTACGGTTTTAGAGTATATTTTGACGTTTATCCACTAGTTCAAATCTTAAGGAAACAACTCAGCTCGACCCTGGCCAGGGGCTCTGCCCCTTGGACCCCGCCAGGGGCTGCCGCCCCTTGGACCCCGCTACCCGGGGGCTACCGCCCCCGGACCCCCACTATCCCGGGGGCTGCCACCCCTGAGCCCCCGCAGTGAATTTATAATATCGTTGAACGAGTGCGCACTCCGCGCCTCCTAACTCGTTTGACAACATCTATTTAAATTCTTGTCCGATCGAAGTAAATCCAATTACACAAAATAAATCTGTGACACTAAAATCACCAACATAGGCATGTAAAATAAAAGTTTAGAACTCAAGTAAAGAGGCTACTACGACATGCTCACTAATAAACAAAAAACAAAGAATACAATTGCATACAAAAGTGATTTCATACGAAACTTTCCCCGGTAACGGTGCCAAAATTTGTTGAAAACTTGTCGTGCGGCTAAATAGGAAGGAGGAGAGGTGTGGGCTTCTTTTTTTGTTTATGGTGGGTTTGGGCTTCGGCCCAATTCAAATTGCTTCCTTTTAAATTTGATCTCCAATTTGGTCTTTTGCTACACTTTTCTCCAAAAATGGGATATCTGATAATTTCTGTTAGGAAAAATAAAATAAAAATAATAGATTGTAAAAAAAAGGTTATTAAAAACTACTCCGTATTATTTATGAAAGAAAATAAAAGATTGTAAAAAATGAGAATTAAAATAAAATTAAGTTAAATAACTAAAAACTAAACTCTAAAAGTATTAAAAATACCTAAAAAAGAATAAAAAGAACTAACCCAAACCCGACTTATCAGTCTAAGATATTTAAGCCGGTCTCCTGCATGCGATTAAGATTTTATAGTGGATACAACAAAATCGGTTGTGTTAGGTGCGATGGGAAAAGTTGATTATGTAGCAGTGATCAAAACATATTTCATTACGGCCCAATAATGATATTATTTTAATCAAAACAACTTATTTATTTGAATAATAATTCAATAATACTTTTGGGGTGTATTTTGGGGCGTTACAAGACATAATACCCGCAAGGCCCAAACTACTGAAGTCACATGAAGTCGATCTTAGAATTTTTTTAGATAGCCTTAATCGTTCATGATAATCATTTAAATCAAGATATTATTTTTTATCAAGGTTCAATCATCATAATCAATTATCAACAACAATCATCATAATATTTAATACTCCCTCCGTCCTATAATGATCTTCCCAGAGCACTATTCCAACTTCACGGGAATTTATATTTATTTGTGTTTTTTCATGGCCTATATGATAAAATAAAATATTCTTGTCACCACTTGTTTTGTTGACCTTTTGATGTAGTTTTTAAATATGTATATTTTATTTTTTTATTTCTATACCAATATTTAAATAAAATAGATTGAAAAAACTTGGGATTTTTCTTCGTTTTGCGAACCGGGAAGATCATTATAGGACGGAGGGAGTAACAAATAGTGGCCTAGCATTGAGTGTTAACACGTAACTCAACCAAATGATTGTTTATGAACGTACGAACAATCCAAATGAACATTCTTATCACTAGATATATCTAAGGGCTTACTTTGGGACTAAATGAAGGATTTGGAAACTTTCCGGTGATTCCGACAAACACCACGATTTTCTCTAGCGGCGAACTACGGCGGCTTGCTCTCTACACTCTAAGGAAAACAATGAAACTAATTTTGGGAAGATTGTGTTGAAACACGGGTTTATCACGTTTTCGTACTAAAGCCGTGTTCGTTGTTATGACAGGTTTTGATAATGCCAAACCACCGTGAACGAAACAAGTCACTGAATATACAAGGCGAGAACCAAAGATGAGAAGAAAGAGAACAGGGCCAAAAGAAGACCAAGAACGAAGACCGTAGTCTTAGTGTCGTTGAGTCGGTCACAATTGTGATCAAGACCGACCCAATCTTTACACCTTGGCTCTTTAGGCTAAAATTCTTTTCATTGAATTTCACATCATAAAAATGTTTTTCAAACATGTTTAAAACATTAAAAACACTTGGTGTTCGCCCAAACCAAAAACCAAGCCATCCGGCGTTCGGGTTTCAGAAACCGGCGTTCGGCATTCGGTTTTCGGCGTTGGTTTTTGGCGTCCGAACTAACCAAGTGGTTTTCAAATTTTTATGATTGGTTTTTACTTCTTGGCACATTTAAACAGTTTTCCATCAAAAACACTTCAAAAACCACCTTTCATTTTTTGTCGTTTGATAAAAACCATGCGAAACGGCATAAACTTGGCTAGCCGTGGTTTTTACTTAAATGAAGTGGTTTTCAAGTCTTTTTGTGTAGGAATTGGTTTTGAATGCATTTAAACGGTTCTCCAATCAAAACATCATGAAAACCACCTTTCGGTTTTGTCTTTTGGTAAAAACCACCCTCGTACGGTGTTGACTTGGTCAACCGTGGTTTTTACGTTAACGACGTGGTTTTCAACTTAAAAATCTTTTTTTGACATCACAATACATTAAATAAGTTTTTTATATACTTATTTTTTACTTTGGAGAACTTTGCATTTTTCGGTCGGGTTTTAGTGCCGGTCAGCTAAGCCATGGTTCTAGGCTAGCCATCTACCCAGCGATGGTAGATATCACCCATGCATGGGTAAGTGATCCCGGGATTCCAGAATCATTCTACCCAGCGATGGGAGATATTACCCAGCGATGGGTAAGCAGCCTTCAGCCCAACTGATTTCCAGAACCATGCCAAACAGCGATGGGAAGTTCTACCCATCGCTGTTTGAGCCTTGGTCCAACATTTTCGCAAGGCAGAATGCCCTTACCCAGCGATGGGAACCTTTACCCATCGATGGGAACCCAGCGATGGGAGGGCATACCCATGGCTGGTTAGGCATGACCGTTGTGAGTCATTTAAGGCTGATTCTTTCCTTGTTTGAAAGTCAACCTCCCACCCAACGATGGGAAGCATTTACCCATCGATGGGTAGGTAACCTTTGGCTTCAAAACTGAAGGAAAATTGGCTTACCAGCGATGGGTAAGTTCCAAACATCGATGGGAAGCCAATATCCTGCAGATCCCAAATTTATTCAATCCCATAAATCAAGCAAATCACCCCTTTAATGCATTGGTCCGTTGGAGCCTATTTTGGCACTATAAAAAGGGGTGTTTGGGTCTGCTTTTTTCACCAATTCACTTCACAATATTCATATTATCATTGCATCCAAATCACATTGTTTTCCATAGCTTTCTAGAGCCAATTTGTGTGAAGTTTGAGTTGTTCTTGAGCGTATATATTTTACTCATATCCACTCTTAAGGAGAGTCTTGTTCTTGAGTGTCTTAGTGTTGTATACACGTTAAGGGAAGCTTGTTTCCCTTGGTTGTACGAAGGAAAGGTATTTTCCTTCGGGTTGAAGTCTTGGAGTGCGGTATCTCCGAGCAAGGTTGTTGAGGCTCATGGGACTCGAGTTCTCAGGTTGTAACGGTTTGTTAAGCACCCGTAAGCTTAACGGAAGTAGTGTAGCTCGAGAGAGTCTCTCAGGAGACTGGATTAACCACACGTTATGGTGAACCAGTATAAATCTTGGTGTGCTCCCTTTACGCTTTCTACGCTCTTTACTTTTCACGTTCTTAATTTTTTATTCCTGCGATTTCTGCGATCAAACGCTATTCACCCCCCCTCTAGCTTTGGTCACTTATTCTAACAGATTGGTGGAGAAATGAGAAGGTAGGGAGGTCCTTATATAGTGAGAGTTTTGGGAAGAAGTTAAACCCTCTAAGGGGCTGTTTGGCAACTTCTGAATAGGTAAGTGTTGAACCAGTAAGAGGTCTGAACCATTAAGTGCTGAACCAGTAAGAGGTCTGAACCATTAAGAGCTAGTATATTGCTTAACTATTCAGAGGCAAATGTCTGATCAATTCAGATAAGAGGTCTTAACCATTAAGTGCTGACCCATTCAAACATCTGAACCATTAAGAGGCTGAAACAAACAGCCCCTAAGTCAGTGATTTTGATCGGTGAAGAAAGTGGCAATTCTGCAATTTAGTTTTATTTCATAAGCTACTCCCTGATTTGGACTAAAATGGTCCCAATCGGAGTACACTTTTTTTTCCAACTTTCTCTAAGTTGAGATCTGATTGCGCTGTTGCAACCAGTCAGTCATGTTCTACACAACGACATAATTTTCACAATTCATTGACAAATTTTTTAAATTACTTATTTTTTGGTCCATCTCAGTAATTAATTAATTATCAATTAATAAATCCTGATAAGCATATATTCGGGGCGTTACAAAAACAATATAGGAATGATGAAGAAACTAGACAAACCCGTAAGGCTCGTCACCACTGACGCTGTAACATTCTAATCCGTCCAGGTCTGCAGCCCCTTTCGAACTAAAATATAAACTTGGTATTTGTAAACATTCAAAATATTTCAAACATTTTAAAACTTTATTTCATAATAAATTATTCAGGAAAAAACGGAGTATTTAAAGTTTGCGGAAGCTCAATAAATCACAATTACAAACCTAATAAATTTATGTGTTTTAAAATAGTAATTCAAATCCACACATCCATCCCAACCATCTCGCCCCATCTGCCTCCAGGAAATCATCACTTCATTCTCTTTGTTTACCTGCATGTAGCAAATAAAACATATTACACGCTCAGCGGTAAAGCTAAGTAAGCATATCTAATGCGTCGAACATCTATATAAATTGAATCTCAATTCATAAGAAAATAATTTGATATCATGCACATGATGTTTAGTTCAAATATTCAATGATCAATATTCATCATTCATTATTCAACATTCATATTCAACATTCATAGTGTCAAGAATGCTCATAAACTAATGTTAGTCTAAGACCAATTTAATTCTTAAACTAGTTCTGTTGGAATGCATGAGTTCAACCCTTTCTGTGTTGTTTAGTGTTGACTCACAGGTTTTGATAATTGACAAACACAATTTATTCAAGTCAAGATTAAAGTGCTACAACGACAAACACGAAGACTTGAAGTGCCAATTTATTCAAGTCATTTTTACTATGAACAAGCACTCCTAAAATCTCCCAATCTTAAGGTTATAATCCTCCATTCATTTCTTCCTCAAATTGATATATTTTGAGAGAAAACTAAGTGTTTTCAAGAGAGTATTCTTGTCATCCAGAGAGCTTAATCTTTCTCATTTCTACTCTTGTGAGAGTTATTGCTGAGAGGTTGAAGAAGATTGTTCTTCTTGTTGTTCAAGACTTATGTGACTTAAGTCTTGGTTGTGAAGTCTTGTAGAGGGTACATCTACGAGCGGTTGTGTTGAGGCTTGTGAGATTCAAGTTCTCGGTTTGTAAACGGTTTGTCAAGCACCCGTTGAAGCTTGATAAGTAGTGGTAGTTTCGAGAGAGTCTCTCGGGGAACTAGACTAGCCACGAGGTGGTGAACCAGTATACATCGGTGTGTTCTTTGCCTTCTCTCTTTTATTTCCGCTGCACTTACGTTTATTTTATTTATCCTGCGAAAATCGGTAATCATTCTCAACAACTCTATTCACCCCCCCTCTAGAGTTGCTGTAACGCCCCGAAAAAAGGCCTATCAGTATTAATTAATTTATAATTAATTAATTACTGAGAAGGACCCAAAAATAAATAAATTCTAAAGTTTGTCAATAATTAATAAAAATTACATCGTTGTGTAGAGTTTGACTGTCTGATCCCAACGGTCCAATCGGATTTCAATTTGGAGAAAGTTGGACCAAAAAGTATACCCCGACTGGGACCAAATATTAGTCCCAATCAGGGACTACACACCAAACGGCGCCCTGTTCAATTACGCCGATTCCAAATCGCCGCACAATCACGGAAGCAACCAAGCCTGTGTCTTCTTCTTCTCCACTGGCCTATTTAAGCACAACTCAACTCCCTCAATTCCTCACCAAAAACATTCATTCTTCCTCCTATATTGTTCCTTGCTGAGAGTAGAGTGCAGTGGTGCTGTCATCTTTGTGTGAGGTCGCCGGAGCAGCAAGATAGAGTCGCCGGAAGTTTCGCCGGAAAATTGTCAAAACCTCCCTTACGCTTTGAGGTAAGCCCTAGATATATCTAATGACTAGAATGTTCATATAGGTCGTTTCTACGTTCATAAATGGTCATTTGGTTGAGTTTTGTGTTTGACATGTTTGAAGAACCAAGAATCATAAACCTTGAATTTGAGGTTGAAAATATGTTTTAATAATTCTAATATGATCTATGAACCTTGGAGAACATCTCTATATAGTTTAATTGAAGTTCGGTGACTAAAAATGGTTTTCCCGAAAAATGGACCGAGGTTGAAGACGAATGAACAGTGGCTGAAAATCCACAGAGTGGATCGATCCCCTTCATTGGATCGATCCTCTGGGAGTTTTTCTTCTAGTTGGATCGATCCAGAGGGCTGGATCGATCCTCCGAAAACTCTGGTCCGAAAATTTGTCTGAAATTGCTATTTTTGAGTTTTAAAATCCCATTTTCGATACCAAATGATTATGACTATTATAAAAATGATTTTTCACAATAAAAATGATGTTTTTAACAAATTAAAACATTATGTGATGCATGACGGTAAGTCCGGGTGTTAACACTCGAGACTAGGCCGCTATTTGTTATTAAATGTGTGTTAATGATCTTTATGATAAGTAATTATTATGGATGATTATGAATGATAAACCTACTGATTAGGAATTATTATTAGTGACTAAATCATTATTTAAATTGAATATAATGATGATCACGAAATTGGTGTGTTGTTAAGGCTATCTCGAAGACTTCTAAGATAGACCTCAAATTAGTTTAGGCCTTGCGGGTATAAATATGTATATTCGGTGGCCTTGGGTAAAAACGTACGTACGGGATCCATAAACCAAACTAGAGGAACTCGTTTGGGATACCACCCAACCTGACAGTTAGTAATCTACTGTTCGGTTTTCTGGATTTGTACCTTAAGCGAAGGCTAGTTTAAGAGTTGGTAAATAAATTGGAATATGTACCTTAAACTAATGACCTAGCTTAAGAGTTGGTTAGAAGTACCTTGAACTAGTAATAGTTTAAGAGTTGGTAATCATCAAAGGTTTGGCCTTAGACTAAGCTTAGTTAAGGATATTGTTGAGTATTGAATGTTGAATATTGAAAAATTGAAAATATCATGAATGAATTATATATTGTGTGCATGATATCAAATGGTTGTTTGTGAATTGAGATTCAATTTATGTGGATGTTCGACGCTTTAGATATGCTTACTCAGCTTCATCGCTGAGCGTGTAGTACGTTTTATTTGCTACACAAGTAGACTGAATGAATTATTGGCTTGTTCCTGGCAGCAGAAGGGGCGAGATAGTCGTGGTGGAATTTGTGATTTTAAAATAAATAATTGTGTTGTTATTAAACATGGTTTAAATTGCTTCCGCATTATTGTTAAACACTCTGCATTTTGCTACAATTATGTATTAAATAATATTTATGATGAATAAAAGTATTTGAAATGTTTTAAATTTTATGATTACCAAGTTAATACTTTAGTCTGAAAGGGGCTGCAGACCTGGACGGATTAGGGTGTTACAGTTGCACACCTTGTCTAACAATTGGTATCAGAGCTGGTATCTCTAACGCTTCTTGTGACGTTTGAGAAAACGATCAAAACTTTTTTGAGAATGTTGAACGCAGGGATTAGAGAAGGGCAATCCACCGAAAGACCACCGTTGTTCAATGGAACAAATTATTCAATCCGTTGATTACAAATCATGGATGATGATCAACAATGGACTTTGTCTTCCAACAAAGAAGGTTGGCAAGAAAAGAATCCTCAAACCCGAAGAGGAGTACACGGATGATGAGCTCAAAAAGGTAGAACAAAACGCTAAAGCTCTACACCTTCTATATTGTGCCATCGACGTGGAAGTATTCCAAACCTTCTCGGGATATGTATCGGCGAAGAAGTTTTGGGACGAGCTTCAAGAGAAATATGAAGCTCTTGAAGAAGCAATAGAAGAACCCTAAACTTGCTTCATGGAAAATGAAGAAAAAGAGGTAAATACATCTGACTCTCCTTCTTTTGAAGAATTTCAAGAAGCTTTTAAAGAATTATTTGGCGAATTCAAGATAGCTTCAAAATTTGCCAAAGAGGCTAAGGCTAAAATTCAAGCTTTAGAAGATGAAAATAAAATTTTGAAAAATGACAATCATGACCTTAAAAATGAAATTAAGGCAATAAATGAAGCTTCATCTTTTATTGATCATAGTTCTACTTGTGCTTCTTGTGATTCTCTAAGAGTAGAAAATGTTGAACTTAAGAGCACCTTAGAAAATCTTAAGGTAGAAGAGCCTAAGAAAATAGCTCAAAATGATAAGATAAATACACCACCTAGAAGAAATAATTCTAGGAATCTTAAAAATGTTAGGAATAATTTTAGACAACCTAGAAATGACTCTAGGAAATTTAAAAATGATAAGATAATTTTTAGGCAACCTAGAAATGATTCTAGGAAATTTATAAATGGTAGGAATGTTTTTAGAAAACCTAGAAATGAGTCTAGAAATTTTAATTCTAGGGATAATGATTTTAGATCACCTAGATATTACTTGGCTCAACCTAGGCATATGCACAACCCGAACGTAATATGTCACTATTGCAATTGGGTAGGTCACATAGCACCCGTATGTTTTACTAAACATAGGGATTTATTTTGTGATTATGATTATTATGTTTCTAACCATCAAGGACCCAAAAGTGGTTGGGTACCAAAATATTATTTTTAGATATCCATGGAAGGTGTGCTTGAAGACTACAAATTTGTAGTGGATGCTCCAAGCACTTAGCGAAAAAGGTTGCATCAAAGGGGAGTCATTACATTTTTTAATGAATTTACATGAATTCTTTTTGGGAATATACATAGGATATTTTTTTGGGAATTATTGCTCTGTGTTAATCTTTTTATATTCCTTATTTTTAAGGGGTAGATAGCATATTTAAAGGGGGAAGTATTTTTTTCTAGAAATGCATGATTTAAGGGGGAATGTGATTTTTCTTATTTGTTTAGAATTTTTTTTCTCTCCCCGGAATGCATGAGTTCTTTTGTTGCATTATTTTTTATAATGCCAAAAGGGGGAAGAGTATAGGAGTATATGCTTTAATTTGTTATTTGTTGGTAGCATATCCTCCATGTGTTTGTCATTATCAAAAAGGGGGGAATTGTTGGAATGCATGAGTTCAACCCTTTCTGTGTTGTTTAGTGTTGACTCACAGATTTTGATAATTGACAAACACAATTTATTCAAGTCAAGATTAAAGTGCTACAACGACAACGACAGCTGTAGATTCGTCACGATCCAACCAATTGAACGCAAACGTTTAGAAACTATCTTGTTAATCGTTTCAAATCCATTGATTGTATCGACTATTGTAATCCTTTGCAATTCCTGTCTTAAACTCAACTACTGAATAAAAGAATCCTAATAAAGGAATTTCTGTTATTGTAGAATGAGTCAAGAATCTGCCCATGGACAAGGCAACAACAATGAACACGTCAGTGTTCATACTGAAGCATCTAGTTTCACCCCTCCCATCCAAAATGAACCTGTCAATCAACAAAATGTTGGGAATAACCCGAACGCTGGTGGTCAACCCGACCTTGTGATCCCAACTTTTCTGGCCAATGTGTTACAACAAATAGCCAACGCGCCGATGTTTCAACCACCTCCACCACCGCCACCTCGAGTGATAACCTACAAAACGCTAAGGGATAACGGTGCAGAATTATTCCTTGGGGATCGCATCGGTGAACCCCAAATTGCGTGGGACTGGATCGAGCAGACTGCTCGAGTGTTGAAGGATCTTAACGTACCTATAGACAACTACCCTCGACTGTCTTCTCAACTGCTGCGCAATGAAGCCTACGAGTGGTGGAAGAGAACCGATGAGAGTGCGGGAACCCCTAAGCCATGGACTTGGGCACATTTCGAATGGGCATTCAAGCAAGAATATATTCCGAAACGTTTTAGTGAGGAAAAACGTAAGGAATTTGTAGAGCTGGAACAGGGAAACATGACACTCCCTGAATATCGTCAGAAGTTTACCAAGCTTGCAAAGTTTGCGCCAACCTTGGTGAGTACCCCAACCGATCGCATTGAGGAATTCAGGACGAAACTTCGACCTGACCTGAGGTCACGTGTGTCCGTCTTAACCACTGTGGACTTCGCAGAGGCCTACGAGATCATAGCCAGGGCGGATAGTGACCTGAATGCTTGCATAGAGTACCTAAAGGCAAACAATGCTGGCCCAAACACTTACCATCCCACTAATTCTACCTCAAAAGGAAAAAGGCCCTTCCAGGAATCTAGTAACTCACATTTCTCTAAAAAGGGAAAATTTGTGCAAACTCAATCGATGGCATCCGTTGATAGATCCAGGAAGCGAAAGTATCCTGCTTGCGAACACTGTGGAAGGAACCACCCTGGAGAGTGTTGGTTGAAACAAGGGTTGTGCCTTGGCTGTGGAAAACCAGGACATTTCAAAAAGGAGTGCCCTACAAACCCTGGAGAACCATTTCCATCTGCTCCTGTTGCTAGCCAGTCTGCATCAGCACGACCCGCACCAAGTCAACGCTCAACAGCGGGGTCTAAGCCAGCCAAGAATCAGAACCAACAACAAGGACGAGCTCCTGCTCGTACATATGCAATGAAGGCACGAACTGAGGAAAACCCTGACGTCATTCAGGGTATGTTTTCCTTATTTGATACTGTCATGCATGTGTTGATAGACCCTGGATCAACGTTGTCGTATATCTGTGTACATATGCCTGAAAAAGCTGACATAATGAAAGAACAATTGGAACAACCTATACTAGTGTCTAACCCGTTAGGACATAGTATGAGGTTAGATCATGTGTATCAAGACTGTCCATTGATTGTTGAAGGACATCAGTTCTCTGCCAATCTTGTCGAATTACCGTACAAAGAATTTGACATCATCCTCGGAATGGATTGGCTCACCGAACACCAAGCAATTATCGATTGCCGACGACGAGCAATTCAACTAAAGTCTGGAGAGGGAAAGTCTATAGAGGTGAAGGAGAATCTGACACCTAGATCCACTGAATTCATCTCGTACATACACGCTAGGCGCCTCATTCGGAAGAAATGTGAACCTTATCTGTGTAACGTACGTGACACACGAAAAGAAACTCCTGAATTGAAAGACATACCAGCAGTATGTGGTTTTCCTGACATATTTCCTGACGAACTTCCTGGTATACCATCTTCCAGAGAAGTAGAATTTTCCATCGATCTTGTTCCTGGAACAGGACCGATATCTGCAACCCCCTATCGCATGGCTCCTGCTGAAATGAAAGAGTTGAAGGCTCAACTACAAGAACTGCTCGATAAAGGATTCATACGCCCGAGTGTTTCCCCTTGGGAGCACCCGTTCTGTTTGTCAAAAAGAAAGACGGCTCGATGAGACTCTGCATCGATTACCGTCAATTAAACAAGGTCACAATCAAAAATCGATATCCTTTACCTCGTATCGATGACTTATTTGATCAGCTTAGAGGATCTACTGTATTCTCTAAGATTGACTTACGGTCAGGATACCATCAAATCCCAGTAAAGAAAGAGGACATCCCGAAGACGGCGTTTCGTACTCGTTATGGTCATTACGAGTTTACGGTAATGCCCTTTGGTTTGACCAATGCTCCTGCAGTATTCATGGGTCTCATGAATAGTGTATTCCGACCCTATCTTGATCAATTCGTGGTTGTATTCATCGATGATATTCTTGTCTATTCGAAGAATCAAGAAGATCATGCAAAACATTTGGAGATAGTACTCAATGTACTACGAGAACATAAACTGTATGCCAAACTGTCAAAATGTGAATTCTGGCTTGATGAAGTTACGTTTTTAGGGCATGTGATTTCTAAAGAAGGTGTTAAAGTGGACCCTAGTAAAATATCTGCCATCACCGAGTGGAAGGTTCCAAGGAATGTTCGTGAAGTGAGAAGCTTTCTAGGATTAGCTGGATACTATCGACGATTTGTTGAAGTCTTTTCCTCGATCGCAACTCCACTTAACAAACTTCTCAGAAAGAATGTGAAATTCGTATGGACCGATGCATGTCAGCAAAGCTTTGAGAAACTAAAGAAATGTTTGACAGAAGCACCTGTACTGACACAACCGGTACCAGGTGTAGACTACACAATCTTTAGTGACGCATCTCATAATGGCTTGGGATGTGTACTTATGCAAGACGGAAAGGTCGTGGCATACGCATCAAGGCATTTAAAACCTCACGAGTGTAACTATCCTACTCACGATCTTGAATTAGCAGCAGTTGTATTTGCTTTGAAGATATGGCGTCATTATCTCTTTGGAGAAACGACATATATTCACACAGACCACAAAAGTCTGAAATACTTGCTAACTCAAAAAGAGTTAAACCTGAGACAAAGAAGATGGTTGGAATTGATCAAAGACTACGACTGTTACATCGACTATCACCCTGGCAAGGCTAACGTAGTTGCTGACGCATTAAGCCGAAAGATGATAGCCGAACTCCGAGTTCAACCTACTCTTGAGAACGAAATTCATGATGCACAAAAACGTGATGACTACTGTTTGAAGGCTTGTGAACTCGTCTCTAAGGGGGAGAGACAAGATTTCACAGTAAATAATGGAATTTTATTCTACCAGAATCGCTTGGTAGTTCCTAGTGGCGAAGTGAGGGAACGTTTAATGCGTGAATCTCACGAAACCACTTATACCATGCATCCTGATAGTAATAAAATGTTCCAAGATCTGAAGAAGACATATTGGTGGCCCACAATGAAGCGGGAAATTTCTGAATTTACAACACGATGTCTGACGTGTCCACAAGTCAAGGCTGAACACCAAGTGCCTAGTGGGTTGCTACATCCACCTACTATCCCTGAATGGAAGTGGGAACGAATTACGATGGACTTTGTGATTGGACTTCAATTATCAGCTAAGAAAAATGACGCTGTCTGGGTAATTGTTGATCGATTAACCAAGTCATCTCATTTTATCCCAATTCGACGTGATATGTCCTTGAAGAAGTTGGCAGAGTTGTACATCCGTGAGATTGTAAGATTACATGGTGTACCTTTGTCTATCATTTCTGATCGTGACCCGCGATTCACATCGCAATTCTGGAAGAGTTTGCAGAAAGCCTTAGGTACTAAACTTAACTTTAGTACGGCATTTCATCCTCAAACTGACGGACAATCTGAAAGGACAATTCAAATTCTTGAAGATATGACGAGAGCATGTGTAATTAATTTTGGAAGCAACTGGGAACAATACTTACCGCTAATGGAGTTCGCGTATAACAATAGTTATCAAGCGAGTATCCAAATGGCCCTGTACGAAGCCTTGTATGGGAGACGCTGTAAAACCCCAGTATGCTGGACAGAATTAAGTGAGCAAAAGCTTGAAGGACCTGATCTCGTTCGCGAAACTGAAGAGAAGGTTCGTCTAATCAGAGAAAAACTACAAGTGGCTTCCGATCGTCAAAAATCGTATGCTGACTTGAAACGTCGTGAGATCGAATACAATGTTGATGACAAAGTGTTTCTGTAAGTCTCACCATGGAAGAAGGTGTTACGGTTCGGTAGGAAGGGAAAACTAAGTCCGAGATATATTGGCCCCTATCGAATCACTGAACGTGTGGGTCCAGTAGCATATCGGTTAGAACTTCAACCAGAACTGAACAAGATCCATGACGTATTCCATGTATCGATGTTGAAAAGATATCGTTCCGATCCATCGCATATCTTGACTGAGGGAATTGTAACTCTTGACGAACAATTGACTTGTGAGGAGGAACCGGTACAAATTTTAGCACGAGAGGTCAAACAATTGAGAAACAAATCTGTACCCTTAGTCAAAGTGCTATGGAGGAATCACTCGACTGAGGAAGCAACATGGGAAACCGAAGAGTCAATGAGAATGCAATATCCGAATCTCTTCAACTAATGACTCAGGTAATTTCGAGGACAAAATTATTTTAAGGGGGAGAGAAATGTAACGCCCCGAAAATAGGCCTATCAGTATTAATTAATTGATAATTAATTAATTACTGAGAAGGACCCAAAAATAAATAAATTCTAAAGTTTGTCAATAATTAATAAAAATTACATCGTTGTGTAGAGTTTGACTGTCTGATCCCAACGGTCCAATCGGATTTCAATTTGGAGAAAGTTGGACCAAAAAGTATACCCCGACTGGGACCAAATATTAGTCCCAATCAGGGACTACACACCAAACGGCGCCCTGTTCAATTACGCCGATTCCAAATCGCCGCACAATCACGGAAGCAACCAAGCCTGTGTCTTCTTCTTCTCCACTGGCCTATTTAAGCACAACTCAACTCCCTCAATTCCTCACCAAAAACATTCATTCTTCCTCCTATATTGTTCCTTGCTGAGAGTAGAGTGCAGTGGTGCTGTCATCTTTGTGTGAGGTCGCCGGAGCAGCAAGATAGAGTCGCCGGAAGTTTCGCCGGAAAATTGTCAAAACCTCCCTTACGCTTTGAGGTAAGCCCCTAGATATATCTAATGACTAGAATGTTCATATAGGTCGTTTCTACGTTCATAAATGGTCATTTGGTTGAGTTTTGTGTTTGACATGTTTGAAGAACCAAGAATCATAAACCTTGAATTTGAGGTTGAAAATATGTTTTAATAATTCTAATATGATCTATGAACCTTGGAGAACATCTCTATATAGTTTAATTGAAGTTCGGTGACTAAAAATGGTTTTCCCGAAAAATGGACCGAGGTTGAAGACGAATGAACAGTGGCTGAAAATCCACAGAGTGGATCGATCCCCTTCATTGGATCGATCCTCTGGGAGTTTTTCTTCTAGTTGGATCGATCCAGAGGGCTGGATCGATCCTCCGAAAACTCTGGTCCGAAAATTTGTCTGAAATTGCTATTTTTGAGTTTTAAAATCCCATTTTCGATACCAAATGATTATGACTATTATAAAAATGATTTTTCACAATAAAAATGATGTTTTTAACAAATTAAAACATTATGTGATGCATGACGGTAAGTCCGGGTGTTAACACTCGAGACTAGGCCGCTATTTGTTATTAAATGTGTGTTAATGATCTTTATGATAAGTAATTATTATGGATGATTATGAATGATAAACCTACTGATTAGGAATTATTATTAGTGACTAAATCATTATTTAAATTGAATATAATGATGATCACGAAATTGGTGTGTTGTTAAGGCTATCTCGAAGACTTCTAAGATAGACCTCAAATTAGTTTAGGCCTTGCGGGTATAAATATGTATATTCGGTGGCCTTGGGTAAAAACGTACGTACGGGATCCATAAACCAAACTAGAGGAACTCGTTTGGGGATACCACCCAACCTGACAGTTAGTAATCTACTGTTCGGTTTTCTGGATTTGTACCTTAAGCGAAGGCTAGTTTAAGAGTTGGTAAATAAATTGGAATATGTACCTTAAACTAATGACCTAGCTTAAGAGTTGGTTAGAAGTACCTTGAACTAGTAATAGTTTAAGAGTTGGTAATCATCAAAGGTTTGGCCTTAGACTAAGCTTAGTTAAGGATATTGTTGAGTATTGAATGTTGAATATTGAAAAATTGAAAATATCATGAATGAATTATATATTGTGTGCATGATATCAAATGGTTGTTTGTGAATTGAGATTCAATTTATGTGGATGTTCGACGCTTTAGATATGCTTACTCAGCTTCATCGCTGAGCGTGTAGTACGTTTTATTTGCTACACAAGTAGACTGAATGAATTATTGGCTTGTTCCTGGCAGCAGAAGGGGCGAGATAGTCGTGGTGGAATTTGTGATTTTAAAATAAATAATTGTGTTGTTATTAAACATGGTTTAAATTGCTTCCGCATTATTGTTAAACACTCTGCATTTTGCTACAATTATGTATTAAATAATATTTATGATGAATAAAAGTATTTGAAATGTTTTAAATTTTATGATTACCAAGTTAATACTTTAGTCTGAAAGGGGCTGCAGACCTGGACGGATTAGGGTGTTACAGTTGCACACCTTGTCTAACAATTGGTATCAGAGCTGGTATCTCTAACGCTTCTTGTGACGTTTGAGAAAACGATCAAAACTTTTTTGAGAATGTTGAACGCAGGGATTAGAGAAGGGCAATCCACCGAAAGACCACCGTTGTTCAATGGAACAAATTATTCAATCCGTTGATTACAAATCATGGATGATGATCAACAATGGACTTTGTCTTCCAACAAAGAAGGTTGGCAAGAAAAGAATCCTCAAACCCGAAGAGGAGTACACGGATGATGAGCTCAAAAAGGTAGAACAAAACGCTAAAGCTCTACACCTTCTATATTGTGCCATCGACGTGGAAGTATTCCAAACCTTCTCGGGATATGTATCGGCGAAGAAGTTTTGGGACGAGCTTCAAGAGAAATATGAAGCTCTTGAAGAAGCAATAGAAGAACCCTAAACTTGCTTCATGGAAAATGAAGAAAAAGAGGTAAATACATCTGACTCTCCTTCTTTTGAAGAATTTCAAGAAGCTTTTAAAGAATTATTTGGCGAATTCAAGATAGCTTCAAAATTTGCCAAAGAGGCTAAGGCTAAAATTCAAGCTTTAGAAGATGAAAATAAAATTTTGAAAAATGACAATCATGACCTTAAAAATGAAATTAAGGCAATAAATGAAGCTTCATCTTTTATTGATCATAGTTCTACTTGTGCTTCTTGTGATTCTCTAAGAGTAGAAAATGTTGAACTTAAGAGCACCTTAGAAAATCTTAAGGTAGAAGAGCCTAAGAAAATAGCTCAAAATGATAAGATAAATACACCACCTAGAAGAAATAATTCTAGGAATCTTAAAAATGTTAGGAATAATTTTAGACAACCTAGAAATGACTCTAGGAAATTTAAAAATGATAAGATAATTTTTAGGCAACCTAGAAATGATTCTAGGAAATTTATAAATGGTAGGAATGTTTTTAGAAAACCTAGAAATGAGTCTAGAAATTTTAATTCTAGGGATAATGATTTTAGATCACCTAGATATTACTTGGCTCAACCTAGGCATATGCACAACCCGAACGTAATATGTCACTATTGCAATTGGGTAGGTCACATAGCACCCGTATGTTTTACTAAACATAGGGATTTATTTTGTGATTATGATTATTATGTTTCTAACCATCAAGGACCCAAAAGTGGTTGGGTACCAAAATATTATTTTTAGATATCCATGGAAGGTGTGCTTGAAGACTACAAATTTGTAGTGGATGCTCCAAGCACTTAGCGAAAAAGGTTGCATCAAAGGGGAGTCATTACATTTTTTAATGAATTTACATGAATTCTTTTTGGGAATATACATAGGATATTTTTTTGGGAATTATTGCTCTGTGTTAATCTTTTTATATTCCTTATTTTTAAGGGGTAGATAGCATATTTAAAGGGGAAGTATTTTTTTCTAGAAATGCATGATTTAAGGGGGAATGTGATTTTTCTTATTTGTTTAGAATTTTTTTTCTCTCCCCGGAATGCATGAGTTCTTTTGTTGCATTATTTTTTATAATGCCAAAAGGGGGAAGAGTATAGGAGTATATGCTTTAATTTGTTATTTGTTGGTAGCATATCCTCCATGTGTTTGTCATTATCAAAAAGGGGGAATTGTTGGAATGCATGAGTTCAACCCTTTCTGTGTTGTTTAGTGTTGACTCACAGATTTTGATAATTGACAAACACAATTTATTCAAGTCAAGATTAAAGTGCTACAACGACAACGACAGCTGTAGATTCGTCACGATCCAACCAATTGAACGCAAACGTTTAGAAACTATCTTGTTAATCGTTTCAAATCCATTGATTGTATCGACTATTGTAATCCTTTGCAATTCCTGTCTTAAACTCAACTACTGAATAAAAGAATCCTAATAAAGGAATTTCTGTTATTGTAGAATGAGTCAAGAATCTGCCCATGGACAAGGCAACAACAATGAACACGTCAGTGTTCATACTGAAGCATCTAGTTTCACCCCTCCCATCCAAAATGAACCTGTCAATCAACAAAATGTTGGGAATAACCCGAACGCTGGTGGTCAACCCGACCTTGTGATCCCAACTTTTCTGGCCAATGTGTTACAACAAATAGCCAACGCGCCGATGTTTCAACCACCTCCACCACCGCCACCTCGAGTGATAACCTACAAAACGCTAAGGGATAACGGTGCAGAATTATTCCTTGGGGATCGCATCGGTGAACCCCAAATTGCGTGGGACTGGATCGAGCAGACTGCTCGAGTGTTGAAGGATCTTAACGTACCTATAGACAACTACCCTCGACTGTCTTCTCAACTGCTGCGCAATGAAGCCTACGAGTGGTGGAAGAGAACCGATGAGAGTGCGGGAACCCCTAAGCCATGGACTTGGGCACATTTCGAATGGGCATTCAAGCAAGAATATATTCCGAAACGTTTTAGTGAGGAAAAACGTAAGGAATTTGTAGAGCTGGAACAGGGAAACATGACACTCCCTGAATATCGTCAGAAGTTTACCAAGCTTGCAAAGTTTGCGCCAACCTTGGTGAGTACCCCAACCGATCGCATTGAGGAATTCAGGACGAAACTTCGACCTGACCTGAGGTCACGTGTGTCCGTCTTAACCACTGTGGACTTCGCAGAGGCCTACGAGATCATAGCCAGGGCGGATAGTGACCTGAATGCTTGCATAGAGTACCTAAAGGCAAACAATGCTGGCCCAAACACTTACCATCCCACTAATTCTACCTCAAAAGGAAAAAGGCCCTTCCAGGAATCTAGTAACTCACATTTCTCTAAAAAGGGAAAATTTGTGCAAACTCAATCGATGGCATCCGTTGATAGATCCAGGAAGCGAAAGTATCCTGCTTGCGAACACTGTGGAAGGAACCACCCTGGAGAGTGTTGGTTGAAACAAGGGTTGTGCCTTGGCTGTGGAAAACCAGGACATTTCAAAAAGGAGTGCCCTACAAACCCTGGAGAACCATTTCCATCTGCTCCTGTTGCTAGCCAGTCTGCATCAGCACGACCCGCACCAAGTCAACGCTCAACAGCGGGGTCTAAGCCAGCCAAGAATCAGAACCAACAACAAGGACGAGCTCCTGCTCGTACATATGCAATGAAGGCACGAACTGAGGAAAACCCTGACGTCATTCAGGGTATGTTTTCCTTATTTGATACTGTCATGCATGTGTTGATAGACCCTGGATCAACGTTGTCGTATATCTGTGTACATATGCCTGAAAAAGCTGACATAATGAAAGAACAATTGGAACAACCTATACTAGTGTCTAACCCGTTAGGACATAGTATGAGGTTAGATCATGTGTATCAAGACTGTCCATTGATTGTTGAAGGACATCAGTTCTCTGCCAATCTTGTCGAATTACCGTACAAAGAATTTGACATCATCCTCGGAATGGATTGGCTCACCGAACACCAAGCAATTATCGATTGCCGACGACGAGCAATTCAACTAAAGTCTGGAGAGGGAAAGTCTATAGAGGTGAAGGAGAATCTGACACCTAGATCCACTGAATTCATCTCGTACATACACGCTAGGCGCCTCATTCGGAAGAAATGTGAACCTTATCTGTGTAACGTACGTGACACACGAAAAGAAACTCCTGAATTGAAAGACATACCAGCAGTATGTGGTTTTCCTGACATATTTCCTGACGAACTTCCTGGTATACCATCTTCCAGAGAAGTAGAATTTTCCATCGATCTTGTTCCTGGAACAGGACCGATATCTGCAACCCCCTATCGCATGGCTCCTGCTGAAATGAAAGAGTTGAAGGCTCAACTACAAGAACTGCTCGATAAAGGATTCATACGCCCGAGTGTTTCCCCTTGGGGAGCACCCGTTCTGTTTGTCAAAAAGAAAGACGGCTCGATGAGACTCTGCATCGATTACCGTCAATTAAACAAGGTCACAATCAAAAATCGATATCCTTTACCTCGTATCGATGACTTATTTGATCAGCTTAGAGGATCTACTGTATTCTCTAAGATTGACTTACGGTCAGGATACCATCAAATCCCAGTAAAGAAAGAGGACATCCCGAAGACGGCGTTTCGTACTCGTTATGGTCATTACGAGTTTACGGTAATGCCCTTTGGTTTGACCAATGCTCCTGCAGTATTCATGGGTCTCATGAATAGTGTATTCCGACCCTATCTTGATCAATTCGTGGTTGTATTCATCGATGATATTCTTGTCTATTCGAAGAATCAAGAAGATCATGCAAAACATTTGGAGATAGTACTCAATGTACTACGAGAACATAAACTGTATGCCAAACTGTCAAAATGTGAATTCTGGCTTGATGAAGTTACGTTTTTAGGGCATGTGATTTCTAAAGAAGGTGTTAAAGTGGACCCTAGTAAAATATCTGCCATCACCGAGTGGAAGGTTCCAAGGAATGTTCGTGAAGTGAGAAGCTTTCTAGGATTAGCTGGATACTATCGACGATTTGTTGAAGTCTTTTCCTCGATCGCAACTCCACTTAACAAACTTCTCAGAAAGAATGTGAAATTCGTATGGACCGATGCATGTCAGCAAAGCTTTGAGAAACTAAAGAAATGTTTGACAGAAGCACCTGTACTGACACAACCGGTACCAGGTGTAGACTACACAATCTTTAGTGACGCATCTCATAATGGCTTGGGATGTGTACTTATGCAAGACGGAAAGGTCGTGGCATACGCATCAAGGCATTTAAAACCTCACGAGTGTAACTATCCTACTCACGATCTTGAATTAGCAGCAGTTGTATTTGCTTTGAAGATATGGCGTCATTATCTCTTTGGAGAAACGACATATATTCACACAGACCACAAAAGTCTGAAATACTTGCTAACTCAAAAAGAGTTAAACCTGAGACAAAGAAGATGGTTGGAATTGATCAAAGACTACGACTGTTACATCGACTATCACCCTGGCAAGGCTAACGTAGTTGCTGACGCATTAAGCCGAAAGATGATAGCCGAACTCCGAGTTCAACCTACTCTTGAGAACGAAATTCATGATGCACAAAAACGTGATGACTACTGTTTGAAGGCTTGTGAACTCGTCTCTAAGGGGGAGAGACAAGATTTCACAGTAAATAATGGAATTTTATTCTACCAGAATCGCTTGGTAGTTCCTAGTGGCGAAGTGAGGGAACGTTTAATGCGTGAATCTCACGAAACCACTTATACCATGCATCCTGATAGTAATAAAATGTTCCAAGATCTGAAGAAGACATATTGGTGGCCCACAATGAAGCGGGAAATTTCTGAATTTACAACACGATGTCTGACGTGTCAACAAGTCAAGGCTGAACACCAAGTGCCTAGTGGGTTGCTACATCCACCTACTATCCCTGAATGGAAGTGGGAACGAATTACGATGGACTTTGTGATTGGACTTCAATTATCAGCTAAGAAAAATGACGCTGTCTGGGTAATTGTTGATCGATTAACCAAGTCATCTCATTTTATCCCAATTCGACGTGATATGTCCTTGAAGAAGTTGGCAGAGTTGTACATCCGTGAGATTGTAAGATTACATGGTGTACCTTTGTCTATCATTTCTGATCGTGACCCGCGATTCACATCGCAATTCTGGAAGAGTTTGCAGAAAGCCTTAGGTACTAAACTTAACTTTAGTACGGCATTTCATCCTCAAACTGACGGACAATCTGAAAGGACAATTCAAATTCTTGAAGATATGACGAGAGCATGTGTAATTAATTTTGGAAGCAACTGGGAACAATACTTACCGCTAATGGAGTTCGCGTATAACAATAGTTATCAAGCGAGTATCCAAATGGCCCTGTACGAAGCCTTGTATGGGAGACGCTGTAAAACCCCAGTATGCTGGACAGAATTAAGTGAGCAAAAGCTTGAAGGACCTGATCTCGTTCGCGAAACTGAAGAGAAGGTTCGTCTAATCAGAGAAAAACTACAAGTGGCTTCCGATCGTCAAAAATTGTATGCTGACTTGAAACGTCGTGAGATCGAATACAATGTTGATGACAAAGTGTTTCTGTAAGTCTCACCATGGAAGAAGGTGTTACGGTTCGGTAGGAAGGGAAAACTAAGTCCGAGATATATTGGCCCCTATCGAATCACTGAACGTGTGGGTCTAGTAGCATATCGGTTAGAACTTCAACCAGAACTGAACAAGATCCATGACGTATTCCATGTATCGATGTTGAAAAGATATCGTTCCGATCCATCGCATATCTTGACTAAGGGAATTGTAACTCTTGACGAACAATTGACTTATGAGGAGGAACCGGTACAAATTTTAGCACGAGAGGTCAAACAATTGAGAAACAAATCTGTACCCTTAGTCAAAGTGCTATGGAGGAATCACTCGACTGAGGAAGCAACATGGGAAACCGAAGAGTCAATGAGAATGCAATATCCGAATCTCTTCAACTAATGACTCAGGTAATTTCGAGGACAAAATTATTTTAAGGGGGAGAGAAATGTAACGCCCCGAAAATAGGCCTATCAGTATTAATTAATTGATAATTAATTAATTACTGAGAAGGACCCAAAAATAAATAAATTCTAAAGTTTGTCAATAATTAATAAAAATTACATCGTTGTGTAGAGTTTGACTGTCTGATCCCAACGGTCCAATCGGATTTCAATTTGGAGAAAGTTGGACCAAAAAGTATACCCCGACTGGGACCAAATATTAGTCCCAATCAGGGACTACACACCAAACGGCGCCCTGTTCAATTACGCCGATTCCAAATCGCCGCACAATCACGGAAGCAACCAAGCCTGTGTCTTCTTCTTCTCCACTGGCCTATTTAAGCACAACTCAACTCCCTCAATTCCTCACCAAAAACATTCATTCTTCCTCCTATATTGTTCCTTGCTGAGAGTAGAGTGCAGTGGTGCTGTCATCTTTGTGTGAGGTCGCCGGAGCAGCAAGATAGAGTCGCCGGAAGTTTCGCCGGAAAATTGTCAAAACCTCCCTTACGCTTTGAGGTAAGCCCCTAGATATATCTAATGACTAGAATGTTCATATAGGTCGTTTCTACGTTCATAAATGGTCATTTGGTTGAGTTTTGTGTTTGACATGTTTGAAGAACCAAGAATCATAAACCTTGAATTTGAGGTTGAAAATATGTTTTAATAATTCTAATATGATCTATGAACCTTGGAGAACATCTCTATATAGTTTAATTGAAGTTCGGTGACTAAAAATGGTTTTCCCGAAAAATGGACCGAGGTTGAAGACGAATGAACAGTGGCTGAAAATCCACAGAGTGGATCGATCCCCTTCATTGGATCGATCCTCTGGGAGTTTTTCTTCTAGTTGGATCGATCCAGAGGGCTGGATCGATCCTCCGAAAACTCTGGTCCGAAAATTTGTCTGAAATTGCTATTTTTGAGTTTTAAAATCCCATTTTCGATACCAAATGATTATGACTATTATAAAAATGATTTTTCACAATAAAAATGATGTTTTTAACAAATTAAAACATTATGTGATGCATGACGGTAAGTCCGGGTGTTAACACTCGAGACTAGGCCGCTATTTGTTATTAAATGTGTGTTAATGATCTTTATGATAAGTAATTATTATGGATGATTATGAATGATAAACCTACTGATTAGGAATTATTATTAGTGACTAAATCATTATTTAAATTGAATATAATGATGATCACGAAATTGGTGTGTTGTTAAGGCTATCTCGAAGACTTCTAAGATAGACCTCAAATTAGTTTAGGCCTTGCGGGTATAAATATGTATATTCGGTGGCCTTGGGTAAAAACGTACGTACGGGATCCATAAACCAAACTAGAGGAACTCGTTTGGGGATACCACCCAACCTGACAGTTAGTAATCTACTGTTCGGTTTTCTGGATTTGTACCTTAAGCGAAGGCTAGTTTAAGAGTTGGTAAATAAATTGGAATATGTACCTTAAACTAATGACCTAGCTTAAGAGTTGGTTAGAAGTACCTTGAACTAGTAATAGTTTAAGAGTTGGTAATCATCAAAGGTTTGGCCTTAGACTAAGCTTAGTTAAGGATATTGTTGAGTATTGAATGTTGAATATTGAAAAATTGAAAATATCATGAATGAATTATATATTGTGTGCATGATATCAAATGGTTGTTTGTGAATTGAGATTCAATTTATGTGGATGTTCGACGCTTTAGATATGCTTACTCAGCTTCATCGCTGAGCGTGTAGTACGTTTTATTTGCTACACAAGTAGACTGAATGAATTATTGGCTTGTTCCTGGCAGCAAAAGGGGCGAGATAGTCGTGGTGGAATTTGTGATTTTAAAATAAATAATTGTGTTGTTATTAAACATGGTTTAAATTGCTTCCGCATTATTGTTAAACACTCTGCATTTTGCTACAATTATGTATTAAATAATATTTATGATGAATAAAAGTATTTGAAATGTTTTAAATTTTATGATTACCAAGTTAATACTTTAGTCTGAAAGGGGCTGCAGACCTGGACGGATTAGGGTGTTACAGTTGCACACCTTGTCTAACAATTGGTATCAGAGCTGGTATCTCTAACGCTTCTTGTGACGTTTGAGAAAACGATCAAAACTTTTTTGAGAATGTTGAACGCAGGGATTAGAGAAGGGCAATCCACCGAAAGACCACCGTTGTTCAATGGAACAAATTATTCAATCCGTTGATTACAAATCATGGATGATGATCAACAATGGACTTTGTCTTCCAACAAAGAAGGTTGGCAAGAAAAGAATCCTCAAACCCGAAGAGGAGTACACGGATGATGAGCTCAAAAAGGTAGAACAAAACGCTAAAGCTCTACACCTTCTATATTGTGCCATCGACGTGGAAGTATTCCAAACCTTCTCGGGATATGTATCGGCGAAGAAGTTTTGGGACGAGCTTCAAGAGAAATATGAAGCTCTTGAAGAAGCAATAGAAGAACCCTAAACTTGCTTCATGGCAAATGAAGAAAAAGAGGTAAATACATCTGACTCTCCTTCTTTTGAAGAATTTCAAGAAGCTTTTAAAGAATTATTTGGCGAATTCAAGATAGCTTCAAAATTTGCCAAAGAGGCTAAGGCTAAAATTCAAGCTTTAGAAGATGAAAATAAAATTTTGAAAAATGACAATCATGACCTTAAAAATGAAATTAAGGCAATAAATGAAGCTTCATCTTTTATTGATCATAGTTCTACTTGTGCTTCTTGTGATTCTCTAAGAGTAGAAAATGTTGAACTTAAGAGCACCTTAGAAAATCTTAAGGTAGAAGAGCCTAAGAAAATAGCTCAAAATGATAAGATAAATACACCACCTAGAAGAGATAATTCTAGGAATCTTAAAAATGTTAGGAATAATTTTAGACAACCTAGAAATGACTCTAGGAAATTTAAAAATGATAAGATAATTTTTAGGCAACCTAGAAATGATTCTAGGAAATTTATAAATGGTAGGAATGTTTTTAGAAAACCTAGAAATGAGTCTAGAAATTTTAATTCTAGGGATAATGATTTTAGATCACCTAGATATTACTTGGCTCAACCTAGGCATATGCACAACCCGAACGTAATATGTCACTATTGCAATTGGGTAGGTCACATAGCACCCGTATGTTTTACTAAACATAGGGATTTATTTTGTGATTATGATTATTATGTTTCTAACCATCAAGGACCCAAAAGTGGTTGGGTACCAAAATATTATTTTTAGATATCCATGGAAGGTGTGCTTGAAGACTACAAATTTGTAGTGGATGCTCCAAGCACTTAGCGAAAAAGGTTGCATCAAAGGGGAGTCATTACATTTTTTAATGAATTTACATGAATTCTTTTTGGGAATATACATAGGATATTTTTTTGGGAATTATTTCTCTGTGTTAATCTTTTTATATTCCTTATTTTTAAGGGGTAGATAGCATATTTAAAGGGGGAAGTATTTTTTTCTAGAAATGCATGATTTAAGGGGGAATGTGATTTTTCTTATTTGTTTAGAATTTTTTTTCTCTCCCCGGAATGCATGAGTTCTTTTGTTTCATTATTTTTTATAATGCCAAAAGGGGGAAGAGTATAGGAGTATATGCTTTAATTTGTTATTTGTTGGTAGCATATCCTCCATGTGTTTGTCATTATCAAAAAGGGGGGAATTGTTGGAATGCATGAGTTCAACCCTTTCTGTGTTGTTTAGTGTTGACTCACAGATTTTGATAATTGACAAACACAATTTATTCAAGTCAAGATTAAAGTGCTACAACGACAAACACGAAGACTTGAAGTGCCATTCCTTGAAGTATTCAAGAAGATGCACAGGATTTTGTTGAAGTCCGAGACGCGTTCGGAGCGCCTAACGGACGACTCGGAGGAGTAGAAGTTTTCCGAAGACTTTTTATTTATTTGAGTCGTAGGAATAATTGTAAGGATGACAAAAATATCTTCTCTCCAAAATTGATTTTAAGAGAGTTAAAATAAAAATTATATTTATTTTTGGAGTCAGTTGAAAAAATCTTTTTAACTGTTCAAAATAGTTTTATTGAGTCAGTTACAAAAGGTGTGCCAAACATTTATCAAATATTTATTTTGATATTATAAAATATTTTTGGTAAGCAAAAATATTTTATTTATCCTGCGAAAATCGGTAATCATTCTCAACAACTCTATTCACCCCCCTCTAGAGTTGCACGCCTTCTCTAACAAGTTCTAGTTTAAGGTACTTTAATGTTTACCAACTCTTAAACAAATTCTAGTTTAAGGTTCTTAAACAATATTCCAATTTAAGGTACTCCTAACCAATCCTTAAGTTATGCCTTGTTTAAGATACAAATTTTCAAAAAGGTTTTCAAATCTTAAACTTGCCTTCGCCTAAGGTCAACCAGATCCAAACAGCGGAATGCTCACTGTCGGGTTGGGTGGTATCCCCAAACGAGTGATCCTTAAGTTTGGTTTGCGGATCTTGTATGTACGTTTTTACCTAGGCCACCGAATATTCATATTTATATCTGCAAGACCTGTTTCTAATCTATCTTAGACGTCTTCTAGATAGTATTAGACACCAATGTGAACATGAATATATCTTAGAGTTTCTTCTAGATATCCTTACAATACAAAGCATTTCATAATCATCAATGCATTCATTTTATATCATGGTTCAATCGTTCACAATAATAATTTTAAACGGTAGGTTCATCAAATCATAATCATGCATAATAATTATTCATCATAATCATCAATCACCACAACATTCAATAGCAAATAGCGACCAAGCTTCGAGTCTTAAAACCCTAGCATACCGTCATGCATCACATAAGATTTTATTTGTCAAAAACATCATTCTTATTGGTATCAAAAATAGCATTTTCGGAAATATTTTCGGAGCAAAACTTCGAGGGGTCGATCCAGTTAGGTGGACCGATCCATGTTAGATGAAAACACACCCAGGGGAGTGGATCGATCCTCCCATGTTGGTTTTTTGATCACTGTTCATCTTCTTCTTCGTTCGGGTCCAATTTTGAAAATACTATTTTTAGTTATCTGTTGAAACACGGGCTTGTCACGTTTTCGCACTAAAGCCGTGTTCGTTTTTGTAACAGGTTTTGATAATGCCAAACCGCCGTGATCAAGATAAGACACTGAATATACAAGGCGAAGAACAAAGATAAGAACAAGATCTATACGAAGACCAAGAACGAAGACCGTAGTCTTAGTGTCGTTGAGTCGGTCTCATTTGTGATCAAGACCGACCCAATCTTTACACCTTGGCTCTTTAGGCTAAAATCTTTTCATTGCATTTCTTACATCATAAAAATGTTTTTCAAACATGTTTAAGTAAACAAAAACACTTGGTGATCGCCCAAACCAAAAAACCAAGCCATCCGGCGTTCGGCTTTTGGTTATCGGCGTTGGTTTTTGGGGTCCGAACCAACCAAGTGATTTTCAACTTTTTATGACAGGTTTTTACTTCTTGGCATGTTTAAACAGTTCTCCAACAAAAACACTTTGAAAACCACCTTTCGTTTGTGGTCGTTTGGCAAAAACCACGCAAAACGACATAAACTTGGCTAACCATGGTTTTTACTCAAATGACGTGGTTTTTAAAGTGTCTCACCTGATTTCTTAGCCAAATACATCAAATAAGCGTTTTAAACACTTGGTCTTTATTTTGGAGAACTTTGAATGTTTCAGTCGGTTTTTGCATCGGTTGGCTAGGCCGTGGTTAAGGCAAAAACCATAGGTTAACCACCCACCCAGCGATGGGAAGAACATCCCATCGATGGGTAAGCGGCCCCTTAGCCAAACCAACTTCCAGAACCATGCCAAAGAGCGATGGGAGGTTCTACCCATCACTGTTAAAGCCTTGGTCCAATATCAACACAAGGCAGAACAAACTTACCCAGCGATGGGGACTTCTACCCATCGATGGGAACCCAGTGATTGGAAAGCGTACCCATCGATGGTTAGGCATGACTGTTGTAAGTCATTTAAGGTTGATTCTTTCCATGTTTGGAAGTCAACCTCCCACCCAGCGATGGGAAGCATGTTCCCATCAATGGGTAGGTGACCGTTGGCTTCAAAACTGAAGGAAAGTTGGCCTACCAGCGATGGGTAAGGTCCATACATCGCTGGGAAGCCAATATCCTGCAGATCCCAAATTTATTCAATCCCATAAATCAAGCCAATCACCCCTTTAATGCATTGGTCCGTTGGAGCCTTTTTTGGCACTATAAAAAGGGGTGTTTGGGTCTTCTTTTCTCATCAATTCACTTCACATTATTCATATTTTCATTGCATTCAAACAACATTTTTTCCATAGCTTTTTAGAGCCATTTTGTGTGAAGGTTTAGTTGTTCTTGAGCGTACTTAGTTTACTCATCATCTACTCTATAAGAGAGTCTCGTTCTTGAGTGTATTTGTGTTGCTAGACACGTTGAGAGAAAGTATTTCTCTCGGTTGATTCAAAGGAAGGGTTGTTTCCTTTGAAGGACTCGTTGAGGTTCGTGTGACTCGAACTCTCAAGTTGTAAGGGTTTGTTAAGCACCGTTAAGCTTAACGGAAGTAGTGTAGCTCGAGAGAGTCTCTCGGGAGGCTGGATTAGCCACAAGTTGTGGTGAACTAGGGTAAATTTGGTGTGCCTCTTACTCTTCTCTTTACATCTCTTTTAAATTTTTTAATTCCTGCGATTTCTACGATCAAACGCTATTCACCCCCCCTCTAGCGTTGGTCTATTATTCTAACAATTGGTATCAGAGCCTAACTCGCGTCCAAACTTAACCGTTTGAGAGTAAAGCGATCATGGCTTCTTCTTCTAGAAATCTTTATGCAGGAATTAGAGAAGGTCAATCAACCTCTAGGCCACCGCTTTTTGATGGCACCAACTACACATATTGGAAAGAGCGGATGAGAATTTATATCCGCTCAACCAACTTCCAGTTGTGGTTGGTCATCAAAAACGGCGAAGAAACGCCAACGAAGAAGGTCGATGAAAAACTCGTCCCAAAGACCGAAGACGAATTTGATGCCGAAGACATCAAAAAGGTGGAGAACTACGCCAAGGCAATCAACATGCTGTACTGTGCGGTCAATCCTGATGATTATCGCAAGATCTTATGCTGCACCACTGCAAAAGACATGTGGGACAAGCTGGAAGTCACATATGAAGGTACAGACCAAGTTCGGGAAGCCAAAATTGACTTCCTAACGCAGGAGTACGAGATGTTCAGGATGAAGGAAGGTGAAAAGATCGATGACATGTTCGATCGGTTCTCAAAGATCATCAACGACCTTCACGCTCTCAAGAAGACGTACGCCAACAAGGACCTTGTGAGGAAAATCCTCCGGAGTCTCACACCCGAATGGAGATCAAAGGCTGACGCAATCTACAAATCCATCGGAGTCTCCAATGTCACCATCGACGGGCTAAGAGGTAACCTCAAAACTTATGAATCTACTATTCTAACCCCGTATTTGGATGAACAAAAGAAGAAGGGAATAGCACTGAAAGCAACCAAGGAGACCGTGGAAGAAGACTCAAGCGATGATGACAACGAGTTCAGACTCGTCATCAAGAAATTCCACAAATTTATGAAGAAGGAATTTGAGCGCAAAGGAAGAAAGCACAACGGTCCCCCGAAGTGCTATGGCTGTGGTGAGATAGGCCACATCAAGCCGAGGTGTCCAAAAGGCAAAAGCGGCAAGGACAAACCTGGCTTCAAAAGGCAACGCGCCTACATCTCATGGTGTGGCGACTCTGGGGATGAGTCAACGGATCAAGAAGAGGAAGAAGCGGCCAACCTCTGTCTCATGGCACACGAAGACCACGTCAACGAAGTACAAGAGGTATGTACCCCTTCTTCCGACTCTTACACTTTTGAAGAGATGCAAGAAAGTTAAAAATGGATAATAGAAAATCTAGTCAACCTAAGGACACTAGACAACCTAGACAAAAACCTAGGAATGAAAATGTGCATGCTAGACAACCTAGGAAAAATTATCAAAATGATTTTGTTCATAAAAATAATTTTTCAAATAGACAAAATAATGCTAGGACACCTAGAAGAGAGAATTTTCAAAAACCAATATTTTCTCAAAATAGGATGAATATGGTTAGGCCCCCTAGCAACTATTATCAACCTAGGAGGATGCACAACCCAAACGTAGTTTGTCACTATTGCAATAGGGTAGGACATATAGCTCCCGTTTGCTTTACTAGACATTGGCATTGGGCACAAAATGAATCACACTACCACTTTGCACCTAACACTCAAGGACCCAAAAAGACTTGGGTACCTAAATCTTATTAAATCATTTTTGTAGGTGTGCTTGAAGGGGTCAGGTGTACTTTGGTACCTTGATAGCGGATGCTCCAAGCACATGACTGGAGATGCATCCAAGTTCCTACAAATCAAACCCGCTAAAGGAGGAAACGTAGACTTTAGAGATAATAGCAAGGGAAAAATTATTGGCGTCGGTTCAGTAGGTAAGTCTGAAGACTCCTCTATAGATAATGTCTTGGTTGTTAAAGGTCTTAAACACAATCTCTTGAGCATAAGTCAATTATGTGACAAGGGAAACCGTGTGACCTTCGATTCAAAATCATGCACGGTAGAACGCCTTAGTGACAATAAGGTCATTCTACGTGGTGATAGAATCGATAACATATATATGGTTAACTTAGACAAATCTCCTTCCGGCTTTGCTAAGTGCCTCATGAGTAAAGAGGAAGACACTTGGTTATGGCACCGAAGGGTAGCTCATATGAACATGAACCTTTTGAACAAATTGGTTTCACAAGACTTAGTAATCGGCATTCCAAAACTTAAGTTTGAAAAAGACACCGTATGTGATGCATGTCAAAAGGGGAAGCATGTTCGGGCTTCGTTTAAGTCTAAGAACGTTGTTTCAACGTCTAGACCGCTTCAACTTTTGCACATGGATCTCTTTGGTCCTTCTAGAACGAAAAGTTTTGGTGGTAATTACTTTGCGTTTGTGATTGTCGATGACTACTCTAGGTTTACATGGACCTTGTTTCTAACACACAAAAGTGAGGCATTTCACGCTTTCAAAAATTTTCTAAAGAAAGTTTAAAATGAAAAAGAAACAACCATAGTAGCCATAAGAAGCGATCATGGGGGAGAGTTCGAACGAAATCTATTCTCAGATTTATGTGACGAACTCGGCATTGATCATAATTTCTCAGCCCCACGTACACCACAACAAAATGGAGTGGTGGAATGTAAAAATAGATGTCTCAAAGAGATGGCCAGAACTATGATCAATGAGGCAAAAATCCTTAAGTATTTTTGGGCGGATGCCGTGAGTACCGTGAGCTACGTGTTAAACCGAGCCGTCATTTGACCGATACTCATAAAAACGCCTTATGAACTATACAAAGGGAGAAAGCCAAACCTTTCCCATCATCGAGTCTTCGGCTGCAAATGTTTTATTCATAACAATGGTAAAGAGAACTTAGGCAAATTTGATGCCAAGTCAGATGAAGGCATTTTTCTGGGTTATTCACTTCGTAGCAAGGCCTATAGAGTCTTTAATAAACGAACCTTGACCATTGAGGAGTCCCCTCACGTTGTATTTTCCGAAGATAATCCTCGCTTGGCGAGAAAGGATATTTGTGATGATCTTGCAGATTCATTAGAGAGAATACACTTCGAAGACGATGAAGAGAACACAGGAATATACACCAACACGCAGCCGCAAATTGGAGAGACACCTCAAGCGACTAACCAAGGTGAAGAACAAAATCAAGAGGAAGAAGAAGAACAAGAGGAACACGAAGAAGAAGCAACCGAGCTTCCCATTGCATGGAGAACGAACAAGAATCATTCGCTTGACCAGGTAATCGGTAGCATCAACTGCGGGGTACGTACTCGTAACTCACTTAGGGACACCGTAGGACACATGGCTTTTGTTTCTCAAACTGAACCTACAACCATTTCCGAAGCAATAAACGATGAACATTGGACCTTGGCCATGCAAGAGGAGCTAAACCAATTCAAACGGAATGACGTTTGGGAATTGGTGCCAAGGCCCGATGATCGTATGATTATTGGTACGAAATGGGTGTTCCGTAACAAACTTGATGAAAATGGAATAATCACTAGAAACAAAGCTAGGCTCGTAGCTAAAGGCTACAATCAAGAAGAAGGCATTGATTTCGAAGAAAATTATGCACCCGTAGCACGTTTAGAAGCTATTCGTTTACTTCTTGCTTTTGCTTCGTCTATTCATTTTAAGCTTTATCAAATGGATGTTAAGAGTGCCTTCCTCAATGGCTTTATTCAAGAGGAACTGTATGTTGACCAGCCCCCGGGGTTTGAAGACTTTGAGTTTCCGGACCATGTCTTCAAACTCAAGAAAGCGCTCTACGGTCTTAAATAAGCACCCCGTGCTTGGTACGAACGCTTGAATAAATTTCTTTTGGATAGTGGTTTCTAAAGGGGAAAGGTTGACACTACACTTTTTATCAAGAGTAAAAACAATAACATCCTTTTGGTTCAAGTTTATGTAGACGATATTATATTCGGTGCTACTAACGAGTCTTTGTGCAAGGAATTCTCAACGTTAATGACAAGCGAGTTCGAAATGTCGATGATGGGTGAGCTCACATTCTTTTTGGGACTCCAAGTCAAGCAAATGAAAGATGGCACGTTCATTTGTCAAACTAAATATTGCAAGGAGCTCCTAAAACGGTTTGAAATGGACACCGCCAAAGCCATGGCGACCCCGATGAGCACGTCCGACCATCTAGACAAAGACGAGAAAGGTAAGGAAGTAGAAGTCAAAAAGTATCGAGGTATGATCGGATCCCTTCTTTATCTTACCGCTAGTAGGCCGGATATCATGTTTAGTGTATGCCTTTGCGCAAGGTATCAATCATGTCCAAAGGAATCGCACCTAACAGCGGTGAAACGGATCATGAAATACCTTGTTGGCACGGTTAACGTTGGACTGTGGTATCCAAAAGGCTCTTCGTGTCATCTCGTTGGTTATACCGACTCGGACTTTGCCGGTTGCAAATTGGACCGTAAAAGTACGAGTGGGACTTGCCACTTACTTGGTAGCTCTTTAGTTTCATGGTTTAGTAAGAAACAAGTCAGTGTTGCGTTATCCACAACCGAAGCGGAATACGTTGCCGCCGGTAGTTGTTGTGCTCAAATCCTTTGGATGAAGCAACAATTCGTGGATTATGGCCTTAGTATCAGTCACGTTCCACTCCGTTGTGATAATACTAGCGCCATAAGCTTGACGAAGAACCCCGTTCTTCATTCAAGGACGAAACACATTGACATTAGGCACCATTTCATTTGAGATCATGTTCTTAAAGGTGATGTCGAAATTGAGTTTGTTGAAACACACAACCAATTAGCCGACATTTTCACAAAACCTTTAGAGTAAGAGTCGTTCTTCCGCATTCGTAGTGAACTCGGAATCCTTGACTCCACGATGATCTAATTTGTGTATTTATCATTTTTTTCTTTGCTTGAACGTTTACTAACTTGAGCGTCAGAGGGTTTTCTAACTCTTTTTTGCAGGGACGGTCGAAGTGCAGATTTCTAGAAATCAGGGGGAACCAGCGATGGGTAGGCTATACCATCGCTGGGAGGGGAGTCTTCACCTTTTCCAGAACCCCTCTTCCCATCGATGGGTGAAGGACTTTTGTCAAAAATATTTTTTTCCAGAACCTCCCTACCCATCGATGGGAACCCACTCCCATCGCTGGGTGTTTGACACTCTTTCTTAAAATTTTTTATCGGATTCCCAAAATCACCAACCCAGCGATGGGATGGTATTAACATCGCTGGGAAGGCTTTCGTCTTTTATCCTTCACATTCCAGAATCCACCTTCCCATTGAGAATCCACACATCGCTGGGAAGGCAGTTCAGTTTTCCCCTTCGCTTTCCAGTGGCGACCTTCCCATCGATGGGAACTTCTACCCATCGCTGGGAAGCCTACTGCGATTCAAAATTTTTTGACCGTTGGGCAACGAATTTAATGCCCAACAGTCATATTTTTTGAACTCAATCCGGTTTCCACCCCTTCCCTATATATACACACCTTGTTTTATCATTCCTAATCACAAATTTACATCCCAAATTCAATCTCCTAATCAAATTTCATTCTTTCTTCTTCATAAACGCTGCTATGGCCGGAGGAAAATCTAAGAGCAAGGCCTCCAAGAAGAAGACCAACATCGAAGCTACGACCTCTGCGCCCCAACCGTTTCCCTATCTAGACGGCTCATTTCTTGAGTAAGGGTCGGAGGAAGAACTCACACGCTTCCTCACTCACTTCGCCAAGCGCCTGATCTCTCCGCCTCGCGTGCTCCCGGAGTTGTTTCCCCAAGATAAAGGGTACCACGACCTCGACAACCAACTCCAAGCGTCAGGTTTGTGGCCATTCGTCTCCAAGAGCCGCTCGAGCTTCAATCCCGCCTTCGTCCGGGCCTTCTACTCCAATCTTTGCCGTGACGGGGACACCATACGCAGCAGCATCAATCTCTACGACATAGAGATTGATTTGCCTACCTTTGCTCGGGTCGCAGGGCTGCCCATCCGCGGTGGTGACATCGCGACATATGGTGGCGACGATTGGATCCTCAACAACGAGGCGGTCGTCATTCGTGAGCTTGGGATCACCAACTTGATCCGCCACAGCGGCGCGCCGATGATTCACTCGGCCCCACCGGACAAGCGCCTCCTCCTCTACATCATCACCCATATTCTCCGCCCCCGGGACAGCAGCCATACCTCGCTCTTAAACGAGGACTTGAAAGCGATTCACGCCATCATCCACGGCGCCTCCTTCAATTGGGCGAAATTCGTGATGATCCACATGGCGGATTGCGCCTCCATCGCCACTGAGCGGAGCTTGCCATACGCCTTCCTCGTCATGGACCTCATCATCTCCGCCGACATCTCCATCGCCGGCCCGGATACGAAGATGACGAAGATTTGGATCATTCAAGACAGCACCTTCCGGAAGAAGTACGGAGACCGGGACGGCGCAGGCCCAAGTCATGCACCAGCCCCCGCTCCTGCCCCCGATACTTTGAATCGGCTAACCCTCACAGTGAATGGCATGGGGCAGTCAATCGAGCGGATGGACTGGACGTTGCAACGCCAACACCACGACATGATGGCATACTTCCGTGGAGTCAACTACGTTCCGCCACCTTTTGACAGCACCATTCTCGGCCAACACTTTGAAGGCGAGGATGAGGACGACGACTCCTACGCTCCGTCCTCCTCCCCCGACGAGGCCGACTTTGAAAATGCGGTCGACGGCGATCCCATGGACGTCGAGGACGACGAGGATGACGGCGAGGACGCCGACGCCGACTCCTAGAATCTTCTTTCTTTTAATATGATTGTATTTTTTTTAATTATTCCCATTCCGTTGTATTCCGCATTTCCCTTTCAATGAATAAAAATTACTTTTAAATCTTTTTGTTAATGACAAAAGGGGGAAGATATAAAGGTTATGCATTAATTGAGGTGGAATTTTTTTTCTCAAACACTTTGTTAAAAATCAAATTATATTTATTAAGGGGGAACACTTTTTTTAAATCCTCCTATGCATAACCTCGTCTTGTTTGCCATTATCAAAAAGAGTGAAATTATTGAAACACGGGCTTGTCACGTTTTCGTACTAAAGCCGTGTTCATTTTTGTAACAGGTTTTGATAATGCCAAACCGCAGTGATCAAGATTAGACACTGAATATACAAGGCGAAGAACGAAGATAAGAACAAGAGCTATACGAAGACCAAGAATGAAGACCGTAGTCTTAGTGTCGTTGAGTCGGTCTCATTTGTGATCAAGATCGACCCAATCTTTACACCTTGGCTCTTTAGGCTAAAATCTTTTCATTGCATTTCTTACATCATAAAAATGTTTTCCAAACATGTTTAAGTCAACAAAAACACTTGGTGATCGCCCAAACCAAAAAACCAAGCCATCCGGCGTTCGGCATTTAGAAACCGGCGTTCGGCTTTCGGTTATCGGTGTTGGTTTTTGGGGTCCGAACCAACCAAGTGATTTTCAACTTTTTATGACTGGTTTTTACTTCTTGGCATGTTTAAACAGTTCTCCAATAAAAACACTTTGAAAACCACCTTTCGTTTGTGGTCGTTTGGCAAAAACCACGCAAAACGGCATAAACTTGGCTAACCATGGTTTTTACTCAAATGACGTGGTTTTTAAAGTGTCTCACTTGATTTCTTAGCCAAATACATCAAATAATTGTTTTAAACACTTGGTCTTTATTTTGGAGAACTTTGGATTTTTCGGTCGGTTTTTGCATCGGTTGGCTAGGCCGTGGTTAAGGCAAAAACCATAGGTTAACCACCCACCCAGCGATGGGAAGAACATCCCATCGATGGGTAAGCGGCCCCTTAGCCAAACCAACTTCCAGAACCATGCCAAACAGCGATGGGAGGTTCTACCCATCGCTGTTAAAGCCTTGGTCCAACATCAACACAAGGCAAAACAACCTTACCCAGCCTTGATTCTTTCCATGTTTGGAAGTCAACCTCCCACCGAGCGATGGGAAGCATGTACCCATCGATGGGTAGGTGACCGTTGGCTTCAAAACTGAAGGAAAATTGGCCTACCAGCGATGGGTAAGGTCCATACATCACTGGGAAGCCAATATCCCGCAGATCCCAAATTTATTCAATCCCATAAATTAAGCCAATCACCCCTTTAATGCATTGGTCCGTTGGAGCCTTTTTTGGAACTATAAAAAGGGGTGTTTGGGTCTGCTTTTCTCATCAATTCACTTCACAATATTCATATTTTCATTGCATTCAAACAACATTCTTTTCCATAGCTTTTTAGAGCCATTTTGTGTGAAGGTTGAGTTGTTCTTGAGCGTACTTAGTTTACTCATCATCTACTCTATAAGAGAGTCTCGTTCTTGAGTGTATTTGTGTTGCTAGACACGTTGAGGGAAAGTATTTCTCTCGGTTGATTCAAAGGAAGGGCTGTTTCCTTTGAAGGACTCGTTGAGGTTCGTGTGACTCGAACTCTCAAGTTGTGAGGGTTTGTTAAGCACCGTTAAGCTTAACGAGATAGTAGTGTAGCTCGAGAGAGTCTCTCGGGAGGCTGGATTAGCCACAAGTTGTGGTGAACCAGAGTAAATTTGGTGTGCCTCTTACTCTTCTCTTTACATCTCTTTTAAATTTTTTAATTCCTGCGATTTCTACGATCAAACGCTATTCACCCCCCTCTAGCGTTGGTCTATTATTCTAACATTATCAAACTTCAATTAAATTATATAGAAATATTCTTGAAAGTTCATACATCATTTTGGTATCATTAATTCGTAATTTTAACAACAATTTCAAGGTTTATGATTCTTGGTTCTTCACTCATGTCAATCTTAAAACTCAACCATATGAGCACTTTTGAACGTAGAAACGATCTATACAAACATTTTAGTCACTAGATATATCTACGGGCTTACCTCGAAGCTTAATGAAGGTTTTGAGAATTTTCCGGCAAAACTTCTAGCGTCTACTCTTAGCTCTAGCGACTTCAAACCAAATTCAGAGCACCACAACACTCCTCACACCTAGAGCTCTCATTTGGATGAAGAATGGTGAAGAATGGTGAAGGTTTGAGGGGTTTATATAGTGGAGGAGGTGAGAATAAAAAATGGGAGATGACCCCATGTTACTATTCATGTTCGTTCGGTGTCTCAGTGGATGGAGCGGCGATTCCTACAGATTTTAAATGCAAGTCCTTAATTGGGACTTATTTGGGTACCAGTCGGGGTACACTTTTTGGTCTAACTTTCTCCTAATTGAAATCAAATTGAACCGTTGTGGTCAGACTTTCAAACTCTACATAACAATATAATTTTCATTATTTATAGAGAAACTTTATAAATCACATATTTTTGGGTCCTTCTGAGTAATCAATTAGTTATTAATTAATTAATTATGATAGGCCCATTTTCAGGGTGTTAGAGACACAGTCCCGGTATTTTGGTCATATCTCCTTTCTTTCTTAACAAAATCGCGAACCGTATGCGTTTCCTAAGAAACGGGGCTACAGATTTGTTGAAGGAAGTGTTTTGAAATTATGGATGAAAAATTTCAGAATATTACCATAACGATACTGATTGTTTGGACTCATGATTTTGGGAAACCTTGGATGGTTTTCTTTTTGTTCCTTGTTGGAAAACCTTGGCACAAAACTATGGATGATGAGTCTTCTCTCCTTGCTGGAACTTGCTGGAATGAATGGAGAAGATGTTGGGAAACGAGGCTTGGATAACGCAGCGGAAAACAAAAATTTATAGTCCAAAACTCGATTCCACCCAAGAACAACTTACGTAAATTACTAGCTATAGTAAGAAATTTACCTTAACGGTGAAAACGGAGGAACGGTCGGGGATGGTTTTGAGGAGATGAACGTAGCGCCAAACGTATGAAGCCTCCAACGTATCCACACGAACTTGCTCCGGAGTCCAAGATTAAACTTGTGCTAGCAAGTTTAATATAGGATAGTAAAAACTATAATAATACTACTTTGGGAGTAATAAATATATAGTAAAATATTTATCTTATAAATATTTGTTTATAATATTTTGTGTATATTTCTAACACTTTAGAAAAATAACTTTGAACACAAAATATAATTTTATTCTCTCTTCCTTGTGATGGCCGAAACTCACACACTTGAAAATGGGGGGGATATTTCTCATTTTATAATATATTGCATTAAGGAATTGCTAGGAAATTGCTTAGGGACAAAAACAAATTTGGCTTAATGTATTGTTCCCAACCAACACAACAATACAAATATTCTTTACTAATCAAATATTTGATTATATAAATCAAATATATCATTAGGTAAAAAATCAAAATATGTTTTGTATCTTTCTCTTGAAATTTTCGGCCATTTCAATTTATAATATATCATATTTTATTTTGACATCAATATTTATCATATAATTAAAATGATGAAAATAAAAGTTATATATATATATATATATATATATATATATATATATATATATATATATATATATATATATATATATATATATATATTATATATATATATATATATATATATATATATATATATATATATATATATATATATATATATATATATATATATCGGCGCTACATATATATATATATAATAAAATTTGTTTTGTCAAAATATAATTATCATATAATTAAAATGACACAAACAAAATATAATTTTAAAATACATATGTATTTTTCGAAATACATATATATATAAAATTATCACAACTATATATTTAATATTACTCCCACTAGTGTAGTATACTACTCCCTTACAAGTCCTAAGTGTGTGACCCTTTAGGTATCCATAACACTGGCAATGATATTAATATAAATTAATACCATAGATAATAAGCGGTATTTAGCAACACATTATTATCCCCAGATTATGAAAAAGACGTTCATCTCATCAATACCTTCTACGACACAAGACGTTCTATAACTATTATCCTTCTGTCCTAAATGTCATGATTTAACACAAGGCATGAGATGTGTATCCTTGTATAGTTAAATCAGCTGTTACTGAATCTCAAGTAGACTGGCAGGGATCAGATATTTATCAGTCTCTAGATAGCGACATATCTGGGCATGGCCATGCACTTTCCCAAGTCCTACTATTCAGTGGGCCCATTGACATTATACTTCTATACAGTAGAAGGGACAGATCCTGTATCTGTTATTCACATCTCTAAATATGCTTAGCGGCATACCCAACGTATAACTGTACGTCTACCAGTATTTCAAATAGCATTAGTTATGAATCAAAGCATACGGCCCCACATATCAGAGAATGTAATAACTTCAAGTCTGAGGATAGTTATAGCAAGGTCGATTTGAGAATATTGATAAACATATTATTGTAGATCCATGCAGTATTCTCAAGATGGGTCAATCCAGTCACATATTATCAATATAATATGCACCTACGTACAGATTAAAATATCACAATACCTATAGTCTTTGAGACGCAACTATCTCATCTCGTACGTACTAGTCTTGATACGTTATGACGTCCGTATTATCATAAAGTGCGACTAGGGATATTCTAGACATAGCCTTCGTCAAGAAGTAACAGTCTCATAATCAGAACATCGTAGTCCTCATCTATGTTACTGAAGCGCTATCGTCTATGGACTGAAGCTATGTTATGTTACACGAGATATAAAACATACTTCAAGGCCTTTCATTCATGATAAAGTGTACAGTTACATAGGTATTTGATTGCCGCTAGGGCACCTAAATACAACAGAAATGCCGTACTAAGGTTCAAAGCTGTGCCAAAAGCCTTCTGAAGTCCTCTCTAGAACATTGAAGTGAACCGGGGATCTCTATCAGATATGATTGACAGCGGTGCACCGTGCAACCGAACTATCTCTCTAACGTATAAGTCTGCCAATTTGTCCATGGAGGAGTCACGTCTGACGGGTAGAAAATGAGCGGATTTTGTCAACCTGTCAACAATGACCCAGATGGCGTCATTCTTTCGTGAAGATCGGGGCAATCCGATCACAAAGTCCATAGTGATCCTTTCCCACTTCCATTCCAGAATGGTAGGAGGGTGCAGCAACGCTGTCGGAACCTGGTGCTCAGCCTTGACTTGCTGACAAGTCAAACAGCGCGCAATGAACTCGGAGATTTCCTTTTTCATAGCTGGCCACCAATAGGATTTCTTCAAATCCTGATACATCTTGTTACTACCCGGGTGCATAGTGTATACGGTTCCGTGAGCCTCGCGCAACAAGCGATCCCTCACTCCACCGCGGGGCACCACTAGGCGTTCACGACAGTACAAGACTCCGTCATCGCGGATTGCAAACTCGGGCCTCTTTCCTGTAGGAACTAACTCTCGAGTCTTCTGACAAAACTCATCATCTCTTTGGGCTGTACGGATCTCCTGCTCTAACGGAGACTGAAGCTGTAGCTCGGCTAACGATTTCCTGCTCAAAGCATCGGCCACAATGTTAGCCTTGCCCGGGTGATACTCAATGACTAAATCGTAATCCTTGATTAGCTCCAACCATCGACGTTGTCTAAGATTCAGTTCCTTCTGGTGAGTAGGTACCTCAAACTCTTGTGATCGGTGAAGATGTGAATCCTCTCTCGAAAGATGTAGTGGCGCCAAATCTTCAAGGCGAACACCACGGTTGCCAACTCTAAATCATGTGTCGGGTAGTTCTCCTCGTGAGTCTTCAACTGTCTCGATGCGTAGGCCACTACCTTACACAACCTAAGCCACTATGAGATGCGTCACTATAGATGGTATACTCGATGCCAGGAGTAGGTTGAATCAAGACTGGTGCCTGGGTCAAGCACTCTTTTAGTTGATCAAAACTGCGCTGGCACGCTTCTGTCCACTCAAATTTGATGTTCTTCCGCAGTAGCTTGTTCAATGGAGTAGCGATCAAGGCAAAGCCCTTAACAAATCGACGATAGTAACCGGCTAACCCAAGGAAGCTCCTCACCTCGCGAACATTCCGCGGAGTCTTCCAATCCACTATGGCCGAAATCTTGCTGGGGTCTACTTGGATACCGGTGGCAGAGATAACATGTCCTAAGAATGTCACCTCACTCAACCAGAATTCACACTTGGACAATTTTGCATACAGCTTGTGCTCTCTCAACACACTCAAAACCAATTGCAAATGTCTAGCATGCTCCTCCTGAGTCCGTGAATAAACCAAGATGTCATCGATGAACACTACTACGAACTGGTCCAAGTATGGTCGGAACACACTGTTCATAAGCTCCATGAATACTGCCGGGGCATTAGTCAATTCAAAAGGCATGACTGAGAACTCATAATGCCCATAGCGTGTCCTAAAAGCAGTCTTCGGAATGTCTTCTCTCTTAACGGGAATCTCATGGTATCCAGGACGCAGATCAATCTTCGAGAATACTGTAGCCCCTCTAAGCTGGTCGAACAGGTCGTCGATGCGAGGCAACGGATAACGATTCTTCACTGTGGCTTTGTTCAACTGCCTGTAGTCGATGCAAAGTCTCATGGATCCATCCTTCTTTCGAACAAATAACACCGGTGCTCCCCATGGGGAAATGCTAGGTCGGATGAATCCCTTTTCCAGCAGTTCTTGCAACTGAGCCTTCAACTCTTTCATCTCGGCAGGTGCTATACGATACGGTGTAGCAGATATGGGTTCTGTACCCGGAATGAGATTGATCGAGAACTCTACCTCTCTCAGCGGAGGCAAACCAGGAAGGTCTTCAGGAAAGACATCGGGGAAGTCGCAAACCGTACGAATGTCCTGCTGACGTGGTGATTCTTTTCGCATATCCTGAACGTGACACAAGAACATCTCGCACTTCTTGTGAATCAAGCGCCTCGCGCTCAAGGACGATATGAACTCGGGAGCCTTGGGGAACACCTCCCTGGAGAGTGATACGTCGCTACCGTCCTCGGCTCTCAGCCGTACGGTCCGACAACTGTAGTCGACCACTGCTCTATGCTCGGTGAGCCAATCCATACCAAGGATAATGTCAAACTCCTTGTGTGGTAGCTCTATCAAATATGCAGGGAATTGCTTCCCTTGCACGGACAACGGACACCTATGATAGATGTGATGAAGATGCATGCTATGTCCTAGCAGATTCGATACAACGGTAGGTATCTCAAGGTCACTCCTCACGATCGCAGAATTAACAGGCATGCCAACACAGATATAGGAGAGCGTGGAACCCGGATCGATCAAGGCATGCATAACCGAATCAAATAGTATGAACGTACCCAAGATAACATCGGGACTAGGATCTGTGCGCCCCTGCATGGCGTAGGTACGCGCTGGTGCACGGCCTGACTGCTGCGGACGTGGTCTCTGCTGATTATTTGCGGTTGTAGACTGCTGACTCCGTGCTGGATGCGATGTGGCAGGCTGATACGGAGCTCTAGGAAAAACAGGCTCGCTGCTAGGGTTTGTCGGGCAATGCCTCCTGAAATGCCCTGGCTGGCCACAACCCAAACATAAGCCTTGGGCGAGCCAACAATCGCCCGGGTCATGCCTACCACACTGTACACACTGCGGGTGGCTCCTCGTTCTGATCGCGTTGCTAGCGGCGGCCGACAGAGACGGCTTCGACTTACTCCTCTTAGGCGGCGGCGCACTCGAAGAACCCTTCTCGTACCTCTTTCCCCCGAATTCAAAACTCTTCCCGCTCGGCCCGGTGCTGGCCGCGGGTCGCGGGTCTTTCGTCGCTCGATCCTCCTTCTTGGTCGCCTGCAAATCGTCCAAGCTCTTCTCCGTCTTCACAATCAAATCATACGCCGCATTAAAATCTGTCGTCGTGATCAGCGCGGCGTACGGCCTCAAGTCCGGCCGTAGCTTCTTGACGAACTCATTCAAACGATCCTCCGGAGTGGAGACCAGACTCGTCGCATACTGGGACAGGTAGTCAAACATATGTCTCAGTTCAGGCAGTGACATCCCCTCCTCCTTAAGCGCAACGAACTCATCGCGCCTCTCGTCGCGGTACCGGGTGGGGACGTACTCCTTCGTGAAAGCTCGATCAAAGCGATCCCTGGTCCAAGGCTTGGGCGTGTGTTGATCTTGGTCAATGCGCTTCCACCAATCATATGCTCCCTTCCGGAACATCTGTGACGCCAACTCCGAGCGATCAGCATCAGGGACTCTCAAATTCTTGAGTACCCGGTCCATCTGCTCAAGCCAATCCAACGCAATCTGGGGCTCCCCCATCTTGTCTCCTCGAAACTCTTCCGCTCCATTATCCTTCAATGTCTTGAAGGTAACGATGCGCGGCTGCGGCTGCGGTGGTGGCGGCTGGAACATGGGCATAAGCTGCGCCATGTGCTGCATATAATGGGCCATCATAGCCGGGAACATCTGCTCGTAGGCCACCTGCGGTATCGCCAACGGTGGCATCACTGGAGGTGGTACGACTGGCGGTGGTACAACTGGTGGCTGTCCCGCTCGCTCAGGTTGATTCTGTTGCTGCCCTCCGTCACTCGGAGGCATGAAACTCGAACCCTCGGTGTTCACCGTGTGCACGCTCACGTGCTCCGGCTCCGGAACGTACTGACCATGGGTCGATTCTTGACTCATTCTAAAATAATAAGGAAATTCCCAAGTCAGACCTTAACATATAACAGATAAAGCTATAAATACTTATTACCTTCCCGGGGCAGAGGAGTTACGTGAGATGCAGATGCGGCTGAATTATTCATTGTATTTTATTTTGAAAGGGTCCAAAGACCGATTTTAAAACCAAATGCTCCGATACCAAAATGTAACACCCCAACCCGCGTAACCCAAACCCGTGAGACCGCGGACCGGTGTGCCACTGGATTGGTATCCGAATATACAACATTTTCAAAACAATTTAAAACAAACATTCTATCAATACAAATAAAAATCCATCGGAGTAATTTAAAATAAAGCAGAAGCCTTTTTAAAGTCAAACAACTTGGGATCTTGCCCGAAAACGTAATAAGCATTAAAGTTAATTAAATAAAGCATAACTACAGATTAAAGAGACAGCCACGCCATCGTACATCTCCTCCTCAATGCCCTATGGGATCGGCTCTAGGTTCATCTGTCTGATCACCTACGGACAACAAAAAGGAAAACAACGCTATCCGCTCAGCATTGACGCTGAGTGGCACTTCATTGTAGCACAAGAATAAACATAATAATTCAACAATTAAGATCGTGCATATGTTTATCCTTTTGATAAAAATCAATTCAACTTTAAATTCGGTTCTTTAGACGGTTGACCAACAGTCAACTTACTTTCTTTCTTTTCAAAACGATTTAGGTGTTAAGGGTTCCTCATTAACTCTTTGACCACCGGTCAACCCAATTTAGACTTTCACGAAAGTCAAACCACTTAACATTTATTGCCTATGACGGAGATAGCCTCAATCCGTAATACCGAAGATAGCCTCAATTCGGTGGAGGTAGGATCCCTCGGGCGATAGCCTCAAACCCAAGATCACAGACCCTCGTGCGCACGTCTTAACCTCACTGACCAGGCCCTGCAGCCGCCCGAGCAATGGCCAGTTTCTATGCTCGACATAATAAACCAATTCATCTTAATTACTGATTAGAATTAATTAATTAACTTAACTAATTCATTAAAGTCTTGGATTTAACCATTCGGTCAAACCTACGTCAACAGAATATCCAGTCAAAGCCTTAGTCAAACGTGACCCAACCCTAGTCAAAGTCAAACCTGCTCAGTCAATCCATAATCCTCAACAATTCAATTCAAGTAATCAATTTAATTCAATTAACCAATTTAGCCAAATTATAGCATAAACATATATAACGATCCAAACCATTAAATCTATTCTAAACGCTATTAACTTCATAGTACGGACCTGGATTACGCAGAAATCGAATCGATAGCTCGAACGGAAGACAAATCAACGAAATCCAACGAACAACGGGTCAAATTGAGTCAAAACACGAAATCGACCAATCAATCCGGCGTGGAGATTAATCTACCGGCGATATCAACCCGGGCAGCGGCTGGATGCGGCGACGGTGACAGACGCCGGCGACAGTGGCGGAGCGGCAACTCGACGGCGTACAGTGGCGGCGCTGCAACTCGACGGCAATGAGCAGCGACTGGCGGCGCTGCAACTCGACGGCGAGGGAAGACGCCGGTAGTGGAGGCGACGTCCAGCGTTCGGCGTGGCGGCGCTGCAACTCGACGGCGATGAGCAGCGACTGGCGGCGCTGCAACTCGACGGCGAGGGAAGACGCCGGTAGTGGAGGCGACGTCCAGCGTTCGGCGTGGCGGCGCTGTAACCCGACGGCGGTGGACGACCGACGCGGGCAGTGCAGGCGACGAACGGCAACACGACGAGGTGAACCGTCGTCGGCGGCGCTGATGCTGACGACGAACCTCTGGCGAAGGAGAAGCAGCGGCGATTGGCTGGGGAAGGGCGACCAGCGATGAACGACGACTGGCTCGGGTGGCGATCAGAAATGAAGAAGAAGAAAGTGACGATGTGCGGTTCCAGATCCGAACGGAAGAAGATAGGTTTAGGTTTTATTTAATGATCCCATTCCTAAAAGGATTGGGCTTCGGACCCAAAATACCTGATTAAATGGTCATAACATGAGCTCCAAAACTCCGATTCACGAGCCGTCTGAACCGACGCGGTCACAAAAATATTTCCTACGAGATGACATAAAAGTTGGGCTTAGAATCCAAATTATAGTTTTAACCCCTTTTTGGGCCCAATTCGTAATCAATTGCTCTAACAATTTAATTAATTCTTTTGGGCCAGATTTCGGGGCGTTACAGTAACGGTTTGTTAAGCACCCGTAAGCTTAACGGAATTAGTGTAGCTCGAGAGAGTCTCTCGGGAGCCTGGATTAGCCACAAGTTGTGGTGAACCAGGGTAAATCTTGGTGTGCTCCCTTTACGCTTTCTATGCTCTTTATCTTTCACGTTCTTAATTTTTTATTCCTGTGATTTCTACGATCAAACGCTATTCACCCCCCCTCTAGCGTTGGTCACTTATTCTAACAATTGGTATTAGAGCCTAACTCGCGTCTAAACTTAACCGTTTGAGAGTAAAGAGATCATGGGTTCTTCTTCTAGAAATCTTTATGCAGAAATTGGAGAAGGTCAATCAACCTCTAGGCCACTGCTTTTTGATGGCACCAACTACACATATTGGAAAGAGCGGATGAGGATATATATCTGCTCAACCAAGTTCCAGTTGTGGTTGGTCATCAAAAACGGCGAAGAAACGTCAATGAAGAAGGTCGATGAAAAACTCATCCCAAAGACCGAAGACGAATTTGATGCCGAAGACATCAAAAAAGTGGAGAACTGCGCCAAGGCAATCAACATGCTGTACTGTGCGGTCAATCCTGATGATTATCGCAAGATCTCTTGCTGCACCACGACAAAAGAAATGTGGGACAAGCTGGAAGTCACATATGAAGGTACGGACCAGGTTCAGGAAGCCAAAATTGACTTCCTAACGCAGGAGTACGAGATGTTCAGGATGAAGGAGCACGAGAAGATTGACGATATGTTCGACCGTTTCTCCAAGATAGTCAACGATCTTCATCCATTAAAGAAGACGTACACCGACAGGGATCTTGTGCGAAAGATCCTACGGAGCTTGACATCCGAATGGCGATCCAAGGCCGATGCCATCTATGAATCAATCGGCACATCAAATGTCACCATCCATGGCCTAAGAGGTAATCTAAAAACCTATGAATCGACTATTCTTAATCCGTCTTTGAATGACCAAAGGAAAGGGATAGCACTAAAAGCCGTCAAAGAATCAACGATGGATGATTCAAGTGACGATGATGAAGTCAAGCTTGTCATGAAGAAGTTCTGCAAACTTCTAAGAAAGAAAGAAAAGGTTGAGGATGGCCCTGTGTGCTATGGATGTGGAGAAGCTGGGCACATCAAGAACAAATGCCCGAAAAGCGGAAGGAATGCTCGACACTTCAAAAGGCAAAGGGCGTATATCTCTTGGGGTGGAGACTCCGGCGACGAGTCAACCGAGCAAGATGAGGATGAAGTTGCCAACCTCTGTCTCATGGCACACGAAGACCAAACCGACGATGTACAAGAGGTATGTACCATTTCTTCCGACTCTTACACTTTTGAAGAAATGCAAGAAGCACTTCACGAAATTTATGATGAATTTGTTAGCGCTTCTAAACTCAACAAATCGTTAAAGAAACGCCTTTCCACTCTTGAAAATGATTTTGAAAAGTTGGAAAAAGATAATGAGAAGTTAAAACAAGAAAATAAATTTTATGGCAAAAGAAGCGCCAACAAACCGGAAAGTTCCTCAAACGAATGTGAATCTTGTAAAGTTTTAAAGGAACAAGTCACTAAACTTGAGAGTACGGTTACGAAATTTAATACTCCGCACAAAAATCTTAATTTACTCCTTGACACCATGCATTTTTCTAAAGAAGGAATAGGTTTTGATAAAAATGAATCTAAGGATAAAAACGTTGAGCAAACACCTAGACAACCTCCTAAGGCTCAACATGAGAATTGTAAAAATCAGGATAATAGAAAATCTAGTCAACCTAAGGACACTAGAAAACCTAGACAAAAACCTAAGAATGAAAATGTACATGTTAGACAACCTAGGAAAAATTATCAAAATGATTTTGTGCATAAAATTAATTTTTCAAATAGACAAAATAATGCTAGAACACCTAGAAGAAAGAGTTTTCAAAAACTAATATTTTTCCAAAATAGGATGAATATGGTTAGGCCCTCTAGCAACTATTATCAACCTAGGCATATGCTCAACCCAAACGTAGTATGCCATTACTGCAATAGGGTAGGACATATAGCTCCCGTGTGTTTTACCAAACATAGGCACTCCACCTATAATGAAGCACACAACATTTATGGTGCTAACGAAAAGAAATCCTTTAGAAAAGGATATTCATATAATAGGCAATCTCCACAGGAAAGTGCAGAAAAGAAACCGTATTATTTCTTCTACTTTGACGAAAAGAAGAAAGTCCACATTCCGTTACCAGAACCAACACAGACCACACCGAGATATCGGCACTCCGTTCGGGTAGACTGGAACCCGCCAACCACGAGACAATGGTTTGGCCAAGGTAACTCATAAACAATCATTTAATTGTGTGTGTGTGCGTGTGTGCGAATTTTGGGTGTGTGTGTGGGCAATAAAGGTCAACTAACCCCCAAGGACCCATAGACATACTTTGGGTACCAAAGTGTTATTCTTTTTTGCAGGGACGGTTCTGGAAATCAGGGGGAACCAGCGATGGGTGGGCAACACCATCGCTGGGAGGGAAGTTTTTTTTCCAGAACCCCTCTTCCCATCGATGGGAACTCTCTCCCATCGATGGGTGATTGACTCTATTTTTTTTTTTTAAAAAAAAATTACTTAACGGTTTTCCAAAACACGTCAACCCATCGATGGGTATTTTATCCCATCGCTGGGTGAAGGACTTTTGTCAAAAATATTTTTCCTAGAATCTCCATACCCATCGATGGATAAATCCTCCCATCGCTGGGTGTTTGACTCTATTTTTTAAAAATTTTTAACGGATTTCCAGAAGCCACCTTCCCATCGATGGGAAGATCCAAACATCGCTGGGAAGGAAGCTTCGTTTTTCTCCCTCACCTTCCAGAAGCCACCTTTCCATCGATTTCCCTACCTGGACGGCTCTTTCCTCGAGTTCGGGTCGGAGGAGGAGCTCACCCAGTTTCTCTCGCACTTCGCCAAGCGTCCTATTTCTCCGCCCAGGGTGCTGCCCGAGTTATACCCTCAACAAAAGGGGTACCACGACCTCGACAATCAACTCAAAGAGTCGGGTTTGTGGTCGTTCGTCTCCAGGAGCCATCAGTCCTATAATCCCGCCTATGTCCGGGCCTTCTACTCCAATCTCCGCCGGGACGGGGACACCATTCGCAGTAGCATCAATCTCTACGACATAGAGATTGATTTGGCTACCTTCGCTCGGGTCGCAGGGCTGCCCACCCGCGGTGACGACATCGCAACATATGGCAACGATGATTGGATCCTCAACAACGAGGCGGTGGTCATCCGAGAGCTTGGGATCACCAACCTCATCCGTCACAGCGGCGCACCAACAATCCACTCAGCCCCGCCGGAGAAGCGTCTTCTTCTCTACATCCTCACCCGGATTCTTCGCCCCTGGGACGGTAGCCACACATGCCTCTTCAACGAGGATCTCAAGGCGGTTCATGCTATCACCCATGGCGCCTCGATCAATTGGGCAAAATACGTCATGATTCACATGGTGGATTGCGCCTCCAACGCCACCGAGAGAAGCTTGCCATACGCCTTCCTCGTCATGGACCTCATCATCTCCGCCGACATCTCCATCGCCGGCCCGGATACGAAGATGACAAAGATTTGGATAATTCAAGACAGCACCTTCCGGAAGAAGTCTGGAGACCGGGACGGCGCAGGCCGAAGTCGTGCACCAGCCCCCGCTCCCGCCAAGGCCTCTTTGGAATCCATAGCCTTTGCAATCCATACTCTGAATCGGCTAACCCTGACAGTGGATGGCATGGGGCAGTCAATCGAGCGGATGGACTGGACGCTGCAACGCCAACACCACGACATGACGGCGTTCTTCCGCAGCATCAACTACATCTCCATCGCCGGCCTCTTTGCAATCCATACTCTGAATCGGCTAACCCTGACAGTGGATGGCATGGGGCAGTCAATCGAGCGGATGGACTGGACGCTGCAACGCCAACACCACGACATGACGGCGTTCTTCCGCGGCATCAACTACGTCCCACCGCCCTTTGACAGCACCTTCCTCGACCAAAACTATGAAGGCGAGGATGAGGAGGATAACTCCTATGCTCCATCCTCCTCCCCCGACGAGGCCGACTTTGAAGATGCGGTCGACGGCGATCCCATGGACGTCGAGGACGACGAGGACGCCGATGCTTAGACTTTTCTTTTCTCTTCTTACTATGATTGTATTTTTTATTTCCATTCCGTTGTATTCCGCATTTCCATTTTTCATGAATAAAAGTTTACTTTTAATTCTTTTTGTTAATGTCAAAAGGGGTAAGATATTAAGGTTATGCATAAATTGAGGGGGAATTTTTTTTTGACATCTATTAAGGGGGAACATTTTTTTTCAAAATAATCCTCCTATGCATAACCTCGTCTCGTTTGCCATTATCAAAAAGGGGGGAATTGTTGAAACACGGGCTTGTCACGTTTTCGTACTAAAGCCGTGTTCGTTTTTGTAACAGGTTTTGATAATGCCAAACCGCCGTGATCAAGTCGAACATTGAATATACAAGGTGAAGAACGAAGATAAGAGCAAGAGCTAAACGAAGACCAAGAACAAAGACCTTAATCATTGTATTGAGTCGGTCTTTATTGTGATCAAGACCGACCCAATCTTTACACCTTGGCTCTTTAGTCATAAAAATGTTTTTCAAACTTGTTTAAGTCATTAAAAACACTTGGTGTTCGCCCAAACCAAAAACCAAGCCATCCAGTGTTCGGCTTTCAGAAACCAGCGTTCGGCTTTCGGTTGTCGGGTTTGGTTTTTGGCATCCGAACCAACCAAGTGGTTTTCAGCATTTTATGATCTGCTTTCACTCTTTGGCATGTTTAAACGGTTCTCCAACAAAAACACTTTGAAAACCATCTCTCGCTTTTAGTCGTTTGACAAAAACCACGCAAAACGGCGTAAATTTGGCTAGCCGTTTTTTTTACTCAAATGACGTGATTTTTAAAGTGTCTCACTTGATTTATTAGCCAAATACATCAAATAAGTGTTTTAAACACTTGGTTTTTATTTTGGAGAACTTTGTATTTTTCGGTCGGTTTTTGCATCGGTTGGCTAGGCCGTGGTTAAGGCAAAAACCATAGGTTTTTGGCTAACCATCCACCCAGCGATGGGAAGAACATCCCATCGATGGGTATGTAGCCCCTTAGCCAAACCAACTTCCAGAACCATACCAAACAGCGATGGGAAGCTCTACCCATCGCTGTTCAAGCCTTGGTCCAACATTATCACAAGGCAGAATGCCCTTACCCAGCGATGAGAAACTTTACCCATCGATGGGAACCCAGCGATGGGAAGGCTAAACCATCTATGGGAAGGCATGACCGTTGGAAGTCATTTAAGGTTGATTCTTTCCTTGTTTGGAAGTCAACCTCCCTCCCAGCGATGGGAAGCTTGTACCCATTGATGGGTAGGTAACCGTTGGCTTCAAAACTGAAGGAAAATTGGCTTACTAGCGATGGGTAAGTTCCAAACATCGATGGGAAGCCAATATCCTGCAGATCCCAAATTTATTCAATCCCTTAAATCAAGCCAATCACCCCTTTAATGCATTGGTCCGTTGGAGCCTATTTTGGAACTATAAAAAGGGGTGTTTAGGTCTGCTTTTCTAATCAATTCACTTCACTTTATTCATATTATCATTGCATCCAAATAACATTATTTTCCATAGCTTTCTAGAGCCAATTTGTGAAGTTTGAGTTGTTCTTGAGCGTATATAGTTTACTCAACATCTACTCTTAAAGAGAGTCTTGTTCTTGAGGGCTCTTAGTGTTGTAAACACGTTTAGGGAAGCTTGTTTCCCTTGGTTGTGCGAAGGAAAGGTATTTTTCCTTCGGGTTGAAGTCTTGGAGTGCGGTATCTCCGAGCAAGTGTTGCTGAGGATCGTGGGACTCGAGTTCTCAGGTTGTAACGGTTTGTTAAGCACCCGTAAGCTTAACGGAATTAGTGTAGCTCGAGAGAGTCTCTTGGGAGGCTAGATTAGCCACAAGTTGTGGTGAACTAGGGTAAATCTTGGTGTGCTCCCTTTACGCTTTCTACGCTCTTTATCTTTCACGTTCTTAATTTTTTATTCCTGCGATTTCTACGATCAAACGCGATTCAGCCCCCCTCTAGCGTTGGTCACTTATTCTAACACATCCCTCCTAAGAAGTAAGCATTTTTGAGCTCAAAACTCCCTTCCTCTCTCCCTAAGCCCTACGGCCAAACTAAACTGCCCTTCTCACCTTTTTCCCACTTCAACCATGTCAAGTGAATCCCAACCCATGTCCCATAAAGAGCTTGTTGCCTTCAACGGAGCCTTGAAGGCCCAAGTCGAATACTTGGCCAAAGAAGTGGCTAAACTTACCAAGATAAAACTTAATGCACTACAAGGAAGTGATCATGAGGATGACTCTAACACTAGTGGCATCACCAAAGCTAGGGCTCCCGTCCATGAAGGTTTTGATTTCAAGGTGGACATTCCGACCTTTGAAGGAAAGAATGACCCGGACGAGTTCCTAGAATGGCTAGAGACGGTGGAACGTGTCCTCGATTTCAAAGAAATTTCCGACGAGAAGAAGGTGAAGATAGTGGTCTTGAAGTTCCGCAAGTATGCATCCACTTGGTGGACCAATACTTGCACCAAAAGAAGAAGGAACGGTAAGGAACCGGTGTCTACTTGGACTAAGATGAGGTCGCTCTTGAAGAAGAAGTTCTTACCCGTTGAGTACATTCGTGAGAATTTTGCTAAGCTCCTAACGCTTAAGCAAGGTTCAAAGTCTCTGGAAGATTACAACCGAGAGTTCGAGGAACTCTTGTTGAGGTGTGACTTACAAGAAGACGATGAGCAAACCTTTGTACGCTACCTCTTTGGCTTGAACCTACAAATAGCCAATACGGTGGAGTTACAAAGCTACGAGACCCTCGAGGAGCTCACCAAGTTAGCCCTCAAAGTTGAAGCACAAATCAAGAAATCCAAGGCCCTTTTTTCCAAACCCAACCCCACCTATACACGGCCTAACCCTATCTCTCAAAAAACCCCCTATTATCCTTCCAAAACTCCCTTTTCCTCTACCAAGACACCCCCTACTTCCCACGGCCAAACCCCCAACTCTTCAAGCCCAACACCATCCAAAAACCCCTCCTCCTCTTTCCTTACAAGGGTTGATCCCAACAAGAAAGCCCCTATTTGTTTCCGTTGTCAAGGGCGAGGTCACTATGCTAACGAGTGTCCTAACAAGAAGCTTATGGCAATCATTGAGTGTGATGAAGAAGATTGCGACCCAACTTGGGTTGAAGGAGAAGTTGAAGAAGTGGAAGAACAAGATGAGTACGTGGGTCCCGATGATGGCGAACTCTTGGTCATGCGAAGGACATTGAGCACTCTAGCATGCCCCGAGGAACAACTACAACCGGAAAACATATTCCACACCCATTGTACTGTCCAAAAGAAGGTGTGTTCCCTCATCATTGATAGTGGAAGTTGCACCAATGTGGATTCCAAAACCATGGTAGACAAGCTGCGTTTGAAGACGACACCACACTCGAAACCATATACGATTCAATGGTTGAATCAATGCAAGGGTTTACGTGTTGACACACAAAGCCTCATTTCCTTAAGCATTGACAGCTCGTACAAAGATGAAGTATGGTGTGATATCATCCCGATGGACGCCTGCCACATCCTCTTGGGACGACCATGACTGTTTGATCACTGTGTGCAACACGATGGTTATGCCAACACTTATTCATTTTTGATGAATAAGAAGAAAATCACCCTAACCCCTTTACCCCTCCTGCAGCCACATCCAAACCAACCAAAGAACAACCCCCCATTCTTATCTCCACCATCCTACAAGCCGAACAACATGAATTCAATGGGATTAAAGACTTGATCCTATTAGAAGATGGAGAAACCGAACCCTCAAACCACCCAAAACAGCCCCATCCTTTAGCCGAACCCATCCTCAAAGAATATGCCCATGTTTTCCCCGATGATGTTCCACACGGCCTCCCACCTAAGCAGGACATCCAACACAAGATCGACCTCATCCCGGGGGCTGCCCTACCAAACAAACCGGCATATAGGATGAATCGCGAGGAGATGAAGGAAATTCAACGTCAAGTTGATGAACTATTAGCAAAGGGTTTCGTAAGGGAGAGCCGTAGCCCATGTGTTGTCCCGACACTCTTGGTGCCAAAGAAGAATGGAACGTGGCGCATGTGTTGTGATAGTTGGTCTACTAATAAGATCACTATCAAGTATCGGTACCCCATCCCACGTTTGGAAGACATGCTTGATGAACTACATAGTGTTAGACAAATGTGCAACTCTAGAGGGGGGGTGAATAGAGTTGTTTTCAAGAATGTGCGTTTTTCGCGTAAAAAAAAATATCGCAGGAATAAGTAAAGAGAGTAAGGGAAAGAAGAACACCGGGATTTATACTGGTTCACCACCTTGTGGCTAGTCCAGTCCTCCGAGAGACTCTCTCGAAAGCCCTACTAATCTTCAAGCTTCAACGGGTGCTTGAAAAACCGGTACAACTTGAGAACTTGAATCACACAAGCCTCACTTTCTTACAACAACAAGACTTGAGTCACACAAGTCTTTTGAACAACACTCAAATGAGATTGAGTTTACAACACAAGAATGAAAGCTCACACAATTGAGCAAAGTAGTGTTTGAAAGATTTAAGCTCTATGGATGACAACTTCTATAGCACTCAAGGAAAAATATTTCTAACTCTCAAAAATAATATTTTGATGAGGAAGATGAAGCAAAGGATGAATATAGCTCAAAGAAATATATTGGAGTGCAAGAGGTTTTTCTTGAAATGAAGGAGAATGAGGGATTAAATAGGCTGAGGAAAATAAAGCCGTTGGAGCAGGCTGAGAATATGCACTAGATAAAATTAATCGATTAAAGTAAAAGTTTAAATCGATTACTGTACACAGAAGCGAAATAGCCTGAAAAGAAAACTGAATCATAATCGATTAAATGAAGACAAATAATCGATTAGGAGGTTCGGTACGAACTAATCGATTAACGAAGGAAAAATAATCGATTTTTGATCAAGTTTTAGCAGCCCAACGAATAGCTTATAAATCGATTAAAGTGAAGCAACAAATCGATTAGGAGGTTCTGTCCAAGCTAATCGATTTTCTTGAAAGAAATAATCGATTATGAGTTGAAACCTGAGAAATTGCGCTGGATCTAATCGATTATCTTAAAGGATATAATCGATTAAAATGAAAAATAATGCGCAAACACAAAGGGCCCAACCAAGTGCGATTGGAAGCACTTTGGCTTCTAACTCGTTGTTTGGGACAACGAGAATAACAAGGCACGCTCCTGTTATAAACTCTCCCTATTCAATGAATTTGAGTAGGGGAGAGAAAAAGACAGTCCAAAAAATTATTTTGTGTGTCAAACAATACACGAAAAAAATATTTAAAGTATATTTTTCTCACCAAAGAAAATTGTGTAATCTAAAAAAATGTTTTAAAGAAATTTTGACACACTTATTTTGAAACTGACTCACTAAAATATTTTAGACAGAGAAAAAGTGATTTTTCAACTGACTCAAAAATAATTTTTATCCCTCAGAAATTTAAATTGTTTTGTGCAGAAGATATTGTCATCCTTACAAAAATTCCTAGACTCAATAAAAATAAAAAATCTTCGGAGTCTTCGCTTCACTTCAAAAAACTGCGTAGGGGTGAGCGTGAATTATCGCCGAAACTTCTTGATGCCCTTCTCTGCTTTTCTCGATCCGAATAAATTTTCGAATATCGATTGAATTTAATCATCATGTTTGTCATTCATCAAAACAAAAAATAGTCCAAAAAAAATAATAAGGAGGTTTGAACTCATGTCCAACAATTTCCCCCTTTTTGATAATGACAAACATAGTTGAGAAAAAAACAAAGAAAGAGTTAAAAAAAATACTTCCCTTAATTGATCCCCCCTGCAAGGTTAGAGAAGTGCAGCAAAAAAAATAATCGGAGTAATAAGCGGAAAAACAAGTTTTCTCAACGATCCTTCCTTCCCCCTTTTGGCATTATCAACCGACAACCTTCCCCCTTAATTGATGCCGGGATTTTGAAGGATAAAAAATTTGTAAGAGTTTTCAAAAGAACTTCTAACATGAATTGCGACAAAGGGACAATATGTTCTAAAAGAGAACCATATTAGCAATAACATCATTCACCAAAAGAGTTATAACAACAATAGCAAAGAACAATGTATCATAAAAAGTTAAGATAGAAGAGAAAATAATCAAAGAGAGTTCGCCGGACGAGCTCCTCCGCTGAAGCTGTGACGCGGGCCACGGTAGGAGCGAGATTGCTCAAGACGAGTCATCCTCTCGTTGAGCTGGAGAACGTCATCTCGGATGCACGTGAGAGTATCGAAGATCTTCTTCACCCAAGATGCTTCCGGTGCTTCTTCTCTCGGACGAGTCCTCCGTTGACGAGTGACGCGCTCCGTGGCTCGACTACCTTCGGCTTGAGATGACTCAGCTTGATTCTCGTTTTGGCTTTCTTCTTCTTCTTCGGCGACGATCAAGTCCAGATTTGGTGCAGCATCGCCCTCCTCTCGATACACGATCCGGGAAAACTTGGCTTCAGTGATGAAACACGTCTTCTTGACCGGCACCTGAGTGTCCCGAGTAAGGTCTATTTTGCAATGAGCAAGGATATGAATAATGGGGATGGCAAAACGGAGATGGGAAAAGCGAGTGCCATCGCTAAGTGCAACGATAAAGAAGTGAACCCAATCAAATTTGACATCGTTCAACAGGACGTGAAACAAACGAATATCGTCCTTGTTGACGACGCCATGGTTCGAATCACGGGGCAACAAAACATATGAGAAAATGTATTGTTGGACGCGTTGAATTAAAGTGAGATTAATGACACTCGGGTTGCTAGAGTTTCTAAAGTTGAGGTCACGATGATCTAACCCGAGTTGTCGCCATATTGCCTCATCTTGGAATGTTTCATCCAAGTTTTCGGTAATTTCACCGCGACGAAGGCCAAACAAAGAAGTCAAACCAGCACCGTCAATGAAAACAGTTTTGCCGTCAACATAGGAAATGAGAGATGGCGAACCTCCCTTAGTGGTACGAAGATTTGCATAAAATTGACGTATAAGATTTGGACAGAAAAATTCATACGTCAAATGAATGAAATGAAGCAATCCTTGCTAAAGGAACATAGACTTACTCGGGGCATAGGTCGCCGATTTGAAGAGGTCCTTGTTCACGATCTTGGGAGAGACTATCTCCTTCGTGAGGAAGATGTTGTGGAACCTCTCAACTGAAGCCCCAGTGTTGAAGGCGAGACCCGTTTGAATGTGAATGTACTTGCTGTTGGGAAACAAGGCTTGGATAACGCAGCGGAAAACAAAATTTATAGTCCAAAACTCGATTCCACCCAAGAACAACTTACGTAAATTACTAGCTATAGTAAGAAATTTACCTTAACGGTGAAAACGGAGAACGGATGAACGGTCGGGGATGGTTTTGAGGAGATGAACGTAGCGCCAAACGTATGAAGCCTCCAACGTATCCACACGAACTTGCTCCGGAGTCCAAGATTAAACTTGTGCTAGCAAGTTTAATATAGGATAGTAAAAACTATAATAATACTACTTTGGGAGTAATAAATATATAATGAAATATTTATCTTATAAATATTTGTTTATAATATTTTGTGTATATTTCTAACACTTTAGAAAAATAACTTTGAACACAAAATAATATTTTCTTCTCTCTAAAATTGGGATGGCCGAAAAACACCTATTCTAAATGGGGAGAGATTCATTTTCTTTATATAACATAACTTAAATGAATTTCTAGGAAATAGCTTAGGGACAAACCAAATTAAAATTAGTGTAATGTTTCCAACCAACACAACAAGACAAATATCCTTTTCTTAATCAAATATTTGATTATATCAATCAAATATATCATTAGGTAGAAAATCAATTTAAGTCTTGTATTTTTCCCTTTGATATTTTCGGCCATATTATATTATAATATATCATATTTTATTTTGACATCAATAATTATCATATAATTAAAATGATGAAAATAAAAGTAATATATATATATATATATATATATATATATATATATATATTATATATATATATATATATATATATATATATATATATATATATATATATATATATATATATATATATATATATATATATATATATATATATATAGGCGCTACATATATATATATATATATATAATAAAATTTGTTTTGTCAAAATATAATTATCATATAATTAAAATGACACAAACAAAATATAATTTTAAAATACATATGTATTTTGAAATACATATATATATAAAATTATCACAACTATATATTTAATATTACTCCCACTAGTGTAGTATACTACTCCCTTACAAGTCCTAAGTGTGTGACCCTTTAGGTATCCATAACACTGGCAATGATATTAATAAAATTAATATCATAGATAATAAGCGGTATCTAGCAACACATTATTATCCCTAGATTATGAAAAAGACGTTCATCTCATCAATACCTTCTACGACACAAGACGTTCTATAACTATTATCCTTCTGTCCTAAATGTCATGATTTAACACAAGGCATGAGATGTGTATCCTTATATAGTTAAATCAGCTGTTACTGAATCTCAAGTAGACTGGCAGGGATCAGATATTTATCAGTCTCTAGATAGCGACATATCTGGGCATGGCCATGCACTTTCCCAAGTCCTACTATTCAGTGGGCCCATTGACATTATACTTCTATACAGTAGAAGGGACAGATCCTGTATCTGTTATTCACATCTCTAAATATGCTTAGCGGCATACCCAACGCATAACTGTACGTCTACCAGTATTTCAGATAGCATTAGTTATGAATCAAAGCATACGGCCCCACATATCAGAGAATGTAATAACTTCAAGTCTGAGGATAGTTATAGCAAGGTCGATTTGAGAATACTGATAAACACATTACTGTAGATCCATGCAGTATTCTCAAGATGGGTCAATCCAGTCACATATTATCAACATAATATGCACCTACGTACAGATTAAGATATCACAATACCTATAGTCTATGAGACGCAACTATCTCATCTTGTACGTACTAGTCTTGATACGTTATGACGTCCGTATTATCATAAAGTTCGACTAGGGATATTCTAGACATAGCCTTCGTCAAGAAGTAACAGTCTCATAATCAGAACATCGTAGTCCTCATCTATGTTACTGAAGCGCTATCGTCTATGGACTGAAGCTATGTTATGTTACACGAGATATAAAACATACTTCAAGGCCTTTCATTCATGATAAAGTGTACAGTTACATAGGTATTTGATTGCCGCTAGGGCACCTAAATACAACAATCTCCCACTTGCCCTAAGGCCAATCAAGCATTTCTCGAATGCCCATGGACCACGTATGACTCTCGTGTTTAGGCTTTCCCAAAGCCTTTGTCAACGGATCCGCGATATTGTCGTCTGTACCTATCTTGAAATCTCAACGTCCCCACGTGCAACGATTTCTCGTATGATGTGATAACGTCTAACGATGTGTTTGGTCTTCTGGTGAGACCGAGGTTCTTTCGCTTGTGCAATTGCCCCATTGTTTTCGCAAAACAACGGTATAGGGTTCTTGATGCTAGGAACCACTCCAAGCTCAATAATAAAATTCTTGAGCCACACACCTTCCTTGGCTGCCTCGGCTGCAGCCATGTACTCTGCTTCTGTAGTGGAATCAGCGGTAGTATCTTGCTTGTAACTCTTCCAGGTAACAGCTCCGCCATTCAAACAAAACACATACCCTGCCTGTGACTTGAAGTCATCTCTATCAGTTTGGAAGCTGGCATCAGTATATCCAACAATACTGAGCTCTTCTTTTCCGCCATATACCAGGAAGGCATCCTTAGTCCTACGGAAGTATTTAAGGATGTTCTTCACAGCCGTCCAATGGCTTTCGCCAGGATTGGACTGGTATCTACTCGTAAAGACATCCTCAAGGAGGTTTCCATTAAGGAAAGCCGTTTTGACGTCCATCTGCCAGATTTCGTAATCATGGTATGCTGCGATAGCAAGTAAGATCCGAATGGATTTAATCATGACAACTGGAGAAAAAGTTTCGTCATAGTCGATACCATGTATTTGACGATATCCTTTTGCTACCAATCGTGCCTTGAAGGTTTGCACCTTACCATCCATGTCAGTCTTCTTTTTGAAGACCCATTTGCACCCAATGGGTTTGATCCCTTCGGGTGCATCAACCAAAGTCCATACTTGGTTGGTGTACATGGAATCCATTTCGGACTGCATGGCTTGACGCCATTCCTCAGCCTCGGGACAACTGATTGCCTCGAGGTAGGTCTCCGGCTCATCCTGGTCGATAAGCATTACGTCACCCTCAAAGGTTTGGAGGAATCCATACCTTTCAGGTTGTGTGCGTAACCGGTTAGACCTACGGGGTTCTTGTGTATCTTGAGCATTTTGAGGTACAACAGTTTGTTCCTCTAGCTCATGTTCCAGAACTGGCGCGGTAGTTTCTTCGTCGTCTCGAATTTCTTCAAGCTCTATCTTTCTCCCGCTAGTTGCGATGGAGAGAAATTCCTTCTCGAGGAAGACACCATTGCAAGCAACGAATACCTTCTTATCGATAGGGTGATAGAATGAATACCCTCGAGTTTCCTTTGGGTATCCCACGAAGAAACACTTATCAGACTTGGCGTCAAGCTTGCCATTCGTCAAAAGACGTTTGACATAAGCCTCACAGCCCCAAATCTTTAAGTGTGACAGAACCAGGCATTTGCCCGTCCATAGCTGGTATGGTGTTCCTTCAACCGCCTTGGTTGGAACTCGGTTAAGAGTATATATTGCAGTACTCAGCGCATACCCCCAGAATGATTCTGGTAGAGTCGAATGACCCATCATAGAACGAACCATGTCAAGCAGGGTTCGATTCCTCCTTTCAGAGACACCATTCCATTGTGGAGTCCCAGGAGGTGTGAGTTGGGATAAAATTCCATGCTCTCTAAGATAGTCACCGAACTCACCACTTAAGTATTCTGACTTGTGTTTCATGAGATACACATAGCCATATCTACTGAGGTCATCAGTAAAAGTGATGAAGTATAAATAACCACCTCGTGCAGTTGTATTGAAAGGCCCGCACACATCACTATGAATGAGTGCCAGAAGATCACCAGCTCTTTCACCGTGTCCGGTGAAAGGAGATTTGGTCATCTTACCCAATAAACAAGATTCGCATGTGTCATATGATTCAAGATCAAATGACTCGAGCATTCCCGACCGATGTAGCTTGGATATGCGTTTCTCGTTTATATGGCCTAACCTACAATGCCATAGGTATGTTTGGTTCAAACCGTTCGGTTTGTTCCTCTTGGCTGATATGTTATAGACAGGCATGTCCAAGTCAAGGACATATAATCCATTGGTCATGTTGGCATTAGCATAGAAAACATTCTTTCTGTAAACGGAAAGGGACTTGTCTTTAATAGAAATGATGAAACCACTCTTATCAAGACATGAAACAGAAATAATGTTTCTGCTAATTGCAAGAACGTACAAGCAATCGTTTAATTCCAACATTAGACCACTAGGCAAGACTAAACTATAAGTTCCGATTGCCAAAGCTGCAACAGGTGCACCATTGCCGACTCGGAGTTCAATCTCGCCTCGAGCTAACCGTCTACTCTGCTTCAGTCCCTGCATGGTAGTACAGATATGAGACCCACATCCAGTATCTAGTACCCATGATGAAGATATAGACATGTTAACTTCTATAACATACACCTCAGAAGAAATGGTCGTACCTTCCTTCTTCTTGGTTGCGAGGTATGTCTTGCAGTTTCTTCTCCAGTGGCCTGCCTTACCACAGTGATGACATTTGCCCTTTGCAACTCCTCCTATGGGTTTCTGGGTTGCAGATGAAGTGGACTTCGATTTAGGCTTTCCGACCGTCCTAGCCTTAATCTTAATCCCCTTCTTCGGCTTCCCCTTTCCGCCTTGGACCATAAGGACGGAAGCACCCTTGCCCTTAGTAAGGTTCTCCTCTGCAGTCTGGAGCATTTTAAGAAGCTCCGGAAGGGGTTTGTCAAGATCATGCATCATGTAGTTCATGACAAAACCCTTATACAGCTCAGGGAGCGACTGCAGGATCAGGTCCGTTGCCAACTCCTTTTGCAAGGAGAACCCGAGTTTCTCCAGATTGGTTATGTAACCAATCATTTTGAGAACGTGCGGACCGACCGGGTTTCCTGAAGAGAGCTTGCAACTAAAGAGAGCCTTACTCACGAGAAAACGTTCATGCCTGGATTGCCCCTGGTATAGCTGCCGCAAGGCCACGATCATCTCGTGGGCCTTCATTTCGTCGTGCTGTTTTTGCAGCTCGGTTATCATGGTAGCCAGCATGACACAGCTAACCTGGTTGTCATCCTTAATGTGTTTCTCGTAGGCATCTTTGACCGCTTTCGGGGCGTTAGCGGGAGGGGCAGGAGGAATGGGCTTTTCGAGCACATACTCTTTCTCATCCATGCGGAGAACAATGCAGAGATTGCGTTGCCAGTCAACAAAGTTTGTTCCGTTCAATTTATCTTTATCCAGAATGGAACGCAGGGCGAGGTTGTTTGTGTTGTTTGCCATCTACAGAATTTTGCGAAGATAGTTATTATCATGAATTAAGTATCTAATAGGTCTTTATTAAATACTCTCCCACTATTTCTAACAAGTCAACTACCCTCAGGTACGGAACCTATTGACTTGGGGTTTCTATTTGAAGAATACCCTAGCGGGCCAAGATCCATATTTTATTTAACTATAGTTGTGCTTTGCATCTTGCCCTACAGTTAAATTATTTAGGTAGGAATTCATTCCAATTGCAATCGTTATTACAACTCTTGGTTCGGTGGATTCTTTTAAATAAAATTCTTAATTGGGCCAGATCCATATTTCATTTACCTATAGTTGTGCTTTGCATCTTGCCCTACAGTTTAATTATTTCTGGTAGGAATAAATTCCAATTGTAACAATTTACAACTCTGGTTGGATGATCTAATTTTATTTATTGATCCTACCGCAGTGCCCTAAGTCTCTCATCCTTATGACCAAGACTTAGTTAAGACTAACCCGGGGCGGGTCAGTACCCTAGTTACGGGTTTCGCGCCTAACCAACGTAAACCGGGCGTCTCACTTGGGTGAGTCCGTTACCGATCTAAATTGGGTTTGACGAGTGACGGGGCGTCGGGGTGGCACAGACTTAAAATTATGAGGGATTTATAACGCAGTCTTGCCTATGGCATACACCGCGCGTATGCACTAGCGAAAATCACATACATGCATACATTCAATCATACATCACATGCATAATAAGTAAAACGTGAAATGATTGTGGCTCCTAAAGAAAAACAAACGATAGCGCCTTGATCAAGAGATCTCTATCTCCGGCCCATCACGTCTTCCTTAGGATTGTCTATCACGAACGGACTTCGTCTTCTTATCTTCTTATATATAATTTTCGAAAGAAAAGAATATTTGAGGTAAAGAAGAGAATTACATCCAGAGTATAGAGATGAGGCACGACACGCAGGCCGTATTTAAAATTACAACAAATATAACTAAGCCACAATCATCCACCATGCAATAATACATACAAGCATCACATGCATCAGATCATATATATTAAAGCATACACCGGGCGAACCGCGCTCGCCCCAGACCTAGTTTATTCTATTCTACGGAATAAACTATCAACAATAAATTAATTAAATTAGCAAGTAATTTAATTAAAAATCATAAAATACTTTAAATTTCCAGAATGTTAGAAATTAGATTTTCTAAATTCCAGAAAATAAAATATTTTATATTTACCGTATTTATATATATTTAAATTCGAAAAAGGGCTTTTATTTCGAATTAAATATATATATGTTTTCTAAATTAGCAAATAATTGTTGGAGACTCCTAGTAAACTTTATTAATCTGGAAATCCTAAAATTCCAGAATTAATAAAATTTAAAATTTTGAAAACCATTTTTCAAAGCTAGAAAACCGAAATTATATTGTGAAAATATATTTCGAAATTCCAAAAATATCAAAATTTATTTTCCAAGTCAAAAATAAGTTCCAGAACCAGAATATGATTTTTCTAGAATTTAAAATATTAAGTTTGCAATTTAAAATAATTAAAAATCGGACTAGTGAATAGTACCGATCCAATTACTCCAAAAATACAAAATAAATACTTTTATGTGTTTACAAATTATGAAAATTTTTATACAAGCTTAAAATCTCTGGTCGCAACTTATTATGAATTAAAATTAATTTTTGATTGTCAAAAATAAGTTTTCCCATTTTCTATTCAATAAACGAATTTAAAAATAGAAAAATAGGAAATTAAATCCAAAACTAGATTTTAAAATTTCTGAGTTATATTGACATGTCAAATACTTCCCAGAAAATATAAAATCTAATTTTCATAAATATTAAGTATTTATGGCACAAATAACAAGTATTCTACACATAAACTACTTAATAAGAATAATATAAAAATACCCCAAACAGTAATTCCGAAAATTACTAAACAAAATTATATTAGGTCCAGTATCTAAATATGGCCACCTAATTAAATTTTAATGGGATAAATTTTTGTCTCCAAAATTTATTGACTAATCTACAAAAACAATAACAGTAAAAACTACTAAACTAGTAACTTCGTAAGCCGGCTCCGATACCACTGTTGGGAAACGAGGCTTGGATAACGCAGCGGAAAACAAAATTTATAGTCCAAAACTCGATTCCACCCAAGAACAACTTACGTAAATTACTAGCTATAGTAAGAAATTTACCTTAACGGTGAAAACGGAGAACGGATGAACGGTCGGGGATGGTTTTGAGGAGATGAACGTAGCGCCAAACGTATGAAGCCTCCAACGTATCCACACGAACTTGCTCCGGAGTCCAAGATTAAACTTGTGCTAGCAAGTTTAATATAGGATAGTAAAAACTATAATAATACTACTTTGGGGAGTAATAAATATATAATCAAATATTTATCTTATAAATATTTGTTTATAATATTTTGTGTATATTTCTAACACTTTAGAAAAATAACTTTGAACACAAAATAATATTTTCTTCTCTCTAAAATTGGGATGGCCGAAAAACACCTATTCTAAATGGGGAGAGATTCATTTTCTTTATATAACATAACTTAAATGAATTTCTAGGAAATAGCTTAGGGACAAACCAAATTAAAATTAGTGTAATGTTTCCAACCAACACAACAAGACAAATATCCTTTTCTTAATCAAATATTTGATTATATCAATCAAATATATCATTAGGTAGAAAATCAATTTAAGTCTTGTATTTTTCCCTTTGATATTTTCGGCCATATTATATTATAATATATCATATTTTATTTTGACATCAATAATTATCATATAATTAAAATGATGAAAATAAAAGTAATATATATATATATATATATATATATATATATATATATATATATATATATATATATATATATATATATATATATATATATATATATATATATATATATATCGGCGCTACATATATATATATATAATAAAATTTGTTTTGTCAAAATATAATTATCATATAATTAAAATGACACAAACAAAATATAATTTTAAAATTCATATTTATTTTGAAATACATATATATATAAAATTATCACAACTATATATTTAATATTACTCCCACTAGTGTAGTATACTACTCCCTTACAAGTCCTAAGTGTGTGACCCTTTAGGTATCCATAACACTGGCAATGATATTAATAAAATTAATATCATAGATAATAAGCGGTATCTAGCAACACATTATTATCCCTAGATTATGAAAAAGACGTTCATCTCATCAATACCTTCTACGACACAAGACGTTCTATAACTATTATCCTTCTGTCCTAAATGTCATGATTTAACACAAGGCATGGGATGTGTATCCCTGTATAGTTAAATCAGCTGTTACTGAATCTCAAGTAGACTGGCAGGGATCAGATATTTATCAGTCTCTAGATAGCGACATATCTGGGCATGGCCATGCACTTTCCCAAGTCCTACTATTCAGTGGGCCCATTGACATTATACTTATATACAGTAGAAGGGACAGATCCTGTATCTGTTATTCACATCTCTAAATATGCTTAGCGGCATACCCAACGCATAACTGTACGTCTACCAGTATTTCAGATAGCATTAGTTATGAATCAAAGCATACGGCCCCACATATCAGAGAATGTAATAACTTCAAGTCTGAGGATAGTTATAGCAAGGTCGATTTGAGAATACTGATAAACACATTACTGTAGATCCATGCAGTATTCTCAAGATGGGTCAATCCAGTCACATATTATCAATATAATATGCACCTACGTACAGATTAAGATATCACAATACCTATAGTCTATGAGACGCAACTATCTCATCTCGTTCGTACTAGTCTTGATACGTTATGACGTCCGTATTATCATAAAGTGCGACTAGGGATATTCTAGACACAGCCTTCGTCAAGAAGTAACAGTCTCATAATCAGAACATCGTAGTCCTCATCTATGTTACTGAAGCGCTATCGTCTATGGACTGAAGCTATGTTATGTTACACGAGATATAAAACATACTTCAAGGCCTTTCATTCATGATAAAGTGTACAGTTACATAGGTATTTGATTGCCGCTAGGGCACCTAAATACAACACTTGCTCCCTTCACGACGCCATGGCCTCTCATTCTCCTCTGCCGCCGTTTCTTGACCCGAGGAAGCGTTCTTACACCTTGGCATTCTTCCTTTTTGAAATTGATGAAATTTGGCAAAAAATGGAAGAAATTTGAGAATTTTATGATGAAGATTGAGAAAAATTGAGAGGGGAAGAAGCTAGGGTTTCTCTGATTCGAAAAGAAGGAATGGCGAAGAAGACGAAGACTGGGTGTGATATAAGGCAAAAATCGACTATTAATCGATTAATCACAAGTATTTAATCGATTAGGGAACACAGTCGAGGCTAATAGATTAAGTTAAGTTTATTAATCGATTAGAAGTAAGCAGAACCAGACGTTTCTTTTCAAGATATTAATCGATTAAACAGAGATGGTTAATCGATTAATATGGACAGATGAGTCTAATCGATTAATTGAACAAAATTAATTGATTAAAAGGTGAATTAGTGCTAAAGACGTTTTTGCATTTTAATCGATTAAAAAGAAACGAGTAATCGATTAAGAAAGACAGAGGCGACTAATCGATTTCTCTTTGAGGAATAATCGATTTTGTTGAAAAAATCAAGTCCAATTCGGTTGAATACCAAGGGAAGAGATATCTACAATAAGAGCCCTGCAAAAAGAATTTATCGCGCCTCCAACGCTCAAATTAGTATAGTCAATAAAAAAAATGAATTAGTTCATAGAGATATCCAAAATGCCAAGTTCGTTCCGAATGTGGAAGAAACTCTCCCTACTAAGGGGTTTCGTGAAAATGTCGGCCAATTGATGTTTCGTTTCAACAAACTCAATTGTGACATCTCCCTTTTGGACGTGATCTCGTATGAAGTGATGCCTTATTTCTATGTGTTTAGTCCTGGAGTGAAGAACGGGGTTCTTCGATAGACTAATGGCGCTCATATTGTCACACCTAATTGGGATGTGATCAAGTATAAGGCCGAAATCCACTAGTTGTTGTTTTAGCCAAAGAATTTGGGCACAACAGCTTCCCGCGGCGACATATTCCGCTTCGGTGGTGGAAAGTGCAACACTAACCTGTTTCTTACTAAACCACGAGATTAACGAATGACCGAATAAGTGGCAAGTACCGCTGGTACTTTTCCTATCGAGTTTGCAACCTGCAAAATCCGAGTCGGAATAGCCAACAAGATGACATGTCGAACCTTTGGGATACCAAAGACCTACGTTCAACGTGCCCGCGAGATATCGCATTATCCTTTTGATCGCAACCAAGTGCGACTCTTTAGGACAAGATTGATACCTAGCGCATATACAAACGGAGTACATGATATCCGGTCTACTCGCGGTAAGATAAAGTAAAGAGCCGATCATACCTCGGTAGCGTTTGATGTCCACCTCTTTACCTTTTTCATCCTTGTCGAGATAGCAAGAGGTGCTCATCGGTGTGTCAATGGATTTGGATTCGGTAACATCGAATCTCTTAAGCAATTCCCTGCAATATTTTGTTTGACACACGAATGTCCCTTCTTTGCATTGTCTAATTTGTAGCCCAAGGAAGAACTTTAATTCTCCCATCATCGACATCTCAAATTCACTTTGCATCATATCGGAAAAATCCCTGCACAAAACCTCGTTAGTAGCACCGAATATGATATCATCTACGTAAACTTGAACCAAAAGGATGTCTTGGTTATCTTTCTTGATGAAAAGTGTAGTGTCGACTTGACCCCGTTTGAACTCATGATCCAAAAGAAATTTGCTTAACCGTTCATACCAAGCACGAGGTGCTTGTTTGAGACCGTAAAGCGCCTTTTTGAGTTTGAAGACATGTTCGGGAAACTCATAGTCTTCAAAACCCGGGGGTTGTTCGACATACACTTCCTCTTGAATGATACCATTAAGGAAGGCACTTTTAACATCCATTTGATAAAGCTTAAAATCCATCGTAGATGCAAATGCAAGTAATAAACGAATAGCTTCTAAACGTGCAACCGGTGCATAAGTTTCTTCATAGTCAATGCCTTCTTCTTGATTGTAGCCTTTAGCTACAAGCCTAGCTTTGTTTCTAGTGATTACTCCATTTTCATCGAGTTTGTTATGAAACACCCATTTTGTGCCAATAACGGAATGATCATTAGGTCTAGGCACCAATTCCCAAACATCATTGTGTTTAAATTGGTTAAGCTCCTCTTGCATTGCCATAGACCAATGTTCATCATTAATAGCATCCAAAACGATTGTTGGTTCAATTTGAGAAACAAAGGCCATGTGATTAATTGTGTTCCTAAGAGAATTACGAGTAGAAACTCCCTGCGTTATTTCACCAATAACGTTGTCAATCGGGTGATTCTTTAACGTTCTCCACTCTTTAGGAAGTTCCGTTTCCTCCTGCGTTTTCTCTTCTTCCGGTTCCTTTTCCTTAATGATTTCTTCTTCATCGTCATGAGAACCTGCAACAATTTCAACAAGACCTTTTCTCGCCAAGCGAGCATCAAATTCATCAAAGACAACATGAATAGACTCTTCTACAGTCTTAGTGCGCTTGTTGAACACTCTATATGCCTTACTACGAAGAGAATAACCTAAGAAAATTCCTTCATCCGACTTAGCATCAAATTTTCCCAAGTTATCTTTTCCATTATTATGAATGAAAACTTTACATCCAAAGACATGAAAATAGGAGAGGTTAGGCTTTCTTCCTTTGTAAAGTTCATAGGGCGTTTTCTTGAGTATCGGTCTAATGACGGCTCGGTTTAACACGTAGCACGCGGTACTCACGGCATCCGCCCAAAAATATTTAGGAAGGTTTGTCTCATTGAGCATAGTTCTAGCCATCTCTTCAAGAGATCTATTTTTCCGTTCAACCACTCCATTTTGTTGTGGTGTACGGGGGGCCGAGAAGTTATGCTCAATGCCTAATTCGTCACATAAGGCATCAAAACCATCTTGATCGAATTCTCCCCCATGATCACTTCTTAGGGATGAAATGTGACAATCTTTTTCATTTTGAACCAATTTAATGAATTTCTTAAAGGCATTAAGTGCATCATACTTATGAGCAAGAAAGAGTGTCCATGTAAACCTCGAATAGTCATCAACGATAACAAAGCCAAAGTAATTACCTCCTAAACTCATAGTCCTTGAAGGTCTAAAGTGGTCCATGTGCAAAAGTTGTAATGGCCTAGTCGTAGAAATAACGTTCTTTGACTTAAACGAGGCCCTTACTTGCTTTCCTTTTTGACATGCATCACAAATTAGATTCTTCTCAAACTTAAGTTTAGGAACACCAATTACTAAGTCTTTTGAAACCAACTTATTAAGATGATCCATATTAACGTGAGCTATTCGACGATGCCATAGCCATGTTTCTTCCTCTTTGGTAATGAGACACTTAGCTAAAGTAGACGGGGAATTTTCAAGATCAAACATGTAAATGTTATCTACTCTACTACCACAAAGAATAGTCTTATTGTCACACAAGCGTTCTACAATGCATTTTCTAGAATAAAAAATGACACGGTTACCTCTATCGCACAATTGGCTAATGCTAAGAAGATTGTGCTTGAGGCCCTCAACAAGAAGAACGTTCTCAACGGTTGTAGCATTGTCCTTTCCGACGGTGCCACTTCCAATGATTCTTCCTTTGTTGTTGTCACCAAAAACGACATTGCCACCTTTGAAATACTCTAAACTCCTAAATTTGGATGCGTCTCCGGTCATGTGCTTGGAGCATCCGCTATCGAGATACCAAGAGGTACTCGAAGCCTTCAAGCACACCTACAAAAAGATATCAAGGAGACGGTTTAGGTACCCATATATTGTTGGGTCCTTTTTGGTTAGCATATGTGCGATGTGTGTGCGTTTGTTGAAAATGCCTAATTTTGGTGAAGCACACGGGTGCAATGTGACCTATCTTATTGCAATAGTGGCAAATAACATTTGGATTATTCATCCTATATGGTTGAGTGTAATGAGTTCTAGGTTTGCTAGGATGTGCTCTTCTAGTTTGATTATTTATCCTAGCATTTTTATTCCCCCTAGCTTTAACAAATGTTGTTTTTCTAGGTTGGTTTTTCTTATATCCAAGTCCTTCACCATTACTAACTTTTTGCTTAAGTATTTTATCTAAGGTGTTTGAAGCATTATTGAACTTTCCCAATTTACTTTCTAAACTAGCAACTTTAGCTTTTAATGAAGTACAACTAGAGCATGTAGAAGAAGAAGTAGTTGAAGGTTCTTGTGGTCTTTTTCCAAAAGAGATAATTTCTTGTTTAAGTTTATCATTTATATTTTTGAGTTCTTTTATATCATTCTCAAAAATCAGGATTTTTTGTTTAACTTCATTATTTTCTTTGGAAGCCTTTTTGAACATTCCTACTAAATCTTCTATAATGCAAACAACATCATTAAGAGTTAAAGGCTCATTGGGAGAAGGTTCTTGATCACTTACCTCTTTTGATGTATCACCATCTTCAATGGCCATTAGACATAAGTTGGCCACTTCCTCCGTTTCTGAGTCTTCACTCCCGGAGCCGTCGTTCTCCCAAGAGATGTAGGCACGTTGCTTCTTCGGTGCCCTCTTGTCCTTCTCGTTCTTGAGCTTCGGACACATTGGTTTGATGTGTCCAATTTCACCACACCCATAGCATTTGGGTGGAGTGTTCTTCTTGGCTCCCTTCTTGAGCATCATCTTCTTGAATTTTCGGACAAAGAGTCCGAGGTCGGTGTCGTCGCTGTCATCATCTTCATCATCAACGTTGTTGTGGGTTGATGTTGTTGCGGGTAGAGCAATAGATCTCTTGTTCCTCTCTTCAACCACCTTTGAGAGTTGGGTGGTTTCGTAGGTAATAAGATTACCTCGAAGAGCATCATAGGTCGTTATTTGGAAGTCACGACCTTCTTCGATTGCGTCCACCTTTGAACGCCATTTGGGGGATAGGCTTCGCAGCACCTTTCTCACGAGCTCTCGGTCGGTGTAGGTCTTCCCGAGAAGATTGAGAGGATTAATGATGTTAGAGAACCTCTCAAACATTTCCTCAATCTTCTCGTTTTCCTTCATTGAGAAGAGTTCGTACTCGTGAGTAAGATGGTCGATTTTGGCCTCCCGAACCTGCGCGGTTCCTTCGTAGGTGACCTCCAATTTCTCCCACATTTGTTTTGCGGTTTCACACCGTGAAATTTTGCGGTATTCATCCGCATTAACACCGCAATAAATCATGTTTATTGCCTTTGCGTTGAGCTCCATCTTTTTGCAATCTTCGTCGGTGAACTCCTCTTCGGTTTTGGGAACGTTGACCTCACCGACTTTCTTCATCGGGACTCCGCAGCCGTTCTTCACAATCAACCACAGCTTGTAGTCGTTGGATTGGATAAAAATTCTCATCCTCTCCTTCCAATATGAGTAGTTTGTTCCATCGAACAAAGGTGGCCTTGTGGTTGATTGTCCCTCGGTAACTCCTGCGTTGAACATCCTTGATGCCATTTGATCTTTTAGCTCCTGAAAAATAACGTATTCGAAGAACTTCCTGCTCCGATACCAATTGTTAGACAAATGTGCAACTCTTGAGGGGGGGTGAATAGAGTTGTTTTCAAGAATGTGCGTTTTTCGCGTAAAAAAAAAATATCGCAGGAATAAGTAAAGAGAGTAAGGGAAAGAAGAACACCGGGATTTATACTGGTTCACCACCTCGTGGCTAGTCCAGTCCTCCGAGAGACTCTCTCGAAAGTCCTACTAATCTTCAAGCTTCAACGGGTGCTTGAAAAACCGGTACAACTTGAGAACTTGAATCACACAAGCCTCACTTTCTTACAACAACAAGACTTGAGTCACACAAGTCTTTTGAACAACACTCAAATGAGATTGAGTTTACAACACAAGAATGAAAGCTCACACAATTGAGCAAAGTAGTGTTTGAAAGATTTAAGCTCTATGGATGACAACTTCTATAGCACTCAAGGAAAAATATTTCTAACTCTCAAAAATAATATTTTGATGAGGAGGATGAAGCAAAGGATGAATATAGCTCAAAGAAATATATTGGAGTGCAAGAGGTTTTTCTTGAAATGAAGGAGAATGAGGGATTAAATAGGCTGAGGAAAATAAAGCCGTTGGAGCAGGCTGAGAATATGCACTAGATAAAATTAATCGATTAAAGTAAAAGTTTAAATCGATTACTGTACACAGAAGCGAAATAGCCTGAAAAGAAAACTGAATCATAATTGATTAAATGAAGACAAATAATCGATTAGGAGGTTCGGTACGAACTAATCGATTAACGAAGGAAAAATAATCGATTTTTGATCAAGTTTGAGCAGCCCAACGAATAGCTTATAAATCGATTAAAGTGAAGCAACAAATCGATTAGGAGGTTCTGTCCAAGCTAATCGATTTTCTTGAAAGAAATAATCGATTATGAGTTGAAACCTGAGAAATTGCGCTGGATCTAATCGATTATCTTAAAGGATATAATCGATTAAAATGAAAAATAATGCGCAAACACAAAGGGCCCAACCAAGTGCGATTGGAAGCACTTTGGCTTCTAACTCGTTGTTTGGGACAACGAGAATAACAAGGCACGCTCCTGTGATAAACTCTCCCTATTCAATGAATTTGAGTAGTGGAGAGAAAAAGAGAGTCCAAAAAATTATTTTGTGTGTCAAACAATACACGAAAAAATATTTAAAGTATATTTTTCTCACCAAAGAAAATTGTGTAATCTAAAAAAATGTTTTAAAGAAATTTTGACACACTTATTTTGAAACTGACTCACTAAAATATTTTAGACAGAGAAAAAGTGATTTTTCAACTGACTCAAAAATAATTTTTATCCCTCAGAAATTTAAATTGTTTTGTGCAGAAGATATTGTCATCCTTACAAAAATTCCTAGACTCAATAAAAATAAAAAATATTCGGAGTCTTCGCTTCACTTCAAAAAACTGCGTAGGGGTGAGCGTGAATTATCGCCGAAAATTCTTGATGCCCTTCTCTGCTTTTCTCGATCCGAATAAATTTTCGAATATCGATTGAATTTAATCATCCTGTTTGTCATTCATCAAAACAAAAAATAGTCCAAAAAAAATAATAAGGAGGTTTGAACTCATGTCCAACACACAAATCTAAGATTTTCTCAAAAGTTGATCTTAGGAGTGGCTACCATCAAATACGCATCTTTGAAGGAGATGAGTGGAAAACAGCATTCAAGACGAAGTTTGGGCTATACGAATGGTTGGTCATGCCATTTGGGTTAACCAATGCCCCGAGTACATTCATGAGAGTTATGAATCAAGTCTTGAAGCCATTCATAGGTCATTTTTTCGTTGTCTACTTTGACGAAATTATGATGTATAGTAAAAGCGAAGAAGAGCATGTAAATCACCTCACTTTGGTGATTAAGAAGTTAGACGATGAGAAGTTGTACGAGAATCTCGAAAAGATCCAATTCTTTGCTCAAGAGATGGAGTTCTTGGGGTATTTTTTCTCAAGTGAAGGAATCAAGGTTGATGAAAAGAAAACCCAAGCCATTAAGGATTGGCCGATCCCCACTACTATGCAACAAGTCCGAAGCTTCCATGGGTTAGCCTTGTTTTACCGGAGATTTGTGAAGGACTTTAGCACCATCACGGCACCCATCACCGATTTGACAAAAAATCAGAAGTTCGAGTGGAATCCCAGAGAACAACAAGCATTCGAGGCGATTAAGGAGAGACTAACGCATGCCCCCGTGTTGGCTCTACCTAGCTTTGACAAGTTATTTGAGATCGAATGCGATGCCTCCGGAGTAGGCATAGGGGCTGTGCTAGCCCAAGAAGGACACCCGGTGTCGTACTTTAGCGAAAAGTTAAACGATACAAGGAGGCGGTATTCCACCTATGACAAGGAGTTCTACGCGCTGGTGCGGTCACTTGAGCATTGGCGTCATTACCTCATTAGCAAGGAGTTCATCCTACATTCTGATCATGAGGCCCTAAAGTATATCCAAGGGCAACATAAACTCCGGCCCCACCATGCTAAGTGGGTTGAATATATCCAAACCTTCACCTTCACCATCAAGCACAAAAACGGAACCATGAACAAGGGCGCCGACGCCCTATCCCGGAGACATTTATTGCTAACGGTACTTAGTACCAAACTTGTTGGTTTTGAGTTTTTGCAGGAGCTGTACAAGGAGGATGAAGACTTCAAAGACACTTACTCTAAGTGTCTCATTCGGCCCTATGGAGACTTTCTCATCAAGGACGGATATCTTCCATGGCAACCAACTTTGCATTCCTAAATGTAGCATTCGTGAGACCCTTATTGACGAGATCCATGGAGGAGGGAGGCCTAGCTGGTCATTATGGGATCGATAAGACTCACATAATGATGAGAGAACACTACTTTTGGCCGAAGATGGAGCGAGACATAGAGCATTTTATCAAGCGTTGCAACACATGCCACCTAGCGAAGAGTCAACCCTTTTTGTACTGTTAAGTATTGACCCACAAGTTTTGATTATTGACAAACACAAGTTATTCAAGTCAAGAATAAAGTGCTAGATTGACAGACACAAAGACTTGAAATGCCAAATCTCTTGGAATATTCAAGAAGGAGCATATGATTTAAATGAAGACCAAGACGCGTTCGGAGTGCCTAACCGAGAAGAAGAAGATTTTCGAAGACCTTTTCATTTATATGAGTCTTAGGAAATATTGTAAGGATGGCAAAAATAATCTTTTCTCCAAAATTATTTTTATTAGAGTTAATATAAAATTATATTTATTTTTGGAGTTAGTTGAAAAATCCTTTTTAATTATTCAAGAATGCTTTTACTGAGTTAGTTACAAAAGGTGTGTAAACATTTTTCAAAATACTTATTTTGATATTAGAAAATGTTTTTGGTAAGCAAAAATATTTAACTCAAATATTTTTTGACATCTTTTGACACACACTATATTTTGGGACTCATTTCTACACCCAAAATAACATTTCATTCAAAATTCGAATATATTTAAATCATTTGGTGAGCCTCTTGCATGATTTCAATGTCCCAAACAAACCACAAACTCCTAAAACACCTTCCAACTCGCACACATACCTTGGGTCCTTCATGTTTGGACATTATTCTTCCATGGATCGATCCATGGGGTTGGATCGATCACACGATTTTTCAGTGTGTGTAGAATATGTTGTATTTAGGTGCCCTAGCGGCAATCAAATACCTATGTAACTGTACACTTTATCATGAATGAAAGGCCTTGAAGTATGTTTTATATCTCGTGTAACATAACATAGCTTCAGTCCATAGACGATAGCGCTTCAGTAACATAGATAAGGACTACGATGTTCTGATTATGAGACTGTTACTTCTTGATGAAGGCTATGTCTAGAATATCCCTAGTCGCACTTTATGATAATACGGACGTCATAACGTATCAAGACTAGTACGTACGAGATGAGATAGTTGCGTCTCATAGACTATAGGTATTGTGATATCTTAATCTGTACGTAGGTGCATATTATATCGATAATATGTGACTGGATTGACCTATCTTGAGAATACTGGATGGATCTACAGTAATGTGTTTATCAGTATTCTCAAATCGACCTTGCTATAACTTGTTGGGAAACGAGGCTTGGATAACGCAGCGGAAAACAAAAAAAATTATAGTCCAAAACTCGATTCCACCCAAGAACAACTTACGTAAATTACTAGCTATAGTAAGAAATTTACCTTAACGGTGAAAACGGAGAATGGAGGAACGGTCGGGGATGGTTTTGAGGAGATGAACGTAGCGCCAAACGTATGAAGCCTCCAACGTATCCACACGAACTTGCTCCGGAGTCCAAGATTAAACTTGTGCTAGCAAGTTTAATATAGGATAGTAAAAACTATAATAATACTATTTTGGGAGTAATAAATATATAATGAAATATTTATCTTATAAATATTTGTTTATAATATTTTGTGTATATTTCTAACACTTTAGAAAAATAACTTTGAACACAAAATAATATTTTCTTCTCTCTAAAATTGGGATGGCCGAAAAACACCTATCAAAAATGGGGAGAGATTCATTTTCTTTATATAACATAACTTAAATGAATTTCTAGGAAATAGCTTAGGGACAAACCAAATTAAAATTAGTGGTAATGTTTCCAACCAACACAACAAGACAAATATCCTTTTTCTTAATCAAATATTTGATTATATCAATCAAATATATCATTAGGTAGAAAATCAATTTAAGTCTTGTATTTTTCCCTTTGATATTTTCGGCCATATTATATTATAATATATCATATTTTATTTTGACATCAATAATTATCATATAATTAAAATGATGAAAATAAAAGTAATATATATATATATATATATATATATATATATCGGCGCTACATATATATATATATATATAATAAAATTTGTTTTGTCAAAATATAATTATTATATAATTAAAATGACACAAACAAAATATAATTTTAAAATACATATGTATTTTGAAATACATATATATATAAAATTATCACAACTATATATTTAATATTACTCCCACTAGTGTAGTATACTACTCCCTTACAAGTCCTAAGTGTGTGACCCTTTTAGGTATCCATAACACTGGCAATGATATTAATATAAATTAATACCAGAGATAATAAGCGGTATCTATCAACACATTATTATCCCCAGATTATGAAAAAGACGTTCATCTCATCAATACCTTCTACGACACAAGACGTTCTATAACTATTATCCTTCTGTCCTAAATGTCATGATTTAACACAAGGCATGGGATGTGTATCCCTGTATAGTTAAATCAGCTGTTACTGAATCTCAAGTAGACTGGCAGGGATCAGATATTTATCAGTCTCTAGATAGCGACATATCTGGGCATGGCCATGCACTTTCCCAAGTCCTACTATTCAGTGGGCCCATTGACATTATACTTATATACAGTAGAAGGGACAGATCCTGTATCTGTTATTCACATCTCTAAATATGCTTAGCGGCATACCCAACGCATAACTGTACGTCTACCAGTATTTCAGATAGCATTAGTTATGAATCAAAGCATACGGCCCCACATATCAGAGAATGTAATAACTTCAAGTCTGAGGATAGTTATAGCAAGGTCGATTTGAGAATACTGATAAACACATTACTGTAGATCCATGCAGTATTCTCAAGATGGGTCAATCCAGTCACATATTATCAATATAATATGCACCTACGTACAGATTAAGATATCACAATACCTATAGTCTATGAGACGCAACTATCTCATCTCGTTCGTACTAGTCTTGATACGTTATGACGTCCGTATTATCATAAAGTGCGACTAGGGATATTCTAGACACAGCCTTCGTCAAGAAGTAACAGTCTCATAATCAGAACATCGTAGTCCTCATCTATGTTACTGAAGCGCTATCGTCTATGGACTGAAGCTATGTTATGTTACACGAGATATAAAACATACTTCAAGGCCTTTCATTCATGATAAAGTGTACAGTTACATAGGTATTTGATTGCCGCTAGGGCACCTAAATACAACAATCTCCCACTTGCCCTAAGGCCAATCAAGAATTTCTCGAATGCCCATGGACCACGTATGACTCTCGTGTTTAGGCTTTCCCAAAGCCTTCGTCAACGGATCCGCAATATTGTCGTCTGTACCTATCTTGCAAATCTCAACGTCCCCACGTGCAACGATTTCTCGTATGATGTGATAACGTCTAACGATGTGTTTGGTCTTCTGGTGAGACCGAGGTTCTTTCGCTTGTGCAATTGCCCCATTGTTGTCGCAAAACAACGGTATAGGGTTCTTGATGCTAGGAACCACTCCAAGCTCAGTAATAAAATTCTTGAGCCACAAACCTTCCTTGGTTGCCTCGGCTGCAGCCATGTACTCTGCTTCTGTAGTGGAATCAGCGGTAGTATCTTGCTTGTAACTCTTCCAGGTAACAGCTCCGCCATTCAAACAAAACACATACCCTGCCTGTGACTTGAAGTCATCTCTATCAGTTTGGAAGCTGGCATCAGTATATCCAACAATACTGAGCTCTTCTTTTCCGCCATATACCAGGAAGGCATCCTTAGTCCTACGGAAGTATTTAAGGATGTTTTTTACAGCCGTCCAATGGCTTTCGCCAAGGTTGGACTGGTATCTACTCGTGACACTCAGAGCAAAGGCGACATCAGGTCTCGTACATACCATCGCATACATGATGGATCCAATGGCCGACGCATAAGGAACATTTCTCATGCGTTCTACTTCCTCCGGAGTGGAAGCACCCTGAGTCTTGGAAAGACTCGTGCCTTGGGCCATAAGCAAACTTCCTCGTTTCGACTCAGACATGCTGAATCTAGCAAGGACCTTGTCTATGTATGTACTTTGACTGAGACCTAACAGCTTCCGTGATCTATCTCTATAGATCCTTATGCCAAGTGCATAATTGGCATCTCCCAAGTCCTTCATAGAGAAACTCTTACTCAACCACGTTTTGACTGTGGTTAAAGTAGGAATATCGTTTCCTATGAGCAATATGTCATCAACATACAGAGCAAGGAAGACTACAGCACTCCCACTGACCTTCTTGTATACACAAGATTCATCCGAATTTCTTTCACAACCAAAGCCGATGACAGTTTCGTGAAAGCGGATGTTCCAACTCCGTGAGGCTTGCTTCAATCCGTAGATTGATCGCTGCAACTTGCATACCTTGGTAGATTCTTCAGGAGCGCAAAACCCTTCAGGTTGTGTCATAAAGACATCCTCAAGGAGGTTTCCATTAAGGAAAGCCGTTTTGACGTCCATCTGCCTGATTTCGTAATCATGGTATGCTGCGATAGCAAGTAAGATCCGAATGGATTTAATCATGACAATTGGAGAAAAAGTTTCGTCATAGTCGATACCATGTATTTGACGATATCCTTTTGCTACCAATCATGCCTTGAAGGTTTGCACCTTACCATCCATGTCAGTCTTCTTTTTGAAGACCCATTTGCACCCAATGGGTTTGATCCCTTCGGGTGCATCAACCAAAGTCCATACTTGGTTGGTGTACATGGAATCCATTTCGGACTGCATGGCTTGACGCCATTCCTCAGCCTCAGGACAACTGATTGCCTCGAGGTAGGTCTCCAGCTCATCCTGGTCGATAAGCATTACGTCACCCTCAAAGGTTAGGAGGAATCCATACCTTTCAAGTTGTGTGCGTAACCGGTTAGACCTACGGGGTTCTTGTGTATGTTGAGCATTTTGAGGTACAACAGTTTGTTCCTCTAGCTCATGTTCCAGAACCGGCGCGGTAGTTTTTTTGTCGTCTCGAATTTCTTCGAGCTCTATCTTTCTCCCGCTAGTTGCGATGGAGAGAAATTCCTTCTCGAGGAAGACACCATTGCGAGCAACGAATACCTTCTTATCGATAGGGTGATAGAATGAATACCCTCGAGTTTCCTTTGGGTATCCCACGAAGAAACACTTATCAGACTTGGCGTCAAGCTTGCCATTCGTCAAAAGATGTTTGACATAAGCCTCACAGCCCCAAATCTTTAAGTGTGACAGAACCGGGCATTTGCCCGTCCATAGCTGGTATGGTGTTCCTTCAACCGCCTTGGTTTGAACTCGGTTAAGAGTATATATTGCAGTGCTTAGCGCATACCCCCAGAATGATTCTGGTAGAGTCAAATGACCCATCATAGAACGAACCATGTCAAGCAGGGTTCGATTCCTCCTTTCAGAGACACCATTCCATTGTGGAGTCCCAAGAGGTGTGAGTTGGGATAAAATCCCATGCTCTCTAAGATAGTCATCGAACTCACCACTTAAGTATTCTCCACCTCGATCGGATCGTAGTGTTTTAATACTTTTGCCAAGTTGTTTTTCAACTTCATTCCTGAATTCTTTGAACATTTCAAAGGATTCTGACTTGTGTTTCATGAGATACACATAGCCATATCTACTGAGGTCATCAGTAAAAGTGATGAAGTATGAATAACCACCTCGTGCAGTTGTATTGAAAGGCCCGCACACATCACTATGAATGAGTGCCAGAAGATCACCAGCTCTTTCACCGTGTCCGGTGAAAGGAGATTTGGTCATCTTACCCAATAAACAAGATTCGCATGTGTCATATGATTCAAGATCAAATGACTCCAGCATTCCCGACCGATGTAGCTTGGATATGCGTTTCTCGTTTATATGGCCTAACCTACAATGCCATAGGTATGTTTGGTTCAAACCGTTCGGTTTGTTCCTCTTGGCTGATATGTTATAGACAGGCATGTCCAAGTCAAGGACATATAACCCATTGGTCATGTTGGCATTAGCATAGAAAACATTCTTTCTGTAAACGGAAAGGGACTTGTCTTTAATAGAAATGATGAAACCACTCTTATCAAGACATGAAACAGAAATAATGTTTCTGCTAATTGCAGGAACGTACAAGCAATCGTTTAATTCCAACATTAGACCACTAGGCAAGACTAAACTATAAGTTCCGATTGCCAAAGCTGCAACAGGTGCACCATTGCCGACTCGGAGTTCAATCTCGCCTCGAGCTAACCGTCTACTCTGCTTCAGTCCCTGCATGGTAGTACAGATATGAGACCCACATCCAGTATCTAGTACCCATGATGAAGATATAGACATGTTAACTTCTATAACATACACCTCAGAAGAAATGGTCGTACCTTCCTTCTTCTTGGTTGCGAGGTATGTCTTGCAGTTTCTTCTCCAGTGGCCTGCCTTACCACAGTGATGACATTTGCCCTTTGCAACTCCTCCTATGGGTTTCTGGGTTGCAGATGAAGTGGACTTCGATTTAAGCTTTCCGACCGTCCTAGCCTTAATCTTAATCCCCTTCTTCGGCTTCCCCTTTCCGCCTTGGACCATAAGGACGGAAGCACCTTTGCCCTTAGTAAGGTTCTCCTCTACAGTCTGGAGCATTTTAAGAAGCTCCGGAAGGGGTTTGTCAAGATCATGCATCATGTAGTTCATGACAAAACCCTTATACAGCTCAGGGAGCGACTGCAGGATCAGGTCCGTTGCCAACTCCTTCTGCAAGGAGAACCCGAGTTTCCCCAGATTGGTTATGTAACCAATCATTTTGAGAACGTGCGGACCGACCGGGTTCCCTGAAGAGAGCTTGCAACTAAAGAGAGCCTTACTCACGAGAAAACGTTCATGCCTGGATTGCCCCTGGTATAGCTGCCGCAAGGCCACGATCATCTCCTGGGCCTTCATGTCCTCGTGCTGTTTTTGCAGCTCGGGTATCATGGTAGCCAGCATGACACAGCTAACCTGGTTGTCATCCTTAACGTGTTTCTCGTAGGCATCTTTGACCGCTTTCGGGGCGTTAGAGGGAGGGGCAGGAGGAATGGGCTTTTCGAGCACATACTCTTTCTCACCCATGCGGAGAACAATGCAGAGATTGCGTTTCCAGTCAACAAAATTTGTTCCGTTCAATTTATCTTTATCCAGAATGGAATGCAGGGCGAGGTTGTTTGTGTTGTTGTTTGCCATCTACAGAATTTTGCGAAGATAGTTATTATCATGAATTAAGTATCTAATAGGTATTTATTAAATACTCTCCCACTATTTCTAACAAGTCAACTACCCTCAGGTACGGAACCTATTGACTTGGGGTTTCTATTTGAAGAATACCCTAGCGGGCCAAGATCCATATTTTATTTAACTATAGTTGTGCTTTGCATCTTGCCCTACAGTTAAATTATTTAGGTAGGAATTCATTCCAATTGCAATCGTTATTACAACTCTTGGTTCGGTGGATTCTTTTAAATAAAATTCTTAATTGGGCCAGATCCATATTTCATTTAACTATAGTTGTGCTTTGCATCTTGCCCTACAGTTAAATTATTTCTGGTAGGAATAAATTCCAATTGTAACAATTTACAACTCTGGTTGGATGATCTGATTTTATTTATTGATCCTACCGCAGTGCCCTAAGTCTCTCATCCTTATGACCAAGACTTAGTTAAGACTAACCCGGGGCGGGTCAGTACCCTAGTTACGGGTTTCGCGCCTAACCAACGTAAACCGGGCGTCTCACTTGGGTGAGTCCGTTACCGATCTAAATTGGGTTTGACGAGTGACGGGGCGTCGGGGTGGCACAGACTTAAAATTATGAGGGATTTATAACGCAGTCTTGCCTATGGCATACACCGCGCGTATGCACTAGCGAAAATCACATACATGCATACATTCAATCATACATCACATGCATAATAAGTAAACGTGAAATGATTGTGGCTCCTAAAGAAAAACAAACGATAGCGCCTTGATCAAGAGATCTCTATCTCCGGCCCATCACGTCTTCTTTAGGATTCTCTATCACGAACGGACTTCGTCTTCTTGTCTTCTTATAATTTTCGAAAGAAAAGAATATTTGAGGTAAAGAAGAGAATTACATCCAGAGTATAGAGATGAGGCACGACACGCAGGCCGTATTTAAAATTACAACAAATATAACTAAGCCACAATCATCCACCATGCAATAATACATACAAGCATCACATGCATCACATCATACATATTAAAGCATACACCGGGCGAACCGCGCTCGCCCTACACCTAGTTTATTCTATTCTACGGAATAAACTATCAACAATAAATTAATTAAACTAGCAAGTAATTTCATTAAAAATCATAAAATACTTTAAATTTCCAGAATGTTAGAAATTTTATTTTCTAAATTCCAGAAAATAAAATATTTTATATTTACCGTATATATATATATATTTAAATTCGAAAAAGGGCTTTTATTTCGAATTAAATATATATATGTTTTCTAAATTCGCAAATAATTATTGGAGACTCCCAGTAAACTTTATTAATCTGGAAATCCTAAAATTCCAGAATGAATAAAATTTAAAATTTTGAAAACCATTTTTCAAAGATAGAAAACCGAAATTATATTGTGAAAATATATTTCGAAATTCCAAAAATATAAAAATTTATTTTCCAAGTCAAAAATAAGTTCCAGAACCAGAATATGATTTTTCTAGAATTTAAAATATTAATTTTGCAATTTAAAATAATTAAAAATCGGACTTGTTATTTGTGCCATAAATACTTAATATTTAAACACTTAAAAATATTTATTGCATGGTGGATGATTGTGGCTTAGTTATATTTGTTGTAATTTTAAATACGGCCTGCGTGTCGTGCCTCATCTCTATACTCTGGATGTAATTCTCTTCTTTACCTCAAATATTCTTTTCTTTCGAAAATTATAAGAAGACAAGAAGACGAAGTCCGTTCGTGATAGAGAATCCTAAAGAAGACGTGATGGGCCGGAGATAGAGATCTCTTGATCAAGGCGCTATCGTTTGTTTTTCTTTAGGAGCCACAATCATTTCACGTTTACTTATTATGCATGTGATGTATGATTGAATGTATGCATGTATGTGATTTTCGCTAGTGCATACGCGCGGTGTATGCCATAGGCAAGACTGCGTTATAAATCCCTCATAATTTTAAGTCTGTGCCACCCCGACGCCCCGTCACTCGTCAAACCCAATTTAGATCGGTAACGGACTCACCCAAGTGAGACGCCCGGTTTACGTTGGTTAGGCGCGAAACCCGTAACTAGGGTACTGACCCGCCCCGGGTTAGTCTTAACTAAGTCTTGGTCATAAGGATGAGAGACTTAGGGCACTGCGGTAGGATCAATAAATAAAATCAGATCATCCAACCAGAGTTGTAAATTGTTACAATTGGAATTTATTCCTACCAGAAATAATTTAACTGTAGGGCAAGATGCAAAGCACAACTATAGTTAAATGAAATATGGATCTGGCCCAATTAAGAATTTTATTTAAAAGAATCCACCGAACCAAGAGTTGTAATAACGATTGCAATTGGAATGAATTCCTACCTAAATAATTTAACTGTAGGGCAAGATGCAAAGCACAACTATAGTTAAATAAAATATGGATCTTGGCCCGCTAGGGTATTCTTCAAATAAAACCCCAAGTCAATAGGTTCCGTACCTGAGGGTAGTTGACTTGTTAGAAATAGTGGGAGAGTATTTAATAAAGACCTATTAGATACTTAATTCATGATATTAACTATCTTCGCAAAATTCTATAGATGGCAAACAACAACACAAACAACCTCGCCTTGCGTTCCATTCTGGATAAAGATAAATTGAACGGAACAAACTTTGTTGACAAACAACGCAATCTCTGCATTGTTCTCCGCATGGATGAGAAAGAGTATGTGCTCGAAAAGCCCATTCCTCCTACCCCTCCCGCTAACGCCCCGAAAGCGGTCAAAGATGCCTACGAGAAACACGTTAAGGATGACAACCAGGTTAGCTGTGTCATGCTGGCTACCATGATAACCGAGCTGCAAAAACAGCACGAGGACATGAAGGCCCATGAGATGATCGTGGCCTTGCGGCAGCTATACCAGGGGCAATCCAGGCATGAACGTTTTCTCGTGAGTAAGGCTCTCTTTAGTTGCAAGCTCTCTTCAGAGAACCCGGTCGGTCCGCACGTTCTCAAAATGATTGGTTACATAACCAATCTGGAGAAACTCGGGTTCTCCTTGCAGAAGGAGCTGGCAACGGACCTGATCCTGCAGTCGCTCCCTGAGCTGTATAAGGGTTTTGTCATGAACTACATGATGCATGATCTTGACAAACCCCTTCCGGAGCTTCTTAAAATGCTCCAGACTACAGAGGAGAACCTTACTAAGGGCAAGGGTGCTTCTGTCCTTATGGTCCAAGGCGGAAAGGGGAAGCCGAAGATGGGGATTAAGATTAAGGCTAGGACGGTCGGAAAGCCTAAATCGAAGTCCACTTCATCTGCAACCCAGAAACCCATAGGAGGAGTTGCAAAGGGCAAATGTCATCACTGTGGTAAGGCAAGCCACTGGAGAAGAAACTGCAAGACATACCTCGCAACCAAGAAGAAGGAAGGTACGACCATTTCTTCTGAGGTGTATGTTATAGAAGTTAACATGTCTATATCTTCATCATGGGTACTAGATACTGGATGTGGGTCTCATATCTGTACTACCATGCAGGGACTGAAGCAGAGTAGACGGTTAGCTCAAGGCGAGATTGAACTCCGAGTCGGCAATGGTGCACCTGTTGCAGCTTTGGCAATCGGAACTTATAGTTTAGTCTTGCCTAGTGGTCTAATGTTGGAATTAAACGATTGCTTGTACGTTCCTGCAATTAGCAGAAACATTATTTCTGTTTCATGTCTTGATAAGAGTGGTTTCATCATTTCTATTAAAGACAAGTCCCTTTCCGTTTACAGAAAGAATGTTTTCTATGCTAATGCCAACATGACCAATGGGTTATATGTCCTTGACTTGGACATGCCTGTCTATAACATATCAGCCAAGAGGAACAAACCGAACGGTTTGAACCAAACATACCTATGGCATTGTAGGTTAGGCCATATAAACGAGAAACGCATATCCAAGCTACATCGGTCGGGAATGCTGGAGTCATTTGATCTTGAATCATATGACACATGCGAATCTTGTTTATTGGGTAAGATGACCAAATCTCCTTTCACCGGACACGGTGAAAGAGCTGGTGATCTTCTGGCACTCATTCATAGTGATGTGTGCGGGCCTTTCAATACAACTGCACGAGGTGGTTATTCATACTTCATCACTTTTACTGATGACCTCAGTAGATATGGCTATGTGTATCTCATGAAACACAAGTCAGAATCCTTTGAAATGTTCAAAGAATTCAGGAATGAAGTTGAAAAACAACTTGGCAAAAGTATTAAAACACTACGATCCGATCGAGGTGGAGAATACTTAAGTGGTGAGTTCGATGACTATCTTAGAGAGCATGGGATTTTATCCCAACTCACACCTCCTGGGACTCCACAATGGAATGGTGTCTCTGAAAGGAGGAATCAAACCCTGCTTGACATGGTTCGTTCTATGATGGGTCATTCAACTCTACCAGAATCATTCTAGGGGTATGCGCTGAGCACTGCAATTGATACTCTTAACCGAGTTCCAACCAAGGCGGTTGAAGGAACACCATACCAGCTATGGACGGGCAAATGCCCGGTTCTGTCACACTTAAAGATTTGGGGCTGTGAGGCTTATGTCAAACGTCTTATGATGAATGGCAAGCTTGATGCTAAGTCTGATAAGTGTTTCTTCGTGGGATACCCAAAGGAAACTCGAGGGTATTCATTCTATCACCCTATCGATAAGAAGGTATTCGTTGCTCGCAATGGTGTCTTCCTCGAGAAGGAATTTCTCTCCATCGCAACTAGCGGGAGAAAGATAGAGCTCGAAGAAATTCGAGACGACGAAGAAATTACCGTGCCGGTTCTGGAACATGAGCTAGAGGAACAAACTGTTGTACCTCAAAATGCTCAAGATACACAAGAACCCCATAGGTCCAACCGGTTACGCACACAACCTGAAAGGTATGTATTCCTCCTAACCTTTGAGGGTGACGTAATGCTTATCGACCAGGATGAGCCGGAGACCTACCTCGAGGCAATCAGTTGTCCCGAGGCTGAGGAATGGCGTCAAGCCATGCAGTCCGAAATGGATTCCATGTACACCAACCAAGTATGGACTTTGGTTGATGCACCCGAAGGGATCAAACCCATTGGGTGCAAATGGGTCTTCAAAAAGAAGACTGACATGGATGGTAAGGTGCAAACCTTCAAGGCACGATTGGTAGCAAAAGGATATCGTCAAATACATGGTATCGACTATGACGAAACTTTTTCTCTAGTTGTCATGATTAAATCCATTCGGATCTTACTTGCTATCGCAGCATACCATGATTACGAAATCTGGCAGATGGACGTCAAAACGGCTTTCCTTAATGGAAACCTGCTTGAGGATGTCTTTATGACACAACCTGAAGGGTTTTGCACTCCTGAAGAATCTACCAAGGTATGCAAGTTGCAGCGATCAATCTACGGATTGAAGTAAGCCTCACGGAGTTGGAACATCCACTTTCACGAAACTGTCATCGGCTTTGGTTTTGAAAGAAATTCGGATGAATCTTGTGTATACAAGAAGGTCAGTGGGAGTGCTGTAGTCTTCCTTGCTCTGTATGTTGATGACATACTGCTCATAGGAAACGATATTCCTACTTTAACCACCGTCAAAACGTGGTTGAGTAAGAGTTTCTCTATGAAGGACTTGGGAGATGCCAGTTATGCACTTGGCATAAGGATCTATAGGGATAGATCACGGAAGCTGTTAGGTGTCAGTCAAAGTACATACATAGACAAGGTTCTCGCTAGATTCAGCATGTCTGAGTCGAAACGAGGAAGTTTGCCTATGGCCCAAGGCACGAGTCTTTCCAAGACTCAGGGTCCTTCCACTCCCGAGGAAGTAGAACGCATGAGAAATGTTCCTTATGCGTCGGCCATTGGATCCATCATGTATGCGATGGTATGTACGAGACCTGATGTCCCCTTTGCTCTGAGTGTAACGAGTAGATACCAGTCCAACCCTGGCGAAAGCCATTGGACGGCTGTGAAGAACATCCTTAAGTACTTCCGTAGGACTAAGGATGCCTTCCTGGTATATGGCGGAAAAGAAGAGCTCAGTATTGTTGGATATACTGATGCCAGCTTCCAAACTGATAGAGATGACTTCAAGTCGCAGGCAGGGTATGTGTTTTGTTTGAATGGCGGAGCTGTTACCTGGAAGAGTTACAAGCAAGATACTACCGCTGATTCCACTACAGAAGCAGAGTACATGGCTGCAGCCGAGGCAACCAAGGAAGGTTTGTGGCTCAAGAATTTTATTACTGAGCTTGGAGTGGTTCCTAGCATCAAGAACCCTATACCGTTGTTTTGCGACAACAATGGGGCAATTGCACAAGCGAAAGAACCTCGGTCTCACCAGAAGACCAAACACATCGTTAGACGTTATCACATCATACGAGAAATCGTTGCACGTGGGGACGTTGAGATTTGCAAGATAGGTACAGACGACAATATTGCGGATCCGTTGACGAAGGCTTTGGGAAAGCCTAAACACGAGAGTCATACGTGGTCCATGGGCATTCGAGAAATTCTTGATTGGCCTTAGGGCAAGTGGGAGATTGTTGTATTTAGGTGCCCTAGCGGCAATCAAATACCTATGTAACTGTACACTTTATCATGAATGAAAGGCCTTGAAGTATGTTTTATATCTCGTGTAACATAACATAGCTTCAGTCCATAGATGATAGCGCTTCAGTAACATAGATCAGGACTACGATGTTCTGATTATGAGACTGTTACTTCTTGACGAAGGCTATGTCTAGAATATCCCTAGTCGCACTTTATGATAATACGGACGTCATAACGTATCAAGACTAGTACGTACGAGATGAGATAGTTGCGTCTCATAGACTATAGGTATTGTGATATCTTAATCTGTACGTAGGTGCATATTATATCGATAATATGTGACTGGATTGACCCATCTTGAGAATACTGCATGGATCAACAGTAATGTGTTTATCAGTATTCTCAAATCGACCTTGCTATAACTATCCTCAGACTTGAAGTTTTTACATTCTCTGATATGTGGGGCCGTATGCTTTGATTCATAACTAATGCTATCTGAAATACTGGTAGACGTACAGTTATGCGTTGGGTATGCTGCTAAGCATATTTAGAGATGTGAATAACAGACACAGGATCTGTCCCTTCTACTGTATAGAAGTATAATGTCAATGGGCCCACTGAATAGTAGGACTTGGGAAAGTGCATGGCCATGCCTAGATATGTCGCTATCTAGAGACTGATAAATATCTGATCCCTGCCAGTCTACTTGAGATTCAGTAACAGCTGATTTAACTATACAAGGATACACATCCCATGCCTTGTGTTAAACCATGACATTTAGGACAGAAGGATAATAGTTATAGAACGTCTTGTGTCGTAGAAGGTATTGATGAGATGAACGTCTTTTTCATAATCTGGGGATAATAATGTGTTGCTAGATACCGCTTATTATCTATGATATTAATTTTATTAATATCATTGCCAGTGTTATGGATACCTAAAGGGTCACACACTTAGGACTTGTAAGGGAGTAGTATACTACACTAGTGGGAGTAATATTGAATATATATAGTTATGATAATTTTATATATATATGTATTTCGAAAATACATATGTATTTTAAAATTATATTTGTTTGTGTCATTTTAATTATATGATAATTATATTTTGACAAAACAAATTTTATTATATATATATATGTAGCGCCGATATATATATATATATATATATATATATATATATATATATATATATATATATATATATATATATATATATAATATATATATATATTATATATATATATATATATATATATATATATATATATATATATATATATATATATATATATATAATATATATATATATATATATATATATATATATTATATATATATATATATATATATATATATATATATATATATATATATATATATATATATATATATATATATATATATATATATATTTTAATGGGGGGTTTTTATTGCACTCTAATAAAGGGGACAAGTTTGTCCAAGGAGATTACAGTAGAGATAGCTCTAGGAAGTGAAGAAAAGCAATCAAAGTAAACACATTGAGAATTCCTTGCTCCCTGTTTAGCTAGGAGGTCCGCCGCACCATTGGCTTCTCTGAGGGTGTGGGAGAGACGTAGATTGAGAGTTTCTATCTTCTCCTTGATGAATAAGAGAGTATTCGACGTTGGGACATCACGTAGCATGTGTAGGAGTTCCATGCTGTCGGTTTCAACGACCATGTTTGGGAAGGAGTAATAACGGAGGGCTTGCAGCATTGCAAGGGCTTCTGTGGATAGTGGTGAAGTTCTAGGTAAGGGAAAAGCTAAAGCATGAAGAAAGTTGCCTTGGTGATCTCTTAAAACAGCTCCACCGCCGCAACCCCGAGGGTTTGCACTACCATCAACGTTGAGTTTGAAATGGAAGGGGTTGGGAGGGATCCATCGAATAAGCTTAAATGGCTTGAGAGGAGTCCGATGGAACGTGATTGGAAGGTGCATTCCTTTGTTTGCTAAGGACCATGCGTTTAGGGTATGCTTGATTCCTTCTAGGGTTTTCTCTGGTTTAAAGTGTTCCAGGTTCACTTTAACCCTGTTGTATGCTTTCCAGATCTCCCAAGTGATGATGGTTGGGATAATACATTTGACATGGTAGAGATGATCAGTAGGGGACGTGGACAGCCACCACATGATTAGGTTATGCTGGAAGGAGGAGTTCGTTATCATAGGCATGTGTAGTAGTTGCCCTATGTTGTTCCAGATGTTGCTGGTTTTAGGACACAACATAAGGCAGTGGTAGTCTGTTTCGCTTGCTTGGGAACAAAACATGCACATGGAGGGGAGATTGAAGCCAAGCCTTTGAAGGTTGTTGGAGAAGGGGGTTGCTTTATTTAGGGTTTTCCAGAGGAATAGGTTTGCCTTTGGGATTCCTTTTTTGGGCCAAGGAATTTTTGCCGTGAGCGTGGAGGGATCTGATTCCTGGAGAGCAAGGGAAACCATTTTGAGGGAGAAGGAACCTTGATCTCCTAGCTCCCATGTGAGAGTGCCATTAGTGAAATTAGAGTTGGAGGAGCAGAATTCATGAGCTTGACAAGTTCTCTTCCAAACCGGGCTATCTATGATAGTGGTGGTGAAGAAACCTCTACGGTGATAGCTTTGCTTAATGAAGGAAACCCATGGTGAGGAGGTGAAATGGTATTTCCACCAAAGTTTACACCCCAGGGACTGTTGAAGGAGGCTAAGGTTTGGAATTCCTAGTCCCCCTTCCTCTACCGGTTTGCAAATTTGAAGCCATGAAACCCATGCATGCTTAGTGCCATCAACATTACTCCCCCAAAAAAATTGACGGAGTTTGCTCTCAATCAATGAAAGGATCAGCTTAGGAAGTTTGGAAGAAGACATAGTATGGAGGGGGAGGGCAGAGAGGACATGTTTGATGAGCGTTAGCCTGCCAGCTTGGGAGAGAGTATGCATTTTCCAGCTTGAAAGCTTGAGATCAATTTTCCTGAGGAGGTCGTGGTAGTATTTGGCTCTGTTAATCCCCTTGTAGAGAGGAACACCAAGGTAAGTGATGGGCAGGGGGGCTACTTTCATTCCCAGGCAGTTTGCTTGGCGCTTAGTGTGATTAGATGAAGGTTTGGGGGAGAGGATCTGGCTTTTTGCAAGGTTAAGGTGGAGGCCAGTTGCTTCCTCAAATGTGGTGAGGAAACTTCTGAGTTTTTTGAGATTGGGTAGGGATCCGTTTGTGAAGATCAATACGTCATCTGCGAAGGTAAGATGATTTACTGTTTGGATCCTCCCCGTGTTGTATTTTCTAATCTGGCCAGAGTTGTGGAGGTGATTAAGGGATCTTGTGAGGCCTTCCATGGCAATGATGAAGATGTAGGGGGATAAAGGATCTCCCTGTCTTACACCTCTCTTGGGATTGAAGCTTTTGGAAGGGTTGCCATTGATGAGGGTGGAAACAACGCTGTGTTTGATGGAGTTCATGACTAGTCTGATGAATCTCTGGGAGAAGCCAAAATGTTCTAAACATTTCTATATATATATATATATATATATATATATATATATATATATATATATATATATATATATATATAATATATATATATATATATATATATATATATATATATATATATATATATATATATATATATATTACTTTTATTTTCATCATTTTAATTATATGATAATTATTGATGCAAAAAAAATAAAATGTAATGTATTTTAATATGCTATGGCCGAAAATATTAAAGGGAAAAATACAAGACATAAATTGATTTTCTACCTAATGATATATTTGATTGATATAATCAAATATTTGATTAACAAAAGGATATTTGTCTTGTTGTGTTGGTTGGGGACATTACATTAATCCTAATTTGTTTTGTCCCTAAGCTATTTCCTAGAAATTCATTTAAGTTGTTTATTATAAAATGAAAAACAATCCCTCCCCTTTTACACTTAATAGTTTCGGCCATCACAAGGAAGAGAGAAAAAAAATATTTTGTGTTCAAAGTTATTTTTCTAAAGTGTTAGAAATATACACAAAATATTATAAAGAAATATTTATAAGATAAATGTTTTACTATATATATATTTATTACTCCCAAAGTAGTATTATTATAGTTTTTACTATCCTAAATTAAACTTGCTAGCACAAGTTTAATCTAGGACTCCGGAGCAAGTTCGTGTGGATACGTTGGAGGCTTCATACGTTTGGCGCTACGTTCATCTCCTCAAAACCATCCCCGACCGTTCCTCCGTTCTCCGTTTTCACCTTTAAGGTAAATCTCTTACTATAGCTAGTAATTTACGTAAGTTGTTCTTGGGTGGAATCGAGTTTTGGACTATAAATTTTTGTTTTCCGCTGCGTTATCCAAGCCTCGTTTCCCAACAGAATATCCTTCGTGGGATCGATCTAGGTGCATGGATCGATCACCTGAAACTCAGATAAAAAATCCTTCTTAATTTTTGCAGTCTATATAATCGATCCCATGGCTTGTATCAATCACATCTGGATCCATCACATGGCCTGGATCGATCATCTAAGCTAAAATTTGTCAAAGATATTTTATTTCTTTCCCCAACGGATATATTCCTTCAATTCCTAATTAAACACCATTCCTTGGTCATTTTTAACAACAAGAAACACTCATAAAAACCCCATTCTTGAGGTTATACTCTTCCATTCAATCCTTCCTCAAATTCATATAATTTGAGAAAAAACTATTTGTTTTCAAAAGAGTATTCTTGTCATCCATAGACCTAAATCTCTTCTCATCTCTACTCTTGTGAGAGTTATTGTTGTGAGGTTGAAAAAGGTTATTCTTCTTGTTGTACAAGACTTATGTGACTTAAGTCATGAGTGTCAAGTCTTGTAGAGGGCACATCTACGAGCGGTTGTGTTGAGGCTTGTGGGGTTCAAGTTCTCGTGTTGTAAATGATTTGTCAAGCATCTATCGAAGCTTGATAAGTAGTGGTAGCTTCGAGAGACTCTCGGGGAACTAGACTAGCCACGCGGTGGTGAACCAGTATACATTGGTAAGTTCTTTGCCTTCTCTCTTTTATTGCCACAGCACTCTCGTTTATTTTTATAATCCAACGAAAATCGGTAAACATTCTCAAGAACTATATTCTCCCCCCCCCCCCTAGAGTTGCATGCATTGTCTAACAAAAATTAATTAAATCAGTTTTGAATCTGTCAAAGTCAAACACCCAAAAATATGATGTTGGAAAAAGTATTACAAATAAATATAAAAATTATATCATTGGATGGAATTTGACTGTCTGATCCCAATTGTGCAATCGAAATTTAATTCAGAGAAAGTTGGACCAAAAAGTGTATCCTGACTGGGACCAAATTAGTCCCAATCAGGGACTGGTGTGTGAAACTCTCCAGCATCGCACTGCAGCCGATTCCACTGATTCACACATCTCCATGACGCAACAATGGTTGTCACCTTCTCCAAGATCTCCCTGTAACGCCCCGAAAATATGTGATTTATAAAGTTTGTCAATAAATAATGAAATTTATATTGTTGTGTAGAGTTTAACTGTCTGATCCCAACGGTTCAATCAAATTTCAATTCGGAGAAAGTTGCACCAAAAAGTGTTTCTCGACTAGGAACAATTTAGTCCCAATCAGGGACTTATGTTTAAAATCGGAGAAGGACAGCAGCCCGCTCCTCTCAGCCGCCGAAACAGGGAAACCTTCATCATCAACGTTGGTCTTCCTCCATTCTTCTCCTATATAAAGCCACTCTTCATACCCAATTCTTCACCATTTCTTCTAAATTTTCTTCTGAGAGTCGGCTTTGAGTGTGGAGAACGCAGTGGTACTATCATTTTGGTGTGAAGTCGCAAGAGCTAAGAGTAATCCTCGCCGGAAGTTTCACCGGAAAATCTTCATAACCTCCATTTAGCTTTGAGGTAAGCCCATAGATATATGACGCACTTCGAGGTAAACTACTCACTTATGAAATGTCTAACTTTTCTAGTGCAGCGGAGATCAAAAGGGATCAAAATCTATCATTCAAAGGAGTTGCACTCAAAGCCTCATCGTCAAAATATGTCGAGACAAGTGGATCTAGAGAAAGTGACATTCTCGAGTTATTTAATGACTTCTTGCAAAATGAGCTTGAGCAATTGAATGAGAGTACAAAGCCTACTTGCTATGGATGTGGAGAGCGTGGACATATCAAGGGTTATTGCCCTAATAGAAAAATCAAGAAGTCCAAACGCCGAAAGCAATCCAACTCTAGCTCCTCTTCGTCATCTGATGATGAAGTAGCCATTTGTCTTATGGCTCAAAGTAGGACTGTAACGCCACAAAATATGGCCTAAAATTTATTATAAAACAAAAGTAATTTTTGTCCAATAAGAAATATCTGTATGTTTGACCAAAAATAAAGAGATTTTCAAAATAATTACTTTTTGTTAAAAACTTATTTTTATGGATAGGTCTCGAAGAGAAGAATCCAACGGTACATTTTATGAATCAATCTGATTTATAAATTTCAAGTTATGACAATTTTAAATATTAAAATTTGTAACTTTGACCCATAAAATAAACTCAATTCAAAGGTAATTTCATCAAATTAGAAATCATAATTTTGACACTTGACAACATCATATTTATCATTGGGATTTAATTCATATATTTTTATCTCATTCATATTATTAAATTAATTTATGACTAAGACAGACCTGAACACTGAGAAAAATAAAAGTTCTCAGAAAAATATTTCGTTTACATCAAAATTCTAGTTTTGACAGTCTGATTCCAAAAACGCAATCTGTTTTAAATTTGGAGCAGGTTGGGTGAAAAAGTGCGTACCGTTTGGGATAAACTAGTCAGTTTGGCTATTAACAAATTATACTCAATCACGTATGGAGCCTTGTGATATCTCTTAAAATCTCTATTAGTCCACAAAGAGATTCCTACTATCACTAAAATCTAAATCCTAACCTATAACCCAACATGACTATAATAATTACACTCCAAATTCTCATAATATCATTATACATCATCATCTTCCACCATCATCACCATCATCTCATCTCTCCCCTCTCCATTCTCTCTCTGTCGGCCAAACATAAAGAAAGGGAACCTACGAAATGGATTGTTGGATGCCTTGCCTATTAATCTCTTGGAGAAAGAACGAGTTTGATAACATCGACAGTTTGAGAATACGTATCCGTTTGGACAATGAGGTAATTATGGTTTAACCAAATGAACATGACACGGTCATGATAAAGGTGAGATCACTACGAAATGTTAAACGTTGACCATTAGAAGAATTTCGAGGACGAAATTCCTTTAAGGGGCGGAGAAATGTAACGCCCTAAAACATACCCTAAAATTTTTAATGAATAAATAATTAATTAATCAAATTTGTTTTGATTAAAAATAAATTTTTGTTGGGCCTTGGGCCAAAATAAAATATGTTTTGATATCCAATATCATGATCCGGATAAATCTCATAGAGATTAATCCAATATGTTGACTTACTGTGTGACCTTGATTGGGAACCTGAGTACAGACCCAAATCAAGGATAAATTAAGAAATTTATTTATGATATGAACTTTGAAATGATTTATTGAAATAAATCATGAGAATAAATAATATGAATGAAATGTAAGAACCTTTTTGAGTAAAGGTCAATTAAATCAATTTTGACTCTGTCAAAGTCAAACACCCAAAAATATGATGTCGGAAAAAGTATTACAAATAAATATAAAAATTATATCGTTGGATAGAGTTAAAATGGACGATCACAACGGTGCAAACGGATTTCAATTCGGAGAAAGTTAAACCAAAAAGTGTTCCCCGACTGGGACCAAATTAGTCCCAATCAGGGACTTGCGTTTGGAATTGTAGAGACAGGCCGTCCGCTCCACTGAGACGCCAAAACAGGAGATCACCGTGTCTTTTTCCTCTTCCTTCTCCTATAAAATACTACCACAACTCCCTCCATTCTTCACCATTTCTTACAAAGTTTCATTCTATTCTGTTGCTGGGAGTGAGGAGAACGTGGTGGTTCTGTCGTATTGGTGTGAGGTCGCCGGAGTTGAGAGTAATCATCGCCGGAAGTTTCGCCGGAAAATATCCAAAACCTTCGTTAAGCTTCGAGGTAAGCCCGTACATATATCTAATGACTAGAATGTTCATATAGGTCGTTTCTACGTTCATAAATGGTCATTTGGTTGAGTTTTGTGTTTGACATGTTTGAAGAACTAAGAATCATAAACCATGAAATTGATGTTAAAATTATGAATTAATGATGCTAAAATGATCTATGAACCTTGGAGAACACTTTTATATACTTTAATTGAAGTTTGGTGAGTAAAAGTGACATTTCCGCAAGTTGGCTCGAGGTAGAAGACGATGGATAATCGATTATCAACTTGAAAATTGATTATTCATCGTTCTGCAGATTTTTGTAACAAAGTTGAGCAACAGTCGATTATCAGAATGTGATAATCGATTGTCAGCCCTCTCTGAAGTTTGATAATCGATTATCAAAGTGTGATAATCGATTATCAGCCCATTCTGAACATCAGACAGTAGATTATCAAAAGTGACAGTAGACTGTCTCCCTACACTATTGAAGAAAATGAAGCTAATAGTTAATAATTGAATTTCCTATCATAGATTAATCAGTTATTGTTTAGAAAACATGATTTTTGAACTATGAAATCCTATTTTTGATACCAATTAATTATGCATAATATAACTATGATTTTGTATAATAAAAATGAGGTTTTTGGCATATAAAATACTATGTGATGCATAACGGTAAGTTCGGGTGTTAACACTCGAGACTAGGCCGCTGTTTGTTATCAAATGTTATGTTGATTGATGATTATGATGAATGATTATTATGATGAAACTACTGATTAAAATGATTATTGAAGATTAAATTATGAATTGAAATGAATATGTTGATGATTATGAAATGATTTGAATTCTAAGGATATCTAGAAGAACTCTAAGATATACCTAGGTCGACGTTGGTTTCTAAGACTATCTAGAAGACCTCTAAGATGACTTAGAAATGGGCCTTGCGGGTATAATTATGAATATTCGGTGGCCTGGGTTAAAACGTACGTACGGGATCCATAACCAAACTAGAGGAACTCGTTTGGGGATGCCACCCAACCCGACAGTTAGTATCCTACTATTCGGTTTTCTGGATTTGTACCTTAAGCGAAGGCTAGTTTAAGAGTTGGTAAATCAATCGGAATATATGTACCTTAAACTAATGACCTAGCTTAAGAGTTGGTTAGAAGTACCTTAAACTCTAATAAGTTTAAGAGTTGGATAAAAGTACATTAAAACTAGAATTAGTTTAAGAGTTGGATAGAAGTACCTTAAACTAGAACTAGTTTAAGAGTTGGTAAACATTAAAAAGATTGGCCTTAGACTAAGAACAGTTTAAGGATATTAATAGGATGTTGAATGTTGAATATGAATATTGAATGACGAATGTTGAATATTGATTATTGTATATTTGAACATTGTGTGCATGATATCAAATGATTTGATTATGAATTTAGATTCAAGTTATATGGATGTTCGACGCATTAGATATGCTTACTCAGCTTTACCGCTGAGCGTGTAGTGTGTTTTATTTGCTACACGCAGGTAAGCAGAAAGCACAATGTGATCCTGGCGGCAGATGGGGCGAGATTGTCGGGATGGATGTGACAAGTTTGAAATGATTTATGATATGTCAAAATTAAATTCACTTCCGCAATATTGTTGAATACTCCGTACTGTATATGTTATGAAAAATTATTGGGATTAATAAAGTGTGTTTGAAAAGTTTTAAATTTTTACGATTACCAAGTTAATACTTTAGTCCGGAAGGGGCTGCAGACCTGGACGGATTAGGGTGTTACATTTTGGTATCGGAGCAAATGGTTTTAAAACCGATCTTCGGATCAAAAATTTGAATTAAAAAAAAAATAGTCAATCACATCCACGACTCTCGCATCCCTCTGCTCCAGGAAAAAGGTATGAGAATTTACTTGGTAAATAATGACTCTATTAGAATTCTCATTAAATAACAATTGATTAGTACTGAAACCGTATCGAGCGTAGACTCTAGTTGAACTTTTGTACTCAGTGTAGAGACAAATGAATAAACGATATGTTTATAATCTCCTGATACGTTATCAACGTACATTTCGCATCGCAAGTGACGAAACTGATCTGCATCGCAAAATTGTACGAAAGTGAGACGACTATGAAGAAACGATAAATGTTGAGAAACATCTGTGAAGCTGATGTCAAAGATCCTCATGTGAACTCAAGACGATCTAATCGTTGATTCAAACATGAACGTTTAGAATCAAGAAACTCTGTTATCTAAAGTATCCGATATTATTGTTTGACTCATTAGGACACATTATGCGATTACTTGATGTGAATCCAAATCGTTCGTTAAGCGGCAATTCTTTGTAAAACATCGTTGAAGTCCCATACAAGGAAATCGACATTATCCTTAGTATGCATTAACTGACCGAACGTCATTGCTGTTGTCAATCTGTGATGAAGAATTCCTCAAGTAAAAGACCAATGATGGTAACCTTATAGAGGTGAAAGCAAAGCTGATTTCTAAACCGACCAAGTTCATCTCGAATATATATATATATGCGAAAACATCTCAAGTGTGAAATCTATTCGTGCGATACCCAAAAAGAAATATCTGAATTGAAGGAACATACCGAAATTATGTCACCTCTCTGATATGAACTTCCTTATGTTTCACCGTTCAAAATTCTGTCAATCTTGATCCTCGAGGGGACCAATATTCGTAAATCTGTATTGAATATGTTTCCGTTTAAAAAAAAACTCAATTATGAAGATTGCCTGACAAGGAACCATCTAATAAAGTGTTTCCTCCTTGGGAGAATGCATGTTCTGATCATACGCGAATAAAGAAGAATCTATGAGACTCTGTATCAACTAGTGTCAGTTGAACAATTCATTATCCTTTACCTCGTATCGATGACTTATTTGATCAGCTTAGAGGATCCATTGTGTTCTCTAAGATTGACTTACGGTCAGGATACTGTTAAATCCTTGTTATGGAAGATGGACAAACTGACAATCAAGAATCGCTACCCTTCATTACGTATAGACGATTTGTTTGAAGAACCTGTTTGTTAGAAGCTATAGACAGCTCGACCTTGTTGAATAAACTGATTCCTTTCATGAAGCGATTAATGACTTAATTGCTTATCGTCAAAAATGTCGATGTTACCTGATTGAATAAGTGAAGCAAAGTGATGCTAACAAGACAAATCGATTGATTCGTTTGACGTAAAATACAGAATGAGACGTAAAACAGTAACACCAACAGTGAAAGACTGAAGAATGAAGAAAATGTAGCTGCACTGACCATACAGCTTAGAATAATATTTATGACTAACTCGTAATGTTCAAGGACGATATTATTTCAGCATGAATGCAACTTAGATTACATGAGGAAAGTTAAAGATGCAATTCTAGGTCTAATCTCTCAGGATTTGCAAACTCGTCGTAACCGGCTCCCGGACCCGGGAAAGCTTTAGCAAACTCTAGTTTGTCTAAAAGCTCGTCAACAAAGAAAGAAGAAATAAAAAGTTTCCTCTGACTAGAAGCCATGAAGTTCTGTCTCACTGCATCATCTAGAAATTTGAGTAGGTTATTGAAATAACCGTCAATGTTCAAGAGACCAATGGGTCTATTGTGTAACCCTTCAGAAGCCCACGAGATCAAGGTAAACAAACCATCCATAGTGTCAACTCCTCCGGGAAGAACAATGAAAGCTTCCACGGCATGATTCATCTCAAAATATTTGTAGTAATTGCTGGAAACTGTGTGCTCTACACCGTACGTAGGTCCATAGACCTGTCGTGTTGCTATGTACCCAGGAATGAAACCTCTAACGAGACCACCATTGGTAAAGACTGTTGAAGCAATAGCTCCTTGTAGGCCAACGTTGCCTCCTCCATAAGCAAGACTAATTCTTCGTCTTAACAATTCCCTTCCTAAATCTACCGCAGTAGCCATAAACTTTGGATTTCTACCAAGAGAATGACTGCCAAGTAGACCAATGAATCTTATGGTGTAAGGAAGTGTTCGAGAAGTTCCTTCCATAATGTGAGAATGTGAGATACTCTTTCAATAATCGTGATATATATAGTCTTTGAAACCTGACCATGGATGGAAAGGTAATTATCACCAGCCAAAATATGTACAGTAAATGGACTCAAATTACCTGCATACGAGAACGTACTCGCTAATGCTATAGTCTGCTGACGATATGACGTGTTGAGACTCTTGAACAAGTTAGATTCGCTGTCCTGAAATACGATCAAATCCGAGAAAAAAAAGTCAAAACGACTATTTCCTAGGACAATGACTCCTTGAGTAACTTCCAAAGAGTGAAACATTGAATAAAGAAAATCTACGATTGGCAACGATAAGTCGCAAACACTATCTTTGTATCTTGTGACTCACATCCTTGAATGACTCAACTTGTTGTGTTAACTACACTCTTGAAACATCTCGCTCGATCAATCTTGAAAAGATTGAATTCCATTGTTGTATCAAAATATTAAACCCTTGGGAACTTGTCTTAATTCATCAAGATACGTTATACCGATCTTTGAAAACTACACTCTTTGAACTACGGTAAAAGCATTCTGATTGGAATATTATGTTGAGCCTCTCTTTGTAAACTACAAAATGGTTGATGCGATTACGTTATCTCTGAAGATTATTATCGATGATCTCATTTGACCAAACAAACTCCGTTATGACCCTACTAAGGGAATGTATGTGCAACAACCAGAGAAGAAGTGACGCCACAAGGATCAAGTTGAATCATTCAAGTGAATATTCCGAACCTATATGCAATGTTGGTGTAAGAACTAGTAAAGATTCCCCACTCTGTGAATTCATGAATTGAAACACGTACTGAAGATATTATCTTCTTCACTCGAAATGAAATCAACCATAGTGTTACATCAAACCTGTCATTATCAAGAATGTATCTAGATATATTCCAAACTCGATGAAGAAAATTGAATACAACGAGACGTATATGAAACGCCACTCTAACATTATCACCTGTGGATACGAATTAATGCAAAGACTCATTAACGATAATGAGATCTACCATGAAGTAAACGAAGAAATGTTTCGGTATAAGGTCGATAAATGACAAGCTACTGTACAACGAGTAGTACCTCCTCACAATGTATGATAAATCCCATATCCTGAAAATCTTGGACCATGGAAAGCCATTTGATGTTACTTACAAATCATTCTGAACTATATGAATAATGTGAAGATGTCTTGGATGATTTCGCTAAAACGTATGGATTGAAACAACCTCGGAATCTCCTACTACATCTATTGTGATTCAAAACTACGAATACTGCTAAGGGACTTTTAATCAAAGAAAGAATGTTGTTGACTAATGACATACAATTGAGACTTGTGAATGAACGAAATGATGTACAAATATGTCTAGTATGATCCAAAATACGATGTTATACCTTGCAAAGGAACTTAAGTTATGGTTGTTGAATCTGAGCGGGAACCTACGAAATGGATTGTTGGATGCCTTGCCTATTAATCTCTTGGAGAAAGAACGAGTTTGATAACATCGACAGTTTGAGAATACGTATCCGTTTGGACAATGAGGTAATTATGGTTTAACCAAATGAACATGACACGGTCATGATAAAGGTGAGATCACTACGAAATGTTAAACGTTGACCATTAGAAGAATTTCGAGGACGAAATTCCTTTAAGGGGCGGAGAAATGTAACGCCCTAAAACATACCCTAAAATTTTTAATGAATAAATAATTAATTAATCAAATTTGTTTTGATTAAAAATAAATTTTTGTTGGGCCTTGGGCCAAAATAAAATATGTTTTGATATCCAATATCATGATCCGGATAAATCTCATAGAGATTAATCCAATATGTTGACTTACTGTGTGACCTTGATTGGGAACCTGAGTACAGACCCAAATCAAGGATAAATTAAGAAATTTATTTATGATATGAACTTTGAAATGATTTATTGAAATAAATCATGAGAATAAATAATATGAATGAAATGTAAGAACCTTTTTGAGTAAAGGTCAATTAAATCAATTTTGACTCTGTCAAAGTCAAACACCCAAAAATATGATGTCGGAAAAAGTATTACAAATAAATATAAAAATTATATCGTTGGATAGAGTTAAAATGGACGATCACAACGGTGCAAACGGATTTCAATTCGGAGAAAGTTAAACCAAAAAGTGTTCCCCGACTGGGACCAAATTAGTCCCAATCAGGGACTTGCGTTTGGAATTGTAGAGACAGGCCGTCCGCTCCACTGAGATGCCAAAACAGGAGATCACCGTGTCTTTTTCCTCTTCCTTCTCCTATAAAATACTACCACAACTCCCTCCATTCTTCACCATTTCTTACAAAGTTTCATTCTATTCTGTTGCTGGGAGTGAGGAGAACGTGGTGGTTCTGTCGTATTGGTGTGAGGTCGCCGGAGTTGAGAGTAATCATCGCCGGAAGTTTCGCCGGAAAATATCCAAAACCTTCGTTAAGCTTCGAGGTAAGCCCGTAGATATATCTAATGACTAGAATGTTCATATAGGTCGTTTCTACGTTCATAAATGGTCATTTGGTTGAGTTTTGTGTTTGACATGTTTGAAGAACTAAGAATCATAAACCATGAAATTGATGTTAAAATTATGAATTAATGATGCTAAAATGATCTATGAACCTTGGAGAACACTTTTATATACTTTAATTGAAGTTTGGTGAGTAAAAGTGACATTTCCGCAAGTTGGCTCGAGGTAGAAGACGATGGATAATCGATTATCAACTTGAAAATTGATTATTCATCGTTCTGCAGATTTTTGTAACAAAGCTGAGCAACAGTCGATTATCAGAATGTGATAATCGATTGTCAGCCCTCTCTGAAGTTTGATAATCGATTATCAAAGTGTGATAATCGATTATCAGCCCATTCTGAACATCAGACAGTAGATTATCAAAAGTGACAGTAGACTGTCTCCCTACACTATTGAAGAAAATGAAGCTAATAGTTAATAATTGAATTTCCTATCATAGATTAATCAGTTATTGTTTAGAAAACATGATTTTTGAACTATGAAATCCTATTTTTGATACCAATTAATTATGCATAATATAACTATGATTTTGTATAATAAAAATGAGGTTTTTGGCATATAAAATACTATGTGATGCATAACGGTAAGTTCGGGTGTTAACACTCGAGACTAGGCCGCTGTTTGTTATCAAATGTTATGTTGATTGATGATTATGATGAATGATTATTATGATGAAACTACTGATTAAAATGATTATTGAAGATTAAATTATGAATTGAAATGAATATGTTGATGATTATGAAATGATTTGAATTCTAAGGATATCTAGAAGAACTCTAAGATATACCTAGGTCGACGTTGGTTTCTAAGACTATCTAGAAGACCTCTAAGATGACTTAGAAATGGGCCTTGCGGGTATAATTATGAATATTCGGTGGCCTGGGTTAAAACGTACGTACGGGATCCATAACCAAACTAGAGGAACTCGTTTGGGGATGCCACCCAACCCGACAGTTAGTATCCTACTATTCGGTTTTCTGGATTTGTACCTTAAGCGAAGGCTAGTTTAAGAGTTGGTAAATCAATCGGAATATATGTACCTTAAACTAATGACCTAGCTTAAGAGTTGGTTAGAAGTACCTTAAACTCTAATAAGTTTAAGAGTTGGATAAAAGTACATTAAAACTAGAATTAGTTTAAGAGTTGGATAGAAGTACCTTAAACTAGAACTAGTTTAAGAGTTGGTAAACATTAAAAAGATTGGCCTTAGACTAAGAACAGTTTAAGGATATTAATAGGATGTTGAATGTTGAATATGAATATTGAATGACGAATGTTGAATATTGATTATTGTATATTTGAACATTGTGTGCATGATATCAAATGATTTGATTATGAATTTAGATTCAAGTTATATGGATGTTCGACGCATTAGATATGCTTACTCAGCTTTACCGCTGAGCGTGTAGTGTGTTTTATTTGCTACACGCAGGTAAGCAGAAAGCACAATGTGATCCTGGCGGCAGATGGGGCGAGATTGTCGGGATGGATGTGACAAGTTTGAAATGATTTATGATATGTCAAAATTAAATTCACTTCCGCAATATTGTTGAATACTCCGTACTGTATATGTTATGAAAAATTATTGGGATTAATAAAGTGTGTTTGAAAAGTTTTAAATTTTTACGATTACCAAGTTAATACTTTAGTCCGGAAGGGGCTGCAGACCTGGACGGATTAGGGTGTTACATTTTGGCCTTTGAATTGCATGACTCCGGGCCGTGTGGAGAGTTGACAATCCTCCATATCGTGGTTAAGGAAATGAATCGACTCGGCCTTTGATTGATTTTTTCTATTCTTAAGTGCGTAAGTTACGTAATATATTGTCTACGTGCCTATTATACGTGTAATGTTCAATTTGTGTTTGTTCTCTTTTTCATTTTGTTTCGGGTTCTTGGTGGTGTTTCTTGGGTTACTTTTGTTGGAGTAGATGATTATCTTTAGAGCTTGTTTTCCCCCATTTAATCAAAAAACCAAAAAAATAAGAAAATATAAAAAACCAAAAAATATTTACTTTTTATTCAAACCCCCTTTGTGTTGTGTTTAAGTTATATTATAAGTTCTTTGTTTATATAAGTTTTATTTATAAGTTTTATACGTCTTATCATATGTTTAGTAGTTAGTTTGTTTTGTTTAGTGACAACGTGTGTGCATGCTAATTTGGTTTTAAAAAGTACAAACTTTCTCCGTGGGATCGACTCTTACTTGCCCTAGCTATAGTTTTTATTTGATTATATCTTGGGGGTTAGTTAAGGATACTTTATAAATTTTTAATTTGTTTTGGACCGTAGGACAAGTCCCCAACAAATTTTGGCGCCGTTGCCGGGGAAATTGTTTTGTAAAAAAAATCAGTTTCGTATGCATATGTGTTCTTGTAAGAATGTTGTAAATTCTTTATCTTTACTTTTATTTTTTACCTTTATTGTATCTTAGAGTACATATGTGATTTATTAGAGAGCTAGAATAAACTATTTTTTTGTAAAAAAAAACATATATGTTGTTGTCAATTGTTGTATTTTATGCTTTTTTTCTCTACTGTTCATATATGTTATATTTAAATTGCGTTGATGTTGTATAATAGTATGTACAGCTTGTGTGTAATCATTTTGTATGTCTTAGTGGCTGATTTTCTAAACGAAAAAAAAGAGAGAAACTCAAGTGTTTTTACTTCCTGATTTTTCTCAAAATCTGCAGTATTAGCTCTATGGTTTGATGTTTTTGTCCCTTAGAGTGCTCCATATGCTTGAAATTTAAAATATCATTGCTCTATCTTGCTTGGGGACAATACTTAGAAGCATATCATGAGGTTTCTATGCTGATTTTGATGCCTATTGTGCTGAATTTTTGATAAAAACTGATCCAAGTGCTGTTTTTTTTTAAAAAAATCTGCATTCTTTTTTATGCGCATGCTGATTTTTGTGTTCCAAGATGCCTATATGCTGAATTTTGAAGTTTCATTCTTAAAAACTTGCATGGGAACTTATGTGAGAGCATTTAGCATGCGTTTTTAATCTTGTCTTGATCGATCTATGCTCCGTGTTGCTCTCAAATTGAAAAAAAATGCAGAAATCTATTTCAAGAAGACTTTGAAGCCTATTTGTGCAACTTTAAATCTGATTTTTCCATTCTTAATGGAGCTTAAAAATGCTATTCTTAGAGTTGAATTCAATTCTTGATGCTTATCTTGTTTTTATCTTTTTGGTTGTTTTAAAGAAACACACTTGCTTTACTACTTCATGCCTTTAGTGAATATTTGTTTGCAAGTAGTAAACTGTGTCTAGCCAAAGACATTAAATCGGGCGGCTTATGGGAGGCAACCCACTATCTTTTTAAGTTTTTTTTTAAAAAATCTTTTTACTTCTAACTTCTAGTAATTGTTGTACTTTTTTTTCTTCTTCTCTTATAGTTGTTGATTGCATTTTTTTTCCTTCCTAATTTTTTTTAACATAACCCACTTACTTTTATAGCGTTTTTAATTTTTCTTTAAGCTCCTTATGCTTACTACTAACTTTAACTTGTTGTTGTACTTAATTTTTCTCCCCTTGTAATGGTTAATTTGGTTTTTATTCTCTTTCTTTTAATAACTAACGCACTTTTCTTGTAATTGTTTTTCCAAATCGATCTAGTTGTACTTATTGTAATTATAGGATTATTTTTTTTCTCTCTTTCATTTAGTTTTTTTTAATGTATAAAATCAAAACAAAAAAAAATATCTTGTTGAGCTTAATTGTTTATTTTTACTTTACTTGTGCTTCTAACCATCTCCTTTGAGAGTTTTTTGTAAGATTCGTTGAGATTTAGGTGGAAGCAAAATGTTTGGAGTAAACATCTGCACATTAAGGTGCAAAAAAAAGATGTGATTTGGAACAAAAACTCCGAGTGCTCGAGTGTTGGTATATTGTCTATCTTATGTTTTTTGAAGTCTTGAGTGTTTACATTTGATCATTTATTGCTGAAATCTAAAAATTTTGCACTTTTAAGGCTGATTTTTGAGTACCAATGGAAAAATTCTGCACTTCTCAATTTGATTTTTGGGCTATAAACTGAAAATATGCACCTTGTAAGCTTGTTTTTTTGAGTGTAGAATGAAAATTCTACACTTTTCACGGCTTACATGTGCTAAAATAGAAAAAAATTACATATTTGAAATCTTATTTGTTGTTCTTCAACGCTAAAATACTTGGTCTTAGCCTTCTTTTTGCTGATTTTTAGGCCCAAGAAAAGCATGATAAGGAACGGGGAATGATGAATTGATGTTGCGTATACTTTTTTAAACTTGATTCCCCATACCCTCTTCTCTCTTGGCTCATTCTCTTGGTTATATCATTATTATTTATTTGCATATCATTTAGATGCATCGAGGACTATGCATGATTTAAGTGTGGGGGGAGATTCTCATGTTTGTTCTGTTGTTTTGGAAGGTTGATTTTTGGGCAAATTTTTTCAAAAAAAAAAGAATAAGTTTTGGGTCCAATTTTTTTTTGTTATTCTTAGTTGCATATCTCCTTATTTAGAGCATTGTTTTTAAAAATGACCCAAAAACCTCATTGTTTTTTCTTGTGCTTTATTCTGAAAGATGACAAATGTTCTTTTTAAACCCGCATTGCGTCTTATGCTCTTTTCTTGGTAAAAAATGACCTTCAAAAAGTTTGAAATCCTTCTAGGTTTCCTTTAGATTTTTGTTTTTTCTAGAACTGGTCATCCACATATTATCTAGATGCTATTTTAGTCAACCTTGTTTGATATTTAAATTTGAAAAAGAACCGGTTTTAGGAATCTTTTAATTTATAGAAAATGTAAGTTTTTTTTTAATCTTTTAGGCTTCTTTTTCAATCTTTGCTACCGTTTCCATTGAGACTTTCTGAACCATAGGATTCCCTTAGAAAACTTTTTTGTGGCAACTTTAGAGTATTTTTTTTAGAACCCGGTATATCCATTGTTTAGTTCTCCATCCTTGTAAGATTTTTAGCTCTCTTTGTTTTAAAAATTTTTTGGGCATAAAGTCTTTGGCGTGGGTGTGTAAGGTGCATTTTGTTCTTCTTGATGATGATAAAAAAGTTTTGTTTCTTTTTGGTCTTTTGAACGAGGACGTTCAAGTCTTAAGTGTGGGGGTATTTGATAAGTCGGGTTTGGATTAGTTCTTTTTATTCTTTTTTAGGCATTTTTAAGATTTTTAGAGTTTAATTTTTAGTTGTTTAGCTTAGTTTTATTTTAATTTTATTTTTACACTCTTTTTATTTTCTCTCAAAAATAGTAACTTTTTAATCATTTTTTTACATTTCTTTTATTTTTATTCTATTTTTCCTAACCCAAATTATCAGATATCTTATTTGTGGAGAAAGTGCAGCATAAGGCCAAAGTGCAGTTCAAGTTTAAAAAGAAGAGATCAAAATTGGGTTGAAGCTCAATCCATCATCAACAACAATAACCGGCCCATTCCTCCTCTGCTTTTTAATTCGCACAACTAAAAGAAGAAAAAAAAAGTCTACGACTCATTCTTCTTCGCCATTGTCAACGGAGCGCAGCGCCCAAATCAAACGCATAACTCCTCCAACGTTCGGCTCCATCAATTGCGCAGTAATCAATTGTCAACGCGAAGAATTCAGCTCCTCCTTGCTATAAATTGAAGAGAATCGACACATATGAAGGGGGGAACTCACACAGAGAATAAAACAAGAATAAAGCAGCGGCTTGGCCGCTGCTATGGTGGTCGCCGTCGATGGTGGCAGGTGGCGCGGCGAACGGCCGGCATACGGGCAGCAGCTCCAGCTCCGGTGGGCAGCCTCCATCACAGCTCTAGTTTACTCAATTTGTTCATCTTCTTCAACAATTGGTAACTCTTATTTGTCAATTTCTTTTTCTTCTCCAATTTTTTGTTTTTTATTCAATTTTACATTTATTGTTTGTTGTGTTTGTTCCAAATATTCCAAAAATGGTTGGTGTTCTTTATGGGTTTTTTTATGTCTATATTAAATCCCTTATGAATGAGAATTGATTCAAACTAGTTTTCTTCAATTATTGAGCAAATTATTGTTGAATTGGTTGAATTACATAATTTGATTTCATAAGTAGGTTGGTATGTGGAATTCGGTTTTTGTTGAAGCTATTTTAGCTCCATAAGGTAGTTAAATGAACTCCGAATTCATACGTGATTCTTTATCGTGCCTTGTGTTCGTTGATTTTAAAGATTTTGGACTTCTTAGCCCCATAAGTTGATTCATTTTTCTTAGAATTCGTTATTGAGTGATTATTATGTTTTCAAGTGTTTGTTTGTTATTTTCATTGAGTTGAGGTTGTTTAAGCTCAAAAACAATTCTCAATTTATTGAAAATATGTTGTGTTCATCTACGTGAATAGAAAAAATGTCATTGGTTTGAGAAGTTCATGGAAATCTGTAAAATGTGCTCATCATTAGGAGAAAAAGTTTATTAAAATACATAAGGTATTGGCGGTTTGTGAATAGATTATGTATGAGAGTTGAATGCATAATAGATTCTCTCTTTTATAAACTTTTTCTATAGTGGAAGTATGTTCTCATGCTTGAATAGAGAGTTGGGGTTCTAAGGTATATTTCAAAACGGGCTTTTGAATTGCATGACTCCGGGCCGTGTCGAGAGTTGACAATCCTCCATATCGTGGTTAAGGAAATGAATCGACTCGGCCTTTGATTGATTTTTTCTATTCTTAAGTGCGTAAGTTACGTAATATATTGTCTACGTGCCTATTATACGTGTAATGTTCAATTTGTTTTTGTTCTCTCTTTTCATTTTGTTTCGGGTTCTTGGTGGTGTTTCTTGGGTTACTTTTGTTGGAGTAGATGATTATCTTTAGAGCTTGTTTTCCCCCATTTAATCAAAAAACCAAAAAAATAAGAAAATATAAAAAACCAAAAAATATTTACTTTTTATTCAAACCCCGCCTTTGTGTTGTGTTTAAGTTATATTATAAGTTCTTTGTTTATATAAATTTTATTTATAAGTTTTATACGTCTTATCATATGTTTAGTAGTTGGTTTGTTTTTTTAGTGACAACGTGTGTGCATGCTAATTTGGTTTTAAAAAGTACAAACTTTCTCTGTGGGATCGATACTTACTTGCCCTAGCTATAGTTTTTATTTGATTATATCTTGAGGGTTAGTTAAGGATATTTTATAAAATTTTAATTTGTTTTGGACCGTACGACAAGTCCGCAACAGGAAGATAACATAGATTTGTATGTCTTTGTTCGATTTATGATGCAATACTTGAGGGGGAACTAGCCTTGTATGATGCATATCTCCTAATGGGTTTGTCATTATCAAAAAGGGGGAAATTGTTGGACAATGTGCTATCATGAATTTATATTTTTGCAATGTCCTTTACCTATTGTATTTTAGGTTTTGATAATCACAAAAGGGTGACAAAACATCATCATCATTTTGTGCATCAAGGCTAAGAATCAAAGCTACAACAACTTCATATCCGTCGTGAAGAAGGGACTTGAGCATCGGTGGAAGGAACGAGACCGAAGAGGTTGTTTCCTTAGTTGGGTAGTGTTTTAGGTCTTAGATTTTGTGTTAAAGAGTATGGCATCTATAAGGTTCATTCCCTTATCATCCTGCCTTTAAAACACATTTTTTTCAGCAAACTATTCAAATAAGTTGAAAACTATTCGAATAAATTCCTGAACTTCTATTCTGACTTAGTTGAATAAATCCAGAACTAGTTGAATAAGTCAGATTGCAGTTTCACCACAACTAGTCGACTAAGTCAAGGACTTTGTCGAATAGTTCGGCAGTTTCAACTCTTAAACGACCATTTTTTTCAAATCTTCTGGTAGATACTCCGTCCTATCCTTATTTAAACTACCTTATCTCGTGTTTTTGGCCAAGAATATACATTGAAAACACTTCAAAAACATTTCCTTTGAATATCCAAAGAGATTCTACTCAATCCCCTCCTTATATCCAAGCAAGGCAATTGTTTTGATTGCTAAATAATTTCTTGCTTGAGTTTTTTCTCATTCTGAAGTCCGGCGACGTCGGCCGGCGGTGGTCGCCGGAGTCCAGCAACGGCGACTGGGGGTGGCCGGAGGTGGCGGCAGCCGGCGGTGGTCGCCGGAGTCCGGCGGCGACGACCGGCGGCAGGCGGCGGTCAATGCTGGCGGTCAACGATCAAAGTCTAGTCAGCACCCTTCCTTTGATTTTATTTTTTCAAAAAAAATTTAAAGTATTGAAAAAATATGGTGAGTTTTGCCTTACAGTTTGATGAGCTTTGTAGTTATCTTTGGTGAGCTTTGAAGTGGCTAGTGGTGAGCTTTGCGTCATCTCACCGAAGCATGTTATCTCACCATAAGGTGTCATCTCACTGGAGTCAATCCCTATATATATATATATATATATATATATATATATATATATATATATATATATATATATTATATATATATATATATATATATATATATATATATATATATATATATATATATATATATATATATATATATATATATATATATATATATATATATATATATATATATGATAGCAGCAAGGAGGAGATTCACCTCCAGAGTTGGGAATCTCCTCCTCGTAGCCTCCATAGCCAAAGCTCTTTCAGCGCCGGGAGGCTCGCGGAACCTCGACGGCGCTAATGGATCCATCTCCCTCTCACAAGATCTCGTCCTCAGAGTCCTCCGCCGCAACTACCTCCACGTCTCCAACAAGCTGGATTTCTTCCGATGGTGCTCTCTCCGCCCCGGATTCAGGCACTCCGCCGCCACCTACTCCCAGATTTTCAGAACTCTTTGCCGTTGCGGCGGCCACCACGAGGAGATCGCCGCCCTCCTCGACTCCATGAGGCGCGACGGCGCTCAGCTCGACTCCGCCACCTTCAAATTGCTTCTCCACTCGTTCATAAGATCCGGTAAGTACGACTCCCCGCTGGAAATTCTGGATTTAGTTGAAAGCAATTTCAGGGACGACATTGCTCGCAGTCAATTGAGCAATGTAGTTTATAACTCCGTTGTGATAGCGCTTGTCCGTAAGAATCAGCTAAGCACGGCTTTATCCATATTCTTGAAGCTATTAGACTCCAATTCTAGTATTGATGATAGTAAGAATGGGGATTTCATAGAAGATACCATTTCGTGTAACGAACTACTGGTTGGTCTCAAGAAGGCTGACATGAGAGCTGAATTCGTGCATATCTTTGATAAGCTCAGAGAAAGGAAGAATCCTTGCCCCTTAGACAGATGGGGTTATAATATATGCATTCATGCTTTTGGTCTATGGGGAAATCTGGGGATTTCTCTGATACTATTTAAGGAGATGAAGGAGAGGGGTGATGCATTTGCTCCTGACATCTGCACTTATAACAGCCTAATTCAAGTCCTCTGCATGCTGGGGAAAGTGAAGGATGCTCTCATTGTCTGGGAAGAGCTGAAGAACTCCTCAGGTCTGGAACCAGATTACTTCACTTACCGAATTCTCATCCATGGCTGCTCGAAGTCGTACATGGTGAACGATGCCATGAAGATTTTCAGTTAGATGAAGTTTAACGGCTTGCGCGCGGATACGGTTGTGTATAACTCACTCATGAATGGATTGATGAAGGCTGGGAAGTTAACGGATGCATGCAATCTGTTTGAGAGAATGGTTGAAGAAGATGGTGTTCGTGCCAGCTGTTGGACCTATAACATTCTCATTGATGGCTTGTTTAAGAACGGAAGGGATGTGGCTGCTTATACACTCTTCTCTGATCTGAAGAAGAAGAGCAACAATTTCGTGGATGGGATTAGTTACAGCATCGTCGTTTTGCATCTCTGCCAGAAAGGCATGCTTGAGAAAGCAATGGAGTTGGTGAATGAGATGGAAGGCAGAGGTTTTACTGTTGATTTGGTCACTATCACTTCACTATTGATTGCAATTTACCGCGAGGGGCACTGGGACTGTATGGAGAGGCTTATGAAGCACATTAGGTATAGCAACTTAGTTCCCATTGTTTTAAGGTGGAAAGCCTCCATGGAGGCTATGCTAGAAGCTAGATAGAGCAAGGAAAAGGATTTCACCCCAATGTTTCCATATAAGGGCAATTTCACTGATGTTTTAGGCACTGGAGATTCAGTAGAGACCGAGGCTTACGACGGTGATAATGAAACTGACCCTTGGTCATCTTCACCTTACATGGATTTTCTAGCCAGCCAAACGAGCCTGGACACTCTCCAACCCCATATGTTCACACTTTCCAAAGGAAAACGCGTTAACGGTAAGAACCAAGATTCATTCGACATGGACATGGTGAATACCTTCCTGTCCATATTCCTCGCCAAGGGGAAACTGAGCTTAGCTTGTAAACTATTCGAGATTTTCACAAACGCGGGGAGTAAGGACCCCACCAGTTACACATACAACTCCATGATGAGTTCGTTTGTCATGAAGGGATACCTCAATGAAGCGTGGGGGGTTTTCCATGAAATGGGAGACAAATTTTGTCCAGCAGACATAGCAACGTACAACGTGATCATTCAAGGTTTAGGAAAGATGGGTAGGTCTGATCTGGCAAGCGCCGTTCTTGATAGACTGATGAAGAAGGGGGGAGGGTACCTTGACATTGTGATGTACAACACGTTGATTAACGTGCTGGGGAAAGGGGGCCGAATCGACGAAGCAAACATGGTTTTTGGACAGATGAAGAGGGTGGGGATAAATCCTGATGTTGTCACTTACAACACTCTTATTGAGGTTCACAGTAGGGCGGGGAGACTTGAGGAAGCCTACAAGTTTTTGAAGCTCATGTTGGACGCCGGGTGTGTGCCAAACAATGTGACCGACACCATCCTGGAATCCCTCGACAAGGAGATTGAAAATGTACGTTCCCGGAAGGCGTCGCTTAAGAACCCGCCTTAATGTCATATGCTTCCTTGTGAATTGCTGCTTTGGGATGCCTATAAACTGTGTTTTTTGGGGACGCTTACACTATGTTTGGTATTATAAATGCAGAAGGAAAAAGGTAGGGGAAATATATATATATATATATATATATATATATATATATATATATATTATATATATATATATATATATATATATATATATATATATATATATATATATATATATATATATATATATATATATATATATATATATATATATATAACCCGAAGAAGATCCACCAAAATCGGTGGGGTAAGGTCCAGGCCGCCCTTACCAATTTTATTAGATAAAAAAATGATAACACGTTCGAGGAGGACTAGACCGAGGCCTCGAAGGTAGGACAAAATACATTAAAAGGACAGTTACAACAAAAGTAAAAACTGGCACAAAATACAAAACTGTAGCCCAAGAGAGGACGGAAATCAATCTGTAGAACGGAAAGCCCAATCCCTAATTACCCTTCCACTGAGCGCCCGGATTTGAATCCTTTCATGGATTAGTTCCCGATCGTAGATCATCCATTTCTTGTGTCTGTATTTCCAGCACCAGGATTGAAGGTTACTAATAATGTCCTTGGTGATGTCCTCGACCCTGCATTTGTTATTCCCAAAGTTAACAGCTGCATAATGCTTCCAGATGTTCCAGCCGATGATGCCTGGTGCTATCCTTTTAAGGTTCCCTCTAAGCGTGTGATTGTTGCCTCGCAAGTTCCATTCAAGGAGATGTTGCTTGAAGGAGATGTTATCTTTGAGAATTGGCCCATCTAAAAGGTAAGCAAACGTGCTCCAAATATTTCTGATATTTGGGCATTGAAGGAGGCAGTGGTTCAAAGATCCCTCATGATTAAGGCAGAAAGGGCATATGGAAGGGTAGCTGTAAGAGAACCTAGTTAGGTTTTCTGGCCAAGGGAGTGATATATAATTTGTTTTCCAGAGAAAGAGCCTGACTTTAGGGATTTGTAGCTTGTTCCAGTTAAAATTGTTACTCATTTGGGCTGTCTCTTCCCCCCTGCAGAAGTTGAAAGCCTTTTTAAGGGAAAATTTATTATTCTCTAAGGGAGGAGACTCACAGTGCTCGAGTGCTTGATGATGTATTCTGCAAATTCTTTTCTTAACTGTAGAGTCCGTAAGTCTTTCAGTTCTAAAAGTATCTCCATATTTGTTTCTCATAAAATTAGCCCATTTGCTGTCCTCATTATGATATTTCCACCAGAGCTTAATAGAATAAGCCTTCTGAACCTCCTTTAAGTTTCTGATTCCCAGCCCCCCCTCCATCTCTGGAAGACAAATCATTTCCCAGGATTTCCAGTGGTATTTGGGTTTGTCCCTGCTGTAGCCCCATAGGAAATTATTCATTTTTCTATGAATACTGTTGATGACAGAATTAGGGAGGGTATGAACTGCAAGAATGTGTAGAGGAATGGCTGAAAGAACATGTTTGATAAGTACTAGTCTACCCATTTGATTAAGAGTCTTGCTAAACCAGTTATGAAGGTAGAACTCAAAATGGTTGATCAGCTCCTTACAATCATCTTTTCTCAAGATCCCTTTACATATAGGTGCCCCAAGATATCTAAAGGGAATTTGACCATGTTGCATTCCCAGAATTCTCCCCATTTTGTTAATATCTGAACTGGAGCATTTTTTACCACAATAAAATCGACTTTTAGAGTAGTTTATAACCTGGCCAGATGCATCTAGGTAGGTCTTCAAAAGGCTCACCAATTTCTTAAGATTAACCCCATCTCCTTTAGTGAAGATAATAATATCATCAGCAAAACCCAAATGGCTGACAATCAGATCCCTTCCAGTGTTATAATGATTAATGATACCTTTATTCATTGATTGGTTGAGAATGCAGCTCAGACCTTCACTGGAAAGAATGAATAGTAGAGGAGAAAGTGGATCCCCCTGCTTGACACCCCTTTGCATCTTAAAAAAGCCACAAGGACTACCATTAATTAGGATAGAGATGTGAGTAGCAAAAAGGTTAGCCATTAGAAGTTCACAGGCTTTCCCAGAGAAACCCAAAGACTGAAGAACAAAGGTGATAAAATCTCATTCCATGTTATCAAAAGCCTTTGCCATATCTAGCTTTAAGATAATATTTCCCCCTCTTGTCTTGTTGTCAATCTTGTGAACCATTTCTTCAGTGAGAAGAATCTGTTCTTCAATGCCCTTATTCTGTTGAAATCTTGTCTGCTCAAAAGATATGATTTTAGGGAGAATCTTTTGGAGTCTATTGGCCAGGATCTTTGTGTTTATCTTGCTCATGAAAGTGGATAGAGAAATGGGTCTATAATCACTGAAATTTTTTGGGTCCTCCTTTTTGGGGATCAAGGTTAAGAAAGTACTTCCATAACTTTTAGGGACAGGGATCCCTAAAAACAATTCTTGGGAGGCACTGATAATGTCTTCCTTGACAATGTCCCAGCAGGATTTAAAAAATTTGCCATTGAAACCATCCGGACCAGGAGCACTATCAGGATTCAGATTCCAAACCACTTCCTTAATCTCCTCTCCGGTAGGTACTTTAGTCAACTCCAGGTTGTCAGCCTCTGTAACTCTTACTTCCAAGTACTCCTTGATAGGGTTAAGATTGATAATCTTCTTACTATAGAAAAGCTGGGAGAAATGATCAACTGCTAATTTTTGGATTTCCTCTGATTTGTTGATAGGATCCCCCTTATTATTATCAATGGTTTTGATTGTGGTTCATCCAAAATGGTTTTAGAGAGAAGGCAGAGAATTCCGGCGTCCTGGCCGGAAAAGTCTCAGGCCACGGAAAATTTTCAATCCACATTACAAAAACCATCTGTTTCTAAACGTCCACACTCCACAAAATACTTTTCAGATCTTTTTGCAGCATCAAACTCTTCAAAGGTTGGGAAAGTTGAAGGATTCTACAAAGGAGCACCATCTGTGAGCTTCTCCAGCGCTGATGAAGAAACACTGGAGGCCAAAATGCACTTTTCTGCAGTTGGGAGATTCAAAGGATACATTCCCCTCTCAATGCTAAAAGATTTCTTGCTTAAAGTGGGCTTCCTGTACTTCAGGATTAGGAGAATCTCAGAAAGAGATATTCTCTTTACCTTCAAAGAAGAAAAGGACTATATAAGACTTATTCAAAGGAGATACTGGTATGTTGAGAAATACCATTTCTATGTTTTTAAATGGACAAGAAACTACAAAAGTTCTACAGACTGCCCTATTTTTCCTGTCTGGGTTACTTTGCATGGGTTGCCCCTTCATCTTATAGATTATCAAGCCCTTTTCTCTATTGCCAGTCTTCTTGGGAAACCAATTATGTTGGATGATTATACTGTTAATAGAGATAGAAGAGAGAATGCAAGATTTTGTGTTGAAATGGATACTCCTCTCCCTCCCCCACCTATGGTGCACATTAGACTGGGGGCTAATGACCTTTTCCTTAAATGCTCATATGAAAAATTCCCTCCCTATTGTTCTACCTGTCTGAAATTTGGTCACAAATCTGGAACCTCCTGTGCCTTTTTCACCGGAAAAGCTCCCTCCGGCGAGGGCAATAAGGGCAGTTTCGAAAGTATCAATGTACCTGCAGATTCTTGGATAAAAGTTACAAGGAAGAAGTCAAAACCTGTTCAGCAAGAGAAGGCTCCACCCTCTGTCAAGGGCCCTGGTCCTATTTTATTTAAATGGAGGGCCAAAAATAGCCTCAATAATAGGTTTTCCCCAAACCTATTAGACATTTTTGACAGCCAAGATTTAAACAAGGACCCACCCAACCCCCCTTCTGATTTTGCCTCACCCCTCCTGCAAATATCACTCCCCTCCAACTTGCAGGATTCCATTTTGGAAAAGCAATTTTTTCCCACTTTGTCAGAAGCTAAGGAATATATAGCCAAGTCAAAAGGACAAAAACTCAAATCCAAAGAGGGATCTATTATTTCTCAGAACTTGCCTATTCATAAAGGATATTTGGATGATTGTCTTCACACTCACTCCACTCCTTTGGGATCAGGGCCTAACTTTGAGGGTTTTATCTCTCCCTGTTCTTCTGACAAAGACTCCTGGGATTTTGGCAAACACTCAAATGATGGAGAAAAAGTAGAACTGATGGACAAATCAGATATTGAGCCTGCCTTCTTCAAAACCCCTTCACCATGCTCCATTCCTCTTTCTATTCCCTGTGCAAGGAAGAAGAAATACTTTGATGTTACTAGAACTATTTTTACAAGAAGTAAGAAGGGACACAAAGACTTTTATTTCCTTAGTCTCAAATGATAGTGCTCTTTTGGAATGTCTGTGGAGTTAGATCCTCTCTCAAAAGGATTAAAAATCTTAACAAATTGTACAGAACTAACTTCTTGGCTGTTATTGAACCTATTGTCTCCAATGATCAATTGGATAGCTACAGAATTAAACTGGGTTTCTCTCAGGCTCATTCCTCCTCAAATAACAAGATTTGGGTTTTTTGGCACATGGATCACCTCAATCTTATTTCTATTCTGGACAAGGACCAACATCTTACTTGTCATTTTAGAAACTTGGTTTTGCACAAAGATACCATTATTACATCTGTCTATGGGCAACACACTGGAAGAGAAAGAAAAACCCTATGGAACAACCTCTGCTCTATGATTCCCAGCCATGAATGGATTGTGGGTGGGGATTTCAACGCTGTGTCTAATCTCTCTGAACACTCTGGAAGAATATCACCCCTACAATCAGACATGGATGACCTCAATGACTGCCTTGAAAATTGTGGGCTTATCAACCCTCAGCTGATTGGCAACTTATTTACCTGGTCAGGTAATAGAAGCAGAGGTAGAGTTCAAAGGAGATTAGATAGAGCAGTAGTTAATGGCACTTTGATGAACAATTATGATGACATCACTGTTACTCACCTCAGCTCCACTACATCTGATCACAAGCCTATCCTCCTCCAATGTCTTCAAAATCAGAGTTATGGTCCCAAACCTTTCAGATTCCAGAACATGTGGATGAATCACAATAATTTTCTACAAGTTATTTCTGATTTTTGGAAATCTAGGTCCTATTTGGGAGGCATGCATGGGCTAGCTTCTAAACTTAAAGGACTGAAAGCTGTGCTTAAAGAGTGGAATCTGAAATCCTTTGGTAATATTCAGGAGAAAATACAAGATGCAGAAAGGTTGGCAACTTCTGCCCAGGAATGCTTTGAAGCTGACCAATCTGATTTCAACAGGGCCAACTATAATAAGGCTAAAGCTGAGCTCATTATGGCTACTGACAATGAGTTCAACTTCTGGAAACAGAAAGCAAACTTAAAGTGGATGGAGGAGGGTGACTCTAACACTAAATTCTTTCATGCCTATGTCAAAGGAAGAAGAACCAAGTCCATGATCAGAGTTATTGAAGATTCTAATGGTAAACCTATTACCAATATTGAAGTGATTAAAAAGATGGCCATTGAGCACTTTTTCAATCAATTCAATAACAGAAAAGCATTTTCAATGTCCCCTATTCTGGCCTACATTACCCCTACCATTACAGAGGAAGACAACAACCTTCTCACAATGATTCCTAGTGATGAAGAGATTAAAAATACAGTTTGGAGCCTCAGCCCAGATAGTGCACCAGGGCCTGATGGGTACAATGGCCACTTCTTTAAATTTTGTTGGGAAATCATTCATAAGGATGTCATTAGTGCAACCCGGGAATTCTTCCTTGGGGTCCCTGTCCCTATCAGCTATGGTAGCACTTTCATCAGTCTTATTCCCAAAATTAATGATCCAAAAAACTTTTGTGATTATAGGCCTATCTCTCTTTCAACTTTTATGAGCAAGATCAACACTAAGATCCTGGCCACTAGACTCCAAAAAATTCTTCATAAGGTGGTTTCAGTTGAACAAACAGGATTTCAAACTCTTAAAGGGGTTGAGGAACAAATCTTACTCACTGAAGAAATGGTACACAGGATTGACAACAACACCAGGAGTGGCAACTTGGTGATCAAACTAGACATGGCTAAGGCTTTTTATAATATGGAATGGGAGTATATCAGTAATATGCTCAGACAAATGGGGTTCTCTGCATTTGTCACTACCCTTCTTTTAGCAAATCTTGAAGCTTCTCACCTCTAATCTTAATAAATGGGAGTCCATGTGGTTTTTTCAAGATGATGAGGGGTGTTAAACAGGGTGACCCCTTATCCCCCCTTCTGTTTATTCTTGCAAGTGAGGGCCTTAGCAGAATGTTAAAGAAAACCATGGAGTCAGGCTACATTTCTCCTTTCAACACTGGTAGGAACATATTAATTAGCCACATGGCTTTTGCTGATGACATTATTATCTTCAGTAAAGGGGATGGTAAGAATCTCAAAAAACTTAAGCATTGCCTTGTCCAATACTTGGAAGCATCTGATCAGGAGATTAACTACTCTAAAAGCAGGTTCTATTGTGGCAAAAAGTGCTCCATTTCTGATATTAACAAGGTTAAAGAGATTCTATGTATGCAGCACAGTCATCTACCTTTCAAATACCCGGGGGCACCAATCTGTAAAGGTAAATTAAAAAAGGAAGACTGCAAAGACTTGCTTAATCATTTCGACTTTTACATACATAGCTGGTTTAGTAAAACACTAAACACTATGGGTAGACTGATCCTGATTAAGCATGTGTTATCAGCAGTACCACTTCACATCATGGCTGTCCACACTCTTCCTATTTCTATCATTAATGTTATTCATAGAAGATTAAGTAACTTCTTTTGGGGAACTAGGAATGACAGATCAAACTACCACTGGAAATGTTGGGAAGCCATGTGTCTGCCATTGAATGAAGGGGGTTGGGACTTAGAAGCTTAAGAGATGTTCAAGAGGCTTATTCAATCAAACTCTGGTGGAACTTCTTTATGGGGGAAAGCAAATGGTCAGAGAGTGAAATTTTTCCGGCAACACTCCGGCTAAGATTCCGACACTCAGCATCTCTGGTACTAATCGTAAACTCCCCAAGCTTTTCTCAGAGTTGTTTTCTCATTCTACATCAATTCCCCTGGGAAAGGTGGAGGGATTTTACAAGGGCATCCCCTCAGCCTCGTTTACATATGAAGAAGAAGGAATATTGGCAGAGAATTTTAAGTTTGCAGTAATTGGGCGCAGTAGCCAAGAGCTTAATCTGCAAGGGCTAAAAGCTTTCCTTCTTAAGGGTGGCTTCAATGGAGGATTCAAAATAAGAAGGGTGTCTGCAAAAACTATCCTTTTCATCTTCACGCAGGAAGCAGACTATGTCAGATTCCTTAGGAAGCAAAACTGGTTTGTTGGCTCTGCTCATCTTCATGTCTGTAAATGGAGTAAGAATCTTAATATGTCTTTTGATAATCCAGTGGTTCCTATTTGGGTTACTTTCAAAAATCTTCCATTACACTTTATCAGTTTTCAATCTTTATTTACTCTTGCATCAACTATTGGACGTCCTATCCAATTAGACGAGAAGACTGCTAACTTGGATAGGGGGGCAGAAGCAAGAGTTCTCATTGAAAGGGATCTTTCATTACCTTTTCCTAATTCAGTGCACCTAAGGATTGGAGATAAGGATCTTATTATCCCCTGCCAGAGAGAAAGTTACCCAGATTATTGCACTTTCTGCAAGAAATTTGGGCATAATTGTGAAGGTTGCAAAAACCTTACCGGAAAGGCAAATCCCGGCAAGGGCAAGAAGGCAGAACAGAAAGAAGATGGGGCCTACCAGTGGAATATTGTTAAGGGTAAGAAAACAAGCACAACCAGGAAAATAAGCTCAACACACCTGCAAAATAAAAAAAGGTGGGTCAGGAAAGAAGGTACAATTGCTCAGACTAGTAGTCATAATACATTTAACCTGCTGGACCAACCCATGGAGCCAATCTCTGCTACAACCATCCCCACACCTGCAGAAATTATAGAGGATCTCTTCCCATCCCTGTCAGAAGCTAAGGCATATGCTAAGAGGAGAATTGCTCCTAGGTCCCCTAGGAATTCATTTAGGCACATCCCATCTTCTTTGGATGACTGTCTTCATACTAGCCCAGATATTGGATTAGGCATATTACTGGACTCTTTGGAAAACCACAAAATATCAGGGAGGCCCAATTTAAATTTGGGTACCATTCAGAGGGGGAAGAAGTTACTATCCTTGATAAATCTAAACTGAGGGATCTGCAAATTTGCACCCCAGCCCCTAACTCAATTTGTGTCTCAGTACCTAAAGCTGAAAGGAAAAAAAGGGGCCAAAATATCCCTAATATGCTCACCAAGAGCATGACAGGGAACAAAGATGTTACTTTTTTCCATTTGCCATGAATTGTATCTTCTGGAATGTTTGTGGGATTAACTCTTCTGTAAATAGACTAATCTCTCTTACTAAGGCTAATAGAGTGGATTTTGTTGCTATCTTGGAACCAATGGCTAAAGAACATAAGGTGAATACAGTTAGGATGAGTCTGGGTTTCACTAACTGTGCTACTGCTCTAAATAACAAATTATGGGTCTTCTGGAGAGGGGACAGACTTATTCTCACCCAGGTCCAAGAGTTCACTCAGATGTACACTTGCCATTTCTGGGACAGCAATCTTAACACAAAATGGAGCATTACCTCAGTTTATGGGAAACATACAGGCATCCAAAGAAGAGAACTGTGGTCGGATCTCATAAATAACATCATTAAAGAACATTTTTGGATAGTTGGAGGTGATTTCAATGCAATAAGCTCTTTGGATGAACATAAAGGTGCTACAACCCCCTCTCTTGCTGACCTGAATGAGTTCAAGGATTGCACTGAAGCAATACCCCTCCTTAGCCCTCCCTTCTCAGGGGGCATATTCACATGGAGTGGAGTAAGGAGTAGGGGCAAAATCTGGAGAAGACTTGACAGAGCCCTAGTGAACACTTTTACTATGAATTTCTTCACTGAAATCAACATCAAACATTGCAGCAAAGCGTCCTCTGATCACAAGGCTCTAATTCTCCTATGCACCATAGATAACTACACTGGGGCCAAACCTTTCAGAAGTCAAGATTTCTGGTTCAATCAACACTGTTTCTTCAGGGTGGTGAAAGAATATTGGGTTAATCAGCCCATGACTGGAGGGATGAAAGGCCTTGCTACAAAACTAAGAGGGCTCAAACCTATTCTTAAAGCCTGGAGTAAAGAGACATTTGGAGACATCTTTCAGGCGGTCAAGGATGCAGAAAGCAAAGCAATGAAAGCGCGGGAAGATTTTGAAGGCAACCCAAGAGATGAACTAAGAACTCTAGTCAACAAAGCAAATGCTGAGCTTATTGAAACTACCAATAGAGAAACCCAATACTGGAAGCAAAAGGCACACATTAAATGGATGGAACTAGGTGATCAAAGCACTTCTTACTTCCATTCATATGTGAAAGGCAGAAGAAGCGCACTGAAGATCACAAGCATTTTGGATGGAAATGGAAAGAAGACTTTGGAGGTAGAGGCTATTAAAAAGGAGGCAGAGGTTTATTTTAAGGAGGTGTTCAGTGCCTCCAAGAACATTGATCCTGGTCATATCCTAACTTAATTAGCCTTGAGGACAATAATTTCATGTGTAGGATACCAGATGAAGAGGAAATTAAACAGGCAGTTTGGGATTTGAACCCTAACAGTGCAGCTGGCCCTGATGGCTTTAATGGTAACTTCTTCAGAGAATGTTGGAGCATTATTAAAGAGGATGTTGCCAAGGCTACTCAGGAATTCTTTATTGGTGTTCCAGTTCCTGTAGCCTATGGCAGCACCTTCATTACCCTTATACCAAAAAAGGAAGACTGCATACAGTTCTCAGACTACAGGTCTATCTCTCTCTCTACATTTATGAGCAAGATTAATACTAGAATTTTGGCATCTAGGCTGCAGACTCTTTTGTCTAAACTTATCTCTAAGGAACAAGCAGGGTTTCAAAAGGGTATGGGAGTGGAGGATCAAATTCTTATGGCATGTGAAATGGCCCATAGATTAGACAAACACTGTGAAGGGGGAAATGCTATCATCAAACTTGATATGGCAAAGGCCTTTGACAAAATTGAGTGGAGTTTTTTAAAGGGGATATTAGACAGATTTGGTTTCTCACCCAGAGTGCAGGAATTATTGATCTCTAATCTAAAAGGTACTTACATCTCAATTCTAATCAATGGTTGCCCAACTGGTTTTTTCAAGATGAAGAGAGGGGTCAAGCAAGGGGACCCTCTCTCCCCACTGCTATTTATCATTGCTAGTGAAGTCTTCTCGAGGATGATTAAAACATCTATGGAAAGGAAGTGTATCCAAAGGTTCAACACAGGAAGGAATTTCCTTGTCAGCCACTTAGCATATGCTGATGACCTCATAATTTTCTTAAGAGGAGGAATTAGAAACTTCTTAAAATTCAGAGCCTTGATAAAGGAGTACACAGAAGGGTCTAGACAGGAGGTTAACTACAACAAATCTAGATTCTATGTTGGGAGAAAGGTCCTTAACAACAAGATCACCAGAATGGAAGCAGCCTTGGGGATGAAAAGTGATAAAATGCCTTTTAAGTATCTAGGAGTTCCAATTTGCAAGGGAAAGATTAATAAAACACACTGTCAGGGACTCTTAGATCACTTTGAAAAGCATATAACCTCCTGGTATAGCAAAGTGTTGAATCCTATGGGAAGGCTCATCCTCATTAAGCATGTTCTTTCATCAATTCCTTTGCACTACTTGGCTATACATTGTCTGCCTTTATCTATTATCAATCAGCTGAATAGGGTAATGGCTAATTTTTTGTGGGGTTACACAAATGGTAAGGCCAAACATCACTGGAGAAAATGGGAAGCTATTTGCAAACCTAAAGAAGAGGGAGGTCTGGGGTTGAGAAATATCAAGGATCTGCAAAAGGCCTACTCTCTAAGAATATGGTGGAAGGCTCAAACGGGCAATAGTATATGGGAAGAAACACTGGAGGCCAAAATGCACTTTTCTGCAGTTGGGAGATTCAAAGGATACATTCCCCTCTCAATGCTAAAAGATTTCTTGCTTAAAGTGGGCTTCCTGTACTTCAGGATTAGGAGAATCTCAGAAAGAGATATTCTCTTTACCTTCAAAGAAGAAAAGGACTATATAAGACTTATTCAAAGGAGATACTGGTATGTTGAGAAATACCATTTCTATGTTTTTAAATGGACAAGAAACTACAAAAGTTCTACAGACTGCCCTATTTTTCCTGTCTGGGTTACTTTGCATGGGTTGCCCCTTCATCTTATAGATTATCAAGCCCTTTTCTCTATTGCCAGTCTTCTTGGGAAACCAATTATGTTGGATGATTATACTGTTAATAGAGATAGAAGAGAGAATGCAAGATTTTGTGTTGAAATGGATACTTCTCTCCCTCCCCCACCTATGGTGCACATTAGACTGGGGGCTAATGACCTTTTCCTTAAATGCTCATATGAAAAATTCCCTCCCTATTGTTCTACCTGTCTGAAATTTGGTCACAAATCTGGAACCTCCTGTGCCTTTTTCACCGGAAAAGCTCCCTCCGGCGAGGGCAATAAGGGCAGTTTCGAAAGTATCAATGTACCTGCAGATTCTTGGATAAAAGTTACAAGGAAGAAGTCAAAACCTGTTCAGCAAGAGAAGGCTCCACCCTCTGTCAAGGGCCCTGGTCCTATTTTATTTAAATGGAGGGCCAAAAATAGCCTCAATAATAGGTTTTCCCCAAACCTATTAGACATTTTTGACAGCCAAGATTTAAACAAGGACCCACCCAACCCCCCTTCTGATTTTGCCTCACCCCTCCTGCAAATATCACTCCCCTCCAACTTGCAGGATTCCATTTTGGAAAAGCAATTTTTTCCCACTTTGTCAGAAGCTAAGGAATATATAGCCAAGTCAAAAGGACAAAAACTCAAATCCAAAGAGGGATCTATTATTTCTCAGAACTTGCCTATTCATAAAGGATATTTGGATGATTGTCTTCACACTCACTCCACTCCTTTGGGATCAGGGCCTAACTTTGAGGGTTTTATCTCTCCCTGTTCTTCTGACAAAGACTCCTGGGATTTTGGCAGACACTCAAATGATGGAGAAAAAGTAGAACTGATGGACAAATCAGATATTGAGCCTGCCTTCTTCAAAACCCCTTCACCATGCTCCATTCCTCTTTCTATTCCCTGTGCAAGGAAGAAGAAATACTTTGATGTTACTAGAACTATTTTTACAAGAAGTAAGAAGGGACACAAAGACTTTTATTTCCTTAGTCTCAAATGATAGTGCTCTTTTGGAATGTCTGTGGAGTTAGATCCTCTCTCAAAAGGATTAAAAATCTTAACAAATTGTACAGAACTAACTTCTTGGCTGTTATTGAACCTATTGTCTCCAATGATCAATTGGATAGCTACAGAATTAAACTGGGTTTCTCTCAGGCTCATTCCTCCTCAAATAACAAGATTTGGGTTTTTTGGCACATGGATCACCTCAATCTTATTTCTATTCTGGACAAGGACCAACATCTTACTTGTCATTTTAGAAACTTGGTTTTGCACAAAGATACCATTATTACATCTGTCTATGGGCAACACACTGGAAGAGAAAGAAAAACCCTATGGAACAACCTCTGCTCTATGATTCCCAGCCATGAATGGATTGTGGGTGGGGATTTCAACGCTGTGTCTAATCTCTCTGAACACTCTGGAAGAATATCACCCCTACAATCAGACATGGATGACCTCAATGACTGCCTTGAAAATTGTGGGCTTATCAACCCTCAGCTGATTGGCAACTTATTTACCTGGTCAGGTAATAGAAGCAGAGGTAGAGTTCAAAGGAGATTAGATAGAGCAGTAGTTAATGGCACTTTGATGAACAATTATGGTGACATCACTGTTACTCACCTCAGCTCCACTACATCTGATCACAAGCCTATCCTCCTCCAATGTCTTCAAAATCAGAGTTATGGTCCCAAACCTTTCAGATTCCAGAACATGTGGATGAATCACAATAATTTTCTACAAGTTATTTCTGATTTTTGGAAATCTAGGTCCTATTTGGGAGGCATGCATGGGCTAGCTTCTAAACTTAAAGGACTGAAAGCTGTGCTTAAAGAGTGGAATCTGAAATCCTTTGGTAATATTCAGGAGAAAATACAAGATGCAGAAAGGTTGGCAACTTCTGCCCAGGAATGCTTTGAAGCTGACCAATCTGATTTCAACAGGGCCAACTATAATAAGGCTAAAGCTGAGCTCATTATGGCTACTGACAATGAGTTCAACTTCTGGAAACAGAAAGCAAACTTAAAGTGGATGGAGGAGGGTGACTCTAACACTAAATTCTTTCATGCCTATGTCAAAGGAAGAAGAACCAAGTCCATGATCAGAGTTATTGAAGATTCTAATGGTAAACCTATTACCAATATTGAAGTGATTAAAAAGATGGCCATTGAGCACTTTTTCAATCAATTCAATAACAGAAAAGCATTTTCAATGTCCCCTATTCTGGCCTACATTACCCCTACCATTACAGAGGAAGACAACAACCTTCTCACAATGATTCCTAGTGATGAAGAGATTAAAAATACAGTTTGGAGCCTCAGCCCAGATAGTGCACCAGGGCCTGATGGGTACAATGGCCACTTCTTTAAATTTTGTTGGGAAATCATTCATAAGGATGTCATTAGTGCAACCCGGGAATTCTTCCTTGGGGTCCCTGTCCCTATCAGCTATGGTAGCACTTTCATCAGTCTTATTCCCAAAATTAATGATCCAAAAAACTTTTGTGATTATAGGCCTATCTCTCTTTCAACTTTTATGAGCAAGATCAACACTAAGATCCTGGCCACTAGACTCCAAAAAATTCTTCATAAGGTGGTTTCAGTTGAACAAACAGGATTTCAAACTCTTAAAGGGGTTGAGGAACAAATCTTACTCACTGAAGAAATGGTACACAGGATTGACAACAACACCAGGAGTGGCAACTTGGTGATCAAACTAGACATGGCTAAGGCTTTTTATAATATGGAATGGGAGTATATCAGTAATATGCTCAGACAAATGGGGTTCTCTGCATTTGTCACTACCCTTCTTTTAGCAAATCTTGAAGCTTCTCACCTCTAATCTTAATAAATGGGAGTCCATGTGGTTTTTTCAAGATGATGAGGGGTGTTAAACAGGGTGACCCCTTATCCCCCCTTCTGTTTATTCTTGCAAGTGAGGGCCTTAGCAGAATGTTAAAGAAAACCATGGAGTCAGGCTACATTTCTCCTTTCAACACTGGTAGGAACATATTAATTAGCCACATGGCTTTTGCTGATGACATTATTATCTTCAGTAAAGGGGATGGTAAGAATCTCAAAAAACTTAAGCATTGCCTTGTCCAATACTTGGAAGCATCTGATCAGGAGATTAACTACTCTAAAAGCAGGTTCTATTGTGGCAAAAAGTGCTCCATTTCTGATATTAACAAGGTTAAAGAGATTCTATGTATGCAGCACAGTCATCTACCTTTCAAATACCCGGGGGCACCAATCTGTAAAGGTAAATTAAAAAAGGAAGACTGCAAAGACTTGCTTAATCATTTCGACTTTTACATACATAGCTGGTTTAGTAAAACACTAAACACTATGGGTAGACTGATCCTGATTAAGCATGTGTTATCAGCAGTACCACTTCACATCATGGCTGTCCACACTCTTCCTATTTCTATCATTAATGTTATTCATAGAAGATTAAGTAACTTCTTTTGGGGAACTAGGAATGACAGATCAAACTACCACTGGAAATGTTGGGAAGCCATGTGTCTGCCATTGAATGAAGGGGGGTTGGGACTTAGAAGCTTAAGAGATGTTCAAGAGGCTTATTCAATCAAACTCTGGTGGAACTTCTTTATGGGGGAAAGCAAATGGTCAGAGAGTGAAATTTTTCCGGCAACACTCCGGCTAAGATTCCGACACTCAGCATCTCTGGTACTAATCGTAAACTCCCCAAGCTTTTCTCAGAGTTGTTTTCTCATTCTACATCAATTCCCCTGGGAAAGGTGGAGGGATTTTACAAGGGCATCCCCTCAGCCTCGTTTACATATGAAGAAGAAGGAATATTGGCAGAGAATTTTAAGTTTGCAGTAATTGGGCGCAGTAGCCAAGAGCTTAATCTGCAAGGGCTAAAAGCTTTCCTTCTTAAGGGTGGCTTCAATGGAGGATTCAAAATAAGAAGGGTGTCTGCAAAAACTATCCTTTTCATCTTCACGCAGGAAGCAGACTATGTCAGATTCCTTAGGAAGCAAAACTGGTTTGTTGGCTCTGCTCATCTTCATGTCTGTAAATGGAGTAAGAATCTTAATATGTCTTTTGATAATCCAGTGGTTCCTATTTGGGTTACTTTCAAAAATCTTCCATTACACTTTATCAGTTTTCAATCTTTATTTACTCTTGCATCAACTATTGGACGTCCTATCCAATTAGACGAGAAGACTGCTAACTTGGATAGGGGGGCAGAAGCAAGAGTTCTCATTGAAAGGGATCTTTCATTACCTTTTCCTAATTCAGTGCACCTAAGGATTGGAGATAAGGATCTTATTATCCCCTGCCAGAGAGAAAGTTACCCAGATTATTGCACTTTCTGCAAGAAATTTGGGCATAATTGTGAAGGTTGCAAAAACCTTACCGGAAAGGCAAATCCCGGCAAGGGCAAGAAGGCAGAACAGAAAGAAGATGGGGCCTACCAGTGGAATATTGTTAAGGGTAAGAAAACAAGCACAACCAGGAAAATAAGCTCAACACACCTGCAAAATAAAAAAAGGTGGGTCAGGAAAGAAGGTACAATTGCTCAGACTAGTAGTCATAATACATTTAACCTGCTGGACCAACCCATGGAGCCAATCTCTGCTACAACCATCCCCACACCTGCAGAAATTATAGAGGATCTCTTCCCATCCCTGTCAGAAGCTAAGGCATATGCTAAGAGGAGAATTGCTCCTAGGTCCCCTAGGAATTCATTTAGGCACATCCCATCTTCTTTGGATGACTGTCTTCATACTAGCCCAGATATTGGATTAGGCATATTACTGGACTCTTTGGAAAACCACAAAATATCAGGGGAGGCCCAATTTAAATTTGGGTACCATTCAGAGGGGGAAGAAGTTACTATCCTTGATAAATCTAAACTGAGGGATCTGCAAATTTGCACCCCAGCCCCTAACTCAATTTGTGTCTCAGTACCTAAAGCTGAAAGGAAAAAAAGGGGCCAAAATATCCCTAATATGCTCACCAAGAGCATGACAGGGAACAAAGATGTTACTTTTTTCCATTTGCCATGAATTGTATCTTCTGGAATGTTTGTGGGATTAACTCTTCTGTAAATAGACTAATCTCTCTTACTAAGGCTAATAGAGTGGATTTTGTTGCTATCTTGGAACCAATGGCTAAAGAACATAAGGTGAATACAGTTAGGATGAGTCTGGGTTTCACTAACTGTGCTACTGCTCTAAATAACAAATTATGGGTCTTCTGGAGAGGGGACAGACTTATTCTCACCCAGGTCCAAGAGTTCACTCAGATGTACACTTGCCATTTCTGGGACAGCAATCTTAACACAAAATGGAGCATTACCTCAGTTTATGGGAAACATACAGGCATCCAAAGAAGAGAACTGTGGTCGGATCTCATAAATAACATCATTAAAGAACATTTTTGGATAGTTGGAGGTGATTTCAATGCAATAAGCTCTTTGGATGAACATAAAGGTGCTACAACCCCCTCTCTTGCTGACCTGAATGAGTTCAAGGATTGCACTGAAGCAATACCCCTCCTTAGCCCTCCCTTCTCAGGGGGCATATTCACATGGAGTGGAGTAAGGAGTAGGGGCAAAATCTGGAGAAGACTTGACAGAGCCCTAGTGAACACTTTTACTATGAATTTCTTCACTGAAATCAACATCAAACATTGCAGCAAAGCGTCCTCTGATCACAAGGCTCTAATTCTCCTATGCACCATAGATAACTACACTGGGGCCAAACCTTTCAGAAGTCAAGATTTCTGGTTCAATCAACACTGTTTCTTCAGGGTGGTGAAAGAATATTGGGTTAATCAGCCCATGACTGGAGGGATGAAAGGCCTTGCTACAAAACTAAGAGGGCTCAAACCTATTCTTAAAGCCTGGAGTAAAGAGACATTTGGAGACATCTTTCAGGCGGTCAAGGATGCAGAAAGCAAAGCAATGAAAGCGCGGGAAGATTTTGAAGGCAACCCAAGAGATGAACTAAGAACTCTAGTCAACAAAGCAAATGCTGAGCTTATTGAAACTACCAATAGAGAAACCCAATACTGGAAGCAAAAGGCACACATTAAATGGATGGAACTAGGTGATCAAAGCACTTCTTACTTCCATTCATATGTGAAAGGCAGAAGAAGCGCACTGAAGATCACAAGCATTTTGGATGGAAATGGAAAGAAGACTTTGGAGGTAGAGGCTATTAAAAAGGAGGCAGAGGTTTATTTTAAGGAGGTGTTCAGTGCCTCCAAGAACATTGATCCTGGTCATATCCTAACTTAATTAGCCTTGAGGACAATAATTTCATGTGTAGGATACCAGATGAAGAGGAAATTAAACAGGCAGTTTGGGATTTGAACCCTAACAGTGCAGCTGGCCCTGATGGCTTTAATGGTAACTTCTTCAGAGAATGTTGGAGCATTATTAAAGAGGATGTTGCCAAGGCTACTCAGGAATTCTTTATTGGTGTTCCAGTTCCTGTAGCCTATGGCAGCACCTTCATTACCCTTATACCAAAAAAGGAAGACTGCATACAGTTCTCAGACTACAGGTCTATCTCTCTCTCTACATTTATGAGCAAGATTAATACTAGAATTTTGGCATCTAGGCTGCAGACTCTTTTGTCTAAACTTATCTCTAAGGAACAAGCAGGGTTTCAAAAGGGTATGGGAGTGGAGGATCAAATTCTTATGGCATGTGAAATGGCCCACAGATTAGACAAACACTGTGAAGGGGGAAATGCTATCATCAAACTTGATATGGCAAAGGCCTTTGACAAAATTGAGTGGAGTTTTTTAAAGGGGGTATTAGACAGATTTGGTTTCTCACCCAGAGTGCAGGAATTATTGATCTCTAATCTAAAAGGTACTTACATCTCAATTCTAATCAATGGTTGCCCAACTGGTTTTTTCAAGATGAAGAGAGGGGTCAAGCAAGGGGACCCTCTCTCCCCACTGCTATTTATCATTGCTAGTGAAGTCTTCTCGAGGATGATTAAAACATCTATGGAAAGGAAGTGTATCCAAAGGTTCAACACAGGAAGGAATTTCCTTGTCAGCCACTTAGCATATGCTGATGACCTCATAATTTTCTTAAGAGGAGGAATTAGAAACTTCTTAAAATTCAGAGCCTTGATAAAGGAGTACACAGAAGGGTCTAGACAGGAGGTTAACTACAACAAATCTAGATTCTATGTTGGGAGAAAGGTCCTTAACAACAAGATCACCAGAATGGAAGCAGCCTTGGGGATGAAAAGTGATAAAATGCCTTTTAAGTATCTAGGAGTTCCAATTTGCAAGGGAAAGATTAATAAAACACACTGTCAGGGACTCTTAGATCACTTTGAAAAGCATATAACCTCCTGGTATAGCAAAGTGTTGAATCCTATGGGAAGGCTCATCCTCATTAAGCATGTTCTTTCATCAATTCCTTTGCACTACTTGGCTATACATTGTCTGCCTTTATCTATTATCAATCAGCTGAATAGGGTAATGGCTAATTTTTTGTGGGGTTACACAAATGGTAAGGCCAAACATCACTGGAGAAAATGGGAAGCTATTTGCAAACCTAAAGAAGAGGGAGGTCTGGGGTTGAGAAATATCAAGGATCTGCAAAAGGCCTACTCTCTAAGAATATGGTAGAAGGCTCAAACGGGCAATAGTATATGGGCCTTATTCATAAGAGACAAGTATCTTAGGAGGAATTCGTTCCGGGAAAAAATAGTGGATTCCCCTAATTGGAAGAGAATTTGTAGAGTCGCAAATATAGCAGAAGAACACTCAGGTTTGCATAATGGAGTTATGCAGTGGGATGGGGGAGAGTTCACACTTAAACAAGGATACAATGCATGCAGGGAATCGGGGAATTCTCAACTGAGTTACAAATTGGCTTGGCACAAGCTTCAAATCCCAAGTGTTAAAATTTTCCAATGGAAAATCCTACATGACATCTTACCTTTCCCACGGCTATACATCCAAATTGGCTTTCACCTACATTCACAATGCCCACTCTGCAAATCATGGGAAACAAATGTTAACCATACCCTTCTCCACTGTGAATTCAGCATCAACATTTGGAACTTCTTTGCTAACCTCCTACAAGGACCAAGAGCAAGAAGAGGTATCACACTGAGACAACATTTCCTAGAATGGGGTCTTAGAGCAAATAGTAAGACACAAAGAGGTAACTTGAGAATGGTTATACCTGGTATTATAGCATGGAACATATGGAAAATATACACTGCATCAATCTACAATGAAGATAGCCCTGTTATGTCTACAGCGCTAAAAGGAATTAAAACAACCATTCAGAAATGGAATTGGCTACATAGGAAAAAGAGCTGGATGATCAGAGACCAAGAATTATACGACACGGGGTTTGAAATCTTCAGCCTCTGTGGGAAGTACTTACATGTGGAGAAGATTGGGATTCATAGCAGGCATTCGATTAGGAGGAGGGGAGTCAACGACGATTTCACTGAAGGAATTTCCCCATAGAAGTGAAGACATCTCCAAGATCAATATTTGACCTGGAACTCACCGATGGAAAGATTTAATACCAAACACTCAGCGGAAAGAGGAGACAAGAATTGAGTCTGCAGATTGAAATGGATCCTTTCCTAGTTTTTAGATTTGTCTTGTCACGAATTTAATTTTGTTTCTATTGGTTATTTTGATATATTTTGTCCAACCTTCGGGGCTTCGGTCTAGTCCTCCCCGAACGTGTATTCACATTTTTAATTAATATAGCCGGTAAGGGCGGCCTGGACCTTACCCCATCGAGTTTGGTGGTCTCTTTCGGGTTGAAATATATATATATATATATATATATATATATATATATATAATATATATATATATATATATATATATATATATATATATATATATATATATATATATATATATATATATATATATATATATATATATAGGGAGTCATCAATGAATGGTTGAAGCTTTGAAGGTTAGCATCCATGGCGGGCCTAAGTTTCATAACATCTTCCAAATTTTTATATTCCCCAATTCTATCCGTTTCTAGAAAGGTACATCCACCGTCGCGGCCACCGCCGCAGCCGCTATTATCCGCTCCTCCTGCTCTTAATATTTGCACCAGAGCTCCGGCTTTTGAATTTGGCTCGCGGTGGAGATGGAACAGCAGAGGCATCTCGGTATCGACCCGCGTCGGGACCAGCAGCTACATCTTCGCTTTCGTTGTCCCCCTGTCTATGCTTGCCTTCACCATCCTCGCTTCCATCCGCGTTGCAGATAAGCTCGACCAGCAATTCTTTGAAGAGCTTATGATAGAGCAATCAATGTTGGAATCAGATGAAGATATTGATGATGTTGGTACTTCTCCAAAGGAAGAGACGGAAAGTCCACCTAGACGTAATCGGCCCAAACGACAAGTGGAGACTCCATCTGCATAAAACTTCCACCCTGTAAGCTGTTTTGGATAAACAAAGTTTAAGGTAAATACTTCCTCTGTTCCGTACAAAACATCACGGTGTGACTTTCATAGAGTGTAAAAAGAAGAAAGAGAAACTTTTTGAGCCACATATCGTCTCTTTAAAAGGAAAGTGAATTTTTTAATGAATGAATGAAAAAGTGAACGATGAAGTTTTTTATGGGACAGAAAGGGTTGGCTGTCTTGGGATTCATCTGTATTGAATACTAGAGCTGTTTTTTTCATGTGTATTGAAGTTTTTTATGGATGAATATTGAATGTGGTGTTTGTGCAAATTTGTATCATTGAAAATAAAGCAATGAATTTCCATTGCTATTATTGGAAAATATATATATATATATATATATATATATATATATATATATATATATATATATATATATATATATATATATATATATATATATATATATATATATATATATATATATATATATATATATATATATATATATATATATATATATATATATATATAAAATGCTATAAAATGCCTAGAGAGAGAATCAGGCCGGAATCCTCTGGTTTTCCGGGCAGCTTTCCGGCATCCCACCATGAGAGGTCTCTCAATACATCTCCCAAAATATTCAACAGACTGCATTCTCTATCACAAGCTAAGAAATTCTTTAGTCAAATTTTCCTAGAAGAAGGGAATAATGTATTGGGGAAGATTGAGAGTTCATACAATGATATGCCGTCAGCCACCTTTACACTTGATGAAGAAAGATTGCTTGGTAGTAAGCTGCAGTTTGCTCTGGTTGGAAGAGGAGACAGATTCATCAATCTCAACATTCTCAAGAGTTTTCTTGAAGGGACTGGGTTCCAGGGAGGCTTCAAGTTACGTAGATTTCTCAACAACGATGTGCTTATTCTTTTCCACAAAGAGGAAGAATATCTGAGATTCTTCATCAGAGGTACTTGGATTTTCAATAATACAAAGTTTTATGTTTCCAAATGGTCCCCTGAGTATAATCCCCACCATGACTGCTCAGTAGTTCCTTTATGGGTTACCTTCAGCAACCTTCCCACCCATTTTATTAACCCAGAATCCTTATTCACCATAGCTAGCACCATTGGTCAGCCTTTTCTCATGGATTCTCCAATAGCTAATCTTATTAGGACCAATGAGGCAAGATGTTGTATTGAAACAGATCTAGCAAAACCTCTTCCCTCCCAAATTCATATTAGAATTGGTCCTAGATATTTACTCCTTCCTTGTAAGTTTGAAAATGTTCCAGGATTCTGTCAACAGTGTCACAAGCTTGGTCTAGGTAAAAGTCTGATAATAACCAAGCTACAAATGTAGGAGGTTGGACTTTGGTTAAAAGTAATTATACAAAAGGAAACATCAGGGTGTATGGGAGGGGACCCCATTGGTGATAGACATAAGAGGAGTGATGGCTGGATATTAGAATCACTTTCTAAGAAGCGTCAGGCAACACACTCAGTCAATAATCACAAGGTAAATATAGAGAAAGGCTGGACATTGGGTAAAACCAAGAGGGACCAGGCTACTTCCTCTAAAGTTACTGTGAGGGATGGCTGGACATTGGGAATTGAAAATCCCAAGAGGTGCCAGGCTACATCCACAGTGGGCAAATCTGGGGATGGCTGGACATTGGAAAATAGAATTTCCAAGAGGAGCCAGGAAACATCCACAAAATCCAAACATATATGGGTTCCACTAATCAATTCAAATTCCAAGGAGATACAGGTTATAGTGGATTCTGGGACCCATAATACAGTTACAACAACTTCAGGACAAATGAATAAGAGTTCAGAAGCAATTCTAGTGAGTCCAGACCCTACAAGTTTGCAGAAAAGTATGTTAACATTTCCCAACTCACCCATTCAGAAGGACTTTGAAAAAAAAATTATCTCTCCCACTTGGGGTCTTCACTCCATCTTTAAGGTTCAGGATCACTTCCCATCCTTCTCAGTAGCTAGAAAATTTGCATCAAACTTATTCCTGCAGAATAATGAAAAAGGCAATAAGAATCAATCCAACTCATGGAAAAGTGATAGGGAAGCTTTTTCCTTGACAGGGGAAGCTACCTCAAAACCCCCTCTCATTTCATTAGATGACAGTTTCTTGAATCAGGCTCAGGCAATTGAACTTGAGGATACTGAAACAATCAGAGACAGTGAAGAGAATTACATGGAGGATGCAGGTTACCACTCAGAAGGAGAGAAGGAACCAGTTATTTGGATTAATTCTGAGCTTTAACCTTTTGATATCTCAATTCCTAAACATAATTCTCCTAAGCTAGCAATTCCAAAAGCAAATAATAAGGAGTCTTCCTCTATTGCTAGAACTATTATGACAAGGAGTAAAGCTAGGGCTCTTGAAGGACATCAAAAAAACACTTATGAATTGTCTTTTCTGGAATGTTTGTCTCATTAAACCCATTGTGGATGACAAAAAAAGGGAGTGGTATAAACTATCTTTGGGGTTCTCTAACACTATTGGTGGTCTTAACAATAAAATGTGGATTTTTTGGAAAGAAACCACTCTTCAGTTACTTGATTCTAAAGAAGAAACTCAATGTATTCATACAGATTACTGGTGCCCTACCTTCAATAACAAAATCATGTTCACATCAGTATATGGGGCCACTACTCAACAGTCAGAAGAATTCTCTGGGAAGATCTGACCAAAGCTAGCACAAATTCTCACCCATGGTTTGTGGGTGGTGACTTCAACACCATTCTTATCTTGGATGAACACAAAGGCTCTTCCTCTCCTTATTTTAAAGACATGGAAGAATTTAATGACTGTATTGATGCTTGTGGTCTTACTGCACCACCTTTCTCAGGTGGAATATTTACTTGGAGTGGTTCAAGAAGTAAAGGGAAGCTTTGGAGAAGATTGGATAGGGTACTTCATAACCATTCAACTACTGAGGTTTTCAATGAAATCAATCTCACCCATTTAAGCAAGACAACCTCTGATCCTAAGCCTTTGCTTATCCTCTGCAAAGAAGGAGGGTTTAAGGGCCCTAAACCTTTCAGGTTCTTGAATGTCTGGGCAACACACCATAGCTTTATGGAAGTGGTCTGTGATTATTGGGAGCACAGCCCAAAAATAGGTGGGATGACAGGTTTTGCTAGTAAACTTAATGGTTTGAAGCTTGTTCTGGCCCTTTGGAGCAAGACTCATTTTGGTAATATTTTCAAGGAAGTGAAGGATAATGAAGTGAAAGCAGCCAAAGCCCAAGAAGATTTTGAAGCTGATCCTACAGAGGAAAAAGAGCTCAGGCAAACCTAGCTTCAGCTAATCTTATCATTAGCCTCAACAAAGAAGTGAATTTCTGGAAACAAAAGGCTAGCATAAAGTGGATGACAGAAGGAGATTACAACTCAAAATTTTTCCATTTTTGTGAAAAGCAAAAGAAAAAAACTCTCAATCAAATCAATCCAAGATGATCAAAGTAACATTCTGGCAAGACAAGAGGATATTTGCAGAGAGGCTATTCAATATTTTTCAAATTGCTACACCACAGCAAATCAGACAGAAGAGTCCATTATTACACAATTCTTTGATCAAGTCATTGATGAAAGAGACAACCAACTGATCTGCTCACTCCCTTCTGAAGCTGAGGTTCACAAAGCTATTATGAATCTTAATCCAGATAGTGCAGCTGGCCCGGATGGTTTCAATGGATACTTCTTTATAATCTGCTGGAATATTATCAAGGTGGATGTCATTCTTGCCTGTCAGGAATTCTTCTTGGGATTTCCAGTCCCCAGATCTTTTGGAAGCACTTTTATTACTCTTATTCCTAAGATTGAAGATCCTAAAGGGTTTGGTGACTACAGACCCATATCCCTTTCCTCCTTCATGAGCAAAATTAATACCAAGATCCTAGCTACCAGATTGGCCACACTGCTACCCAAATTTATCTCAGAAGAGCAGAAAGGATTTCAAAAGAACAAGTGAGTAGAGGAATAGATTTTATTGGCTGAGGAAATGGTGCACATGATAGATAAAGAAGTCAGAGGAGACAATTGAATTGTCAAGTTGGATATGGCAAAAGCCTTTGATAGAGTGGAGTGGAGCTATCTTATTAAAATCTTGGGAAAACTGGGGTTTAACTTACACTCCCAAAAACTCCTTATGGCTAACCTAGTAGGTTCCCATCTTTCTATTCTTATTAATGGTACACCTGCTGGTTTCTTCCAGATGAAGAGAGGGGTGTGTTAGAATAAGTGCCCTTCACTAGAGGTGGGGTGAATAGTGAGGCACGAGAATGTTTATAAATTTTCACGGAATAAAAATCGCAGAGATAAAATAAAGAGCGGAATAAAAAAGCGTAAGGAAAGAACTCACCGATTTTACCCTGGTTCACCACAACGTGTGGCTAGTCCAGCCTCCCGAGATACTCTCTCGAGCTACACTACTTCCGTTAATCTTACGGGTGCTTAACAAACCGTTACAACCTGAGAACTCGAGTCCCACGAGCCTCAATACACTTCCTCGGAGATACCGCACTCCAAGACTTCAACTTGAAGGAATATGCCCTTCCTTCGTACAACCAAGGGAACAAACCTCCCTTAAAGTGTTCACAACACTTAACCACTCAAGAACAAAAACTCTCTTAAAGAGTAGAATATGAGTAAACTAATTTAGATCAAGAACACACTCAATTCCTCAAGAAATGGCTCTAAAAAGCTATGTAAAAAGTTTATGGAATGATGCAATGTAAAGCTATGAAATGTGTGAGGAGTGGATGTGAAAAGTAGACCCAAGAGACCCCTTTTTATACCCAAAAACAAGGTGCAACGGTTGGGAGAAGATTGGGGTTGATTGGCTTGATTTGTGGAAATCAAATAAAAGTGGATCTAATGAAATCTAGCCCGACAGCGTTGTTCATATAGTGAACATCGCTGTTTTGGCTTTGACTTTCCTTTAAAAATGGCTAACGGTCATCAAAACATCGATGTCTATAAGTCTACATCGATGTTGGGGTGTTTGACTTTCAAAAATGGAAAGATTTTGTCATAAATAGCCCAACGGTCATTTGAAAACATCGCTGTTCAACAATGAACATCGCTGTTCAAAAACCTACTGCCCAAGACTGTCGTGAGCCAATCTGGCCAAAACATAGATGTTCAAATCTCAACATTGCTGTTCAGAAATAGATGTTCAAATCCCAACATCCCTGTCCAGACATCTATGTTCAAGATCCTACATCTATGTTGGGCCTGGTCGCCAGAACCATGGTTTGACAGCCAACGCCGAAAACCGATGTCAAAAACCAAAGTTCTCCAAAATGAAAACCAAGTGTTGGAAACTCTTATATAATTTATTTAATGTAGAAACCAAGTATAAAAACTTAAAAACCACTTCATTGAGGTAAAAACCACGCCTAGCCAAGTTTATGCCGTTTCACATGGTTTTCACCAAAAGACCAAAAACGAAAGGTGGTTTTTAACATGGTTTTGTTGGAGAACCATTTGGATATGCCCTGAAGTAAAAACCAATCATAAAATCTTAAAAACCACTTGATTGATTTGGATGCCAAAAACCAACGTCGATAACCAGCGTCGAATGCTGATAACCAATGCCAAAAAAACAAAGGTTATGGCTTTTGAAAACTAATGATTTGTAAAAACTTTAAATGTGTCTAGAAGCAAAAACCAAAGATAAAGATCCAAAAACCATCTGGCTATAATGAATGCCAATAACCAATGCCGAAAACCGAACGCCATAGCCGAACGCCGATAACTGATGGTTATGGTTTTGGTTGGGCAAGAACCGGATGTTTTAGAAGCTTAAAACCATTTATGAAAAAACTAATTTGATGCGTGAAAAACATATTTTGTTTTGAGCCATGACTTAGAGAAATTGAATGAGCTTGTTACAATAAAAACCTAAATATTTAGACAACGTCTTCAAAACGCCAATGTCGCCAACTTTAGAAACATCAATGCCTTTCTTGTGCTTTTTGTTCGTTCAAAGAACATTTTCTATCTCTTTGAATCTTTTCATTTTGTTTCATGTTCCCGACGGTTTGTCAATATCAAAACCTAAATGGAAACAAACATTCTCATTAGCAAAACGTCAAAGTGAAAGTGTTTTCCAACAGGGTGAAACAACGTGACCCTCTCTCACCTCTTCTATTTTTGATTAACAGTGCGGGTTTTACAAGAATGATCAACTCACATATGCACTCCACCCATCTGGGCAGCTACAACACAGGAAATCACCCACTTATAAGCCACTTGGCTTTTGTAGATGACCAAGTGTTTTCATCAATGGGGATACAAGGAATTTGAAAAAGTTTAGAAGGATTCTAGAGGACTATCAGAATGGGTCAGGGCAGTAAGTGAACCTTAGTAAGTGTAGCTTTTAGACTGGGAAGAAAGTCAACCAGACAAAAATTGCATCAATGTCCAGAAGTCTAGGTATGGATCATGGGGAACTACCTTTCACTTACTTAGGTGGTACAGTGGTCAAAGGAAAGTTAAGGAAATAGAATTGCTCCAAGCTCCTGAATCACTTTTACTGATATCTAAACACTTGGTTCAGCACCAAACTCAACCCTATGGGGAGACTTGTGCTAATCAAACATGTACTTTCTTCCATACCATTACACACCACAGCTGTCCACACCATCCCTCAATCTATTATCCAGATCCTCCACATAAAGATGGCCAATTTCCTATGGGGATTTAAGAATGGTAAACCTAAATACCATTGGAGCAAGTGGAGCAATCTGTGTTGTCCTACTAATGAAAGAGGGATAAACTTGAGAAACTTAGAAGATCTACAAGAAGCCTATTCAATCAAACTTTGGTGGAAAGTTCAAACAGACAACACTAAGTGGGCCAAGTTCATGAGAATCAAATACCTTAGACAGTCTGATTTTAAGGAAAGGATTTATGACTCTCCAACTTGGAAGAGAATCTGTAGAATTAATACCACAGCCAGGGAACAAACTATAGGGGAAGGTGATCAAATCAGTTGGGGTGAGGGGGAATTCACCCTTAAAAAGGCCTACAACATATGCAGAATGTCTAAGCCTACTCAACTCAATTTCTCATACTGTTGGAATAAATCTCAAATCCCTAAGGTTAAATTCTTCCTTTGGAAAGCACTAAACTCTTACCTTCCTTTCTCTTAGAAACTACAACACATGGGGTTTCACCCAGCCTCTGTATGCCACCTCTGCAAGAACAATGACGAAACCATTGACCATGTTTTCCTCCAGTGTATTTGGAGCCAGAAACTATGGCAGTTCTTTGCAGAGGCAGTAGATGGGCCAAGCTCAAGACATTATATAACCCTAAACCAACATATCATGGAATGGAACCTATCTCACAGAAGAAGGACACTAAAAGGTCAACTCCGCATCATTATACCAGGGATCATAGTATGGCACATTTGGAAGGAATACAACAGAATTACCCATGACAATGGTTCAATTAAAATCAACAAGGTTCAATCAAACATTCTGCATACACTCAGAGATTAGAGCTGGAAAAACAGATGGAGAAAATAGATGATAAGAGATAATAACCTTGCAGACCTGGGATTCAACTTCTTCTTCTTGTCTGGGAAAGTTTTGAAAGGTCGAATTCCAGCGCTCATGAGTGAACTAGAGAAGATCGGAGAATGCTCATATCAAAGAGGGGAGGGCTAATCTCTCAGCTTTGAGGAGTGTATACGAGGATGTTGGTCATCATGAGTTGGTGCGGCGAGAAAGGTTTAAGAATTTGGCTTACTTGAGTTTCGTTTTACTATACTTTGGATTTTGTGTTTCTTGTATGACGTTGTCGCTACATTCGGGGTTCGGTGTCGCACCCCGAACGTGCTCGTCGTAGTCTACCTTTGGAGCTTCGGTCTAGTCCTCTTCGAACAATAATACATATATATATATATATATTATATATATATATATATATATATATATATATATATATTATATATATATATATATATATATATATATATATATATATATATATATATATATATATATATATATATATATATATATATATATATATATATATATATATATATATATATATAATATATATATATATATATATATATATATATATAATATATATATAATATATACACACACACACACACACACACACACACACACACACATATATATATATATATATATATATATATATATTTGAAGGAAATTTTATTTAATCCGAAGAAAAGAAGTGGATACATCACATTTGATAGCTCCCCTAACTTTAGTCGGGAGACTATCAAAAGAAATATGAATCGAAAAAACATTGTTTTGAATTGCATGTTGGGCCAAGTGATGGGCTGCTGTGTTTGCCTCCCTGAATATGTGATTTACTCGCCCTCCGGATCTATTGATGTGTTCCCTGCTCAGCCTGCTAAGAAAATCGTTATTTGTCTGATCCTTAATTCTTTTAACACAGTTACTGGAGTCGCTGTAGAGATTGATTGGTGTGTCTAGGTAAAGACATCTTCGTACTCCACCGTAAGCAGCTTCAAGTTCTCCTTCCTCTGCGGATGTTCTGTTTTGGAGGTTGAAAGTCCATGCCTTTAGAAATTCTCCCTGTCTAGTTCTTAAGATGGCCGCTCCTGCCCCTCTACCTTCTCGTAGTGCAGTGTCTGTTGTGAGAATTACTCCTTCTGCTGGGAATTGCCATTTGTGTATGGAGATTGCGCCCATCTTCACCGAGGGTATATTGTGTGTGATTCTGATGCCTTCTATTTTCTGACTCGATTGATTGATGACCATCCATTCATATGTTTTTTTAAGAATGGTGTTGATGATTTGTTGGACATTGTGTTCCTCGTCCTCGTAGACCCTTCTATTCCTTTCTTTCCAAATTTCATGAGTAATTATGCCTGGAATGTTGTTGATCAACGAAGTGTTTTCTCTTTGTTTTTGTCCTTGCTTCCACCAGTTGGTTAAGTAACTCAAAATTCCACGATTGATGCCTCTGATTATGCTGAATACTTCCTCAAAGTATGTCCAGATTTGCTTACTGAAAGGGCAATTCTGGAAAAGATGTGTGCTGCTTTCCTCATTATTCCTGCATAAAAAACAAATAGAGGGACTATGGAATCCCATTCTAGTTAGTGATTGGGGAAGGGGGAGGCAGCCAAAACTAAGTTTCCAAAGAAACAATGAGTGTTTAGGAGTCTGCTTAGGGGTCCAGCAGAATTTAGTGAAAGGATGGATGGGGTTTTTCTCTCTCAGTGAATTCTTTGCCTTCTTCATGCTAAAACCAGCATCATTGTTATTCCACCAAAGTCTCCCAAAATCATCTATATGGAACAGACTTTGCGCAATGTCATTGGCTTTGTAAAGTCTTTTCCAATAGATAGAGTCTATGATTTTGGGGGAAGTGTCAAGACCTCTAGGGTATCTGGCCCTCATGAACTTTGCCCACAATGAATCATTTTGAGTGTAGGTCTACCACATTTTGAGTCCATAAGCTTCTTGAATGGTGGTGAGATCAGTCAGGCCTAAGCCACCCTCCTCTTTGGGGAAGCAAAGTTTCTCCCAAGTGGCCCAATGATATTTATTTCTACCATCTACTTTACCCCAAAGAAAATTACTCATCTTTGTATGGAGACTCTTGATGATGCTCTTTGGAATTTTGCTGCAGCCCAATAGGTGAAGTGGAATTGAGTTGAGCACATGTTTAATGAGAACAATTCTTCCATTCATGCTCAGGAATTTTTTGTACCAACCCTGAAGTTTGCTGTCAAAGAGATTGAGGAGGTCTGTGCAGTATTTCTGTCTATTAATACCTTGATGAATCTGCACACCTAGGTATTTAAAAGGTAGGGAACCTTTGTTCATGCCAAGGATTGCCTCTGTTCTCTTTAAAATATAATGGGATGTTTTTTTTGGAGTGTAAAAAGAACATTTTCCCTGGTTAATTTGTTGACCAGAGCAATCCTCATAATCTTTAATCAGGCGCTTAATTTTGGCTAAGTTTCTAGCACTGCCATTAGAGAAAAGTATAAGATCATCAGCATAGGCAAGATGTGTGACTGAAAGAAAGTGCCTCCCAAGGTAATAAGGGGAGAGATGGCCAGAGGAAGTCTCTGCTTTAATGGTTCTGCTGAAAGCTTCTGAGAAAAGAATGAATAACAGAGGGGAGATAGGGTCACCTTGCCTAAGTCCCCTATTAGGCTTAAAACTCTTGGTTTGACGGCCATTAACCAAAAGGGAGAAATGTGAGCTCTGAAGAAGATTTAGGATAAGATTTTGGAATTTATGACTGAACCCAAATTTATTTAGGACAGTCATTAGAAAATTCCAGGAGATCCTGTCAAAAGCTTTAGACATATCAAGTTTGATAGCAAGATTTCCTCCTCTGGTAGGGTAGTCTAACCCATGGATAAGTTCTTGGGCAATGAGTATCGGATCATGAATTACCCTTCCCTTAATAAATCCTCCTTGTTCTGGGGAGATTATGTGAGGTAGTAAGGAGCTCAACCTTTGGGCAAGAATTTTAGAGAGGACTTTGAAATTGAAATTAGATAGGCAAATAGGCCTATAGTCCTCACAAGTGATGGGATTCTCTTTTTTGGGGATGAGGATTATATTAGAGTGGGAAATGCACTTAGGAATTGGGATGCCTAGGAAGAATTCTTGAACTGCTTTAGTACAGTCTTCCTTGATCTCCTCCCAATTTTGTTTGTAGAATTCCCCATTGAATCCATCTGGGCCTGCTGAACTGTCTGCGGATAGAGACCAAATTGCATCTTTTACTTCTTGTTCATCTGGAAGAATGCTCAGTTTTTCATTATCCTCAGTCCTCAAAAAATTAGGGATGTTGTTAAGGAATCTGTTGCCATCCTTTAATTCCTTTTCCTGAAAGAGTTTTTGGAAATATTGGAGAAACTCCTCCTGGATATCCCCTTGATGATGTAACTAGGTTCCTTGAGTGCTCTTAATCCTGTAAATCTTCTGATGTCTTCTCCTTTCTTTGGTAATTGCATGAAAGAAGGTTGTATTAGAGTCACCCTCTTTTGCCCATTTAATATTAGCTTTCTGCTTCCAGTATGAGAACTCCTGTTGTGTGGCTTGAATCAATTTGGCTTTGACTTCATGCATCTTCATTCTGTTATCTGGAGTGGGTTGGTTGTCAAAAAGTCCTTCCATTTCTTGTAATTCACCTTCCAAAAGCTGCACTCTATTGAATATGTTCCCAAAAATATTTGTGTTCCAGTCTTGGAGAATAGGGGCCAAATGAGCTAGTTTGCTTCCTAGACCTCTCATACCCCCTCCAGTGTATTTGCCCGAGCTAGTAACAATAAGATTTTTGAAAGTATTGTGAGTATTCCAGCAGTTGATGTATCTGAAGGGCCTTGGACCATTGTAGGTAGAGCTACTGAGTTTGACCAGAATTGGAGAGTGGTCTGATTCTCCTCTAGACAGATGTCTACAGTTTATGTCTTGAAAAGAGTTTAGGGAATGATAATTGTGAAAGAATCTATCCAATTTTCTCCAAACTCTCCCCTTGGATCTAACCCCAGTCCAAGTGAAAGGATTTCCAATGGTTGGTGGGGAAATAAGGGATGTATCCATGAGACACTTGTCAAAATCTTGAATACTTTGGAGGCAGGGGGAGCTTTTCCCCTTATGATGATCCACTGTAGAAATGCAGTTGAAATCCCCCCCAAGAATCCAAGGATGCTGGAGGTTGAGACTAGTTGTGTGAATGTTTTTCCAGAGGATTCTTCTGTCAGCAAGGGTGTATTTACCATAGACAATGGAAATGGTTATGGGGTTATTATTATGCAAGAAATATATGTTAATGAGTTGATCCACTTCCTGGTGAGTTGTGTAATGAAGGGTTTCATCTTTCCACATAATCCAGGCTCTGTTGTCAGCCATAACAATGGAGTGAGTGAACCCAAGAGAAAGCTGGTAGTGTGTGATTTTCTGCTGATGTGTTTTAGGTTCCAAAATAGCAAAAAGGGAAATCTTGTGAGTGGAAGTGAGAATAGCTACCCTCTGGAGTTTGGAGGGCAGCCCACAAACATTCCAATAGAGAAGATTCATTGGGAAACATGTTGTTTTTGACTGTTTGAGGAAAGCTTTTCCTGAATTCTTTTTTATTTTCTATGAACAGTGTTGAATGAAGCATCCACCTCCATCTCATTTTTCTGATCAAGGCTTGGATTTGATTGTTGTGTTGTTTTTTCAGGTGATTCAGTTGTGGGTAAAGGGACTATGTCTGGGGGTTCCTGTGGTAACTCAGAGTCGGAAAGGTAATTTGGGGTTTTTGCTTGCAGGTGGAGTTCATCCAAGGTAGGAAGAGTTTTGGTTTTCTGTGGTATTTCAGAATCAGAAAGGTAGGATGGGTTTTGGCTGGGGTGTTTTTCTTGCAGGTGGAGTTCATCCAGGGACCAGTGTTTTGTATGAGGTACGGGAGAGGTCTTAGGGGTTTGATGTTCTTCCCAGCTAAGAAGGCACTTAGAGTAGATGTGATCATGGAAGATTATTTCCCAGTCTTGATCTACTAAGTCAGAGATTAATTGAGTGTTTTTAGGCACGGATGATTGAGGATCTTGGAGAGGGTTAGAGGGGATGGACTTATTTGTGGGGCTGAGAGTGGGGCTGGGGACACTGGGCTTGGTTGGGATATTTTGCAGTGTGGGGTCTTTGGTTGTGTTATTTGGAGGGTTGCTGGTTGAGGGATCTTCTTGGAGGAGAGAGAAGGTGTTGGAAGTAGACAGGGGCTGAGAGCTAATGGGACCCTTTTCAGAGTCTCTGTCTACTGGTTTTGGGAGGACTTTTTTGTATTGTTGCTATTGATGTTTAGGAGGGGGAATTTTCAGGGAGGTTTTCACCGGAATCTGAGTTTTTGGAGGCTGATTCTTCTGATGTTCTTTAGTCAGTGGCAAGGTTTTAGGCTGTTGATGATGTGTAGGGATGAAGGATTTGCATTCCTTGCTATGTCTGCCCACCCCTCTGCACTCATTACAGTACTCAGGGAGATCTTCAAACATAGCAGTGAGCAGCACAGGAGTTTCACCATTTTTGATATAAAACTTTGTGGGCAAAGGTTTAGAAATATCAACTTCAACACAAACACGAGCAGTTGATGGGCGTCCAAAATTTTCAGTAATTGTGTCAATTTTAATAGCCTTACCAAAGACATTTCCTATTCTCAAAAGTGAAGATCTTGAGTGAAGGTGAATAGGAAGGTCTTTGATAGCTATCCATAGAGGCAAGATTGGAGATTCATACCTGGGGTCAAAATCAGGAGTCCACTTGGAAATCCTCATTGAATAGGAGCCAATCTTCCAGTCATGCCTTTTGAAACATCTGTGATAGTCATTATCACTGGAGAAATTAATAAGAATGTGATTGGTGTCTATAAGAGCCACTGTGAAAGCCATGAAACCTATCCTTTCCAGACAGAGGCGGATGAATTGGAGACTTGGTCTTCCATAGTAGAAAGTGCCAACAAGAGCTCTAGAGAACCTCGCTGAAAGCTGGTTTACTTCATCGATGGTGAAGGCCACACAGGGGAGGCCTTTGTATTTCTCCACCTTAACTTCTTCAGGGATGATAGGAGCTGCACAATGCTGGCCATTGAGTGCTTGAAGGAAAGTTTTTGCTGGCTGGTCTAAATGAGAGCATCCAGGAGTATCAATGATCGCCGGAGGTCTACCGGTGACGCCACCGGCGGTGGTTGAGAGCATAAGAAGAGAGAGAATTCTTAGAGAGAGAAATATATATATATATATATATATATATATATATATATATTATATATATATATATATATATATATATATATATATATATATATATTATATAATATATATATATATATATATATATATATATATATATATATATATAATATATATATATATATATATATATATATATATATATATATATATATATATATATATATATATATATATAAGAAGGGGATCCTATCCTACGCGCTCGTGTTCGCGTTTCAACAACGTCGCACTATTCAGTGACGAAGCTATTTACAAATCTCAACGAGGAAGATGGCAGAACAATGGAAGGAGGAACAAGTATCACACTACGGATCGGAAAGGTGGATGGAAAGAGCCAAGATTTGTTGGGTGGAATTCAAGATTTGGGAGATACGTCGGTCCAATTGCAAGAGAAAAAGGCATCTCAGTCACAATCGAGAGTAAGGCCTTCGAATTCCAAATTTTAGACTCTTATATCTCAATCTCTGAATTCAAGAACGGTAAAAATCAGTCGCTCTATATACCCCTTTCCAGTGCTACCTGGCTGAAGGAGTCACTAAGTCATCCCCCTCTTGCTAGGGAGGGATGGCTTATCTCGAAGTATGGAGAAGATTTTACCTTAAAATCCCATTGGAACTCCAATCAATGTGGAGAATTTGTTAGGCTAAGTGGGGGGACTGATAAGGGCTGGTCTGTTATCTATATCCCAGTAGGTGCCAAATCTGTTGGGATAAATCTATTCGTTAAAGGTATGAAGGAAGTAATGCAACTTCATGGGGGGATTGAAGCTAGGGATGATTTTCCGAAAATTTTTAGGAAGAAAGAACCCTCTGCATCTTTTGTGTTTGAGGAACTACAGGGCCAGGGAGTGAAGGAAGAACAGTTACTGGGCTCTATCTCCTCAGAACTCTTTGCCCAAGACATTGCATTAGCTACACTGAAAGTCAATTTAACAGAGGAATCTTCTTCTGAAAATACTGGGGAGGAAGAAATATTAGCACAAAGGCTATTTCAACCAGCGTTTGATGAATACTTTGAATCCGTCTTCAAGGCAGTAACTTATCAAATTTAAGAGGCATTGGCAAAGAAAGTGATTATGGATAAAATTAAACAGGGTTTAGTCCAAAACATGTCGAGGAAACTAATGAGAGCAACCATTATTTAGAAGGGTCTAAATACTCAATTTTCATTTCATTTTCCAAAGGAGATGAGCAAGTTGTTGCGAAGTTCTTAACAGGAGAAGAGGGCGAGGTCACTCCAGCCATTTTTGGTTGAGCATTATCATATTAATTTACTCTATGGTTTTTGACATGATTCTGGAAATTTTTTGGTGCTAGGGTTATTTGGGCAACATAGTACAAATATTAGGTCTGTTCGATCTCACTGATTTTGGTATTTCTTTGCTGGTCTTTGGTTATGAGCTCTCAATGGGCTTTGTTAGAGGCAATTCAGGTTACCTTAGATCTGCTCAGGGGCTTCGGATATTTTTATTTGCAAATGAGGGGAAGAGGCAGTTGGAGGAGGCCTCTATAGCAAAGGCAATTCACACATGGTTTTTGGTTCTTTTAACATGTCTTTTACACTTTATCAGGAGACCAGGAAGTTGAATCTCTTTAGGGATGAGTTGTGTACTTTGGAACTTTGTACTTGTACTTCGAATTACAGCACTGGAAGGGTAAGGGTGGTCCACTTGATTGGCAGCTTTTGGACTTCTCTTATTTACCCTTTAGCTCTTGATAGCATCTCAACCAGATTGGTGTGGAAGAGGTCCCCTATGGTTTTCATCTTTAGTGCTTGGCTCTACCTCTTTTGTAATGTTACTTTTGTGGTTCCCTTAGCTTTCAGCCTTTTGTTCTTTCAGTACTTCACTTGGTCACGATGTAAGGGTTCGGCCACCCTCATCTACTCTCTTTTTTTCGCCTTTTTAATAAATTGCCTTTTGTTTATATATATATATATATATATATATATATATATATATATATATATATATATATATATATATATATATATATATATATATATATATATATATATATATATATATATATATATATATATATATAATATATATATATATTATATATATATATATATATATATATATATATATATATATATAAGAGTCAGCTTTGATATATATATATGTGTGTGTGTGTGTGTGTGTGTGTGTGTGTGTGTGTGTATGTATGTATGTGTGAGTGTGTGTGTGTGCGTGTGTGTGTGTGTGCCTGTATGTATGTATGTATGTATGTTTGTATGTATGTTTGTATGTGTGTGTGTGTGATGACATGCTTCAATCAGATGCTCTAATCAAAGCTGACTCTTATTCTGGATTACACACGAGTAACCTGCCCCTCCTTACGTCTCCTAGGCCAAGAGTTCCGGGTTTCCTCCTCGGATTGGTCCTAGACGAACTTCTTCATGTGTCCTCTATGGATCAACCGGGCCATCTCGTTCTTTAGGTATAACAATCTTCTATATTACGATCATTCTTCTAGTAGTTCGTGCACCATTTTACTATTTCCTCTACACTACACACCTTTTGGGCAGCGTGTGTCATCATCTCCGCCATTAGGATGGTGAAAACTGGATTGTGCGATTTTGAGGTATAAGAGGACCCGGTAGACTAACCCTTAGGCTCATCCAGGAAACGCGACTTCCTCCCTTTCTACGGCTTCCCTTTTTGACTATTTTCCGCCTCCTGCCAGGGTATTTCCTTCTTTTCAAGGTTTTTTATGTTTTACATATGCTTAAGATGTGGATCTAAATTACTGGAAAAATTATTATCTTCTTATGTTTTGAATGTAGAAAAGGGTTAAATGGAGTCCGGCAATAGATGAGGAGAAGATGAAGGAGGCATTTTTTAGCAGAGCTGCAGGTTTGTACAGTGGATACATGTACAATCAGAGGACGGACGGTCGGCTGAAAAAGAAGACGGTGGAAGTATCTACTTTAGAGAGCCTGAAGGAGGTAAACTTGTAATTTATATAATAAAAACCTTAATTTTCTAAACAAAGTGGTTAACTGTCTAATGTAAATGACAATAGGGTTGGAGCGGTCCGGAGTTTCAGGAGACGAGCAAGAGAAAGAAGAGGAATAGGCGCAAGGGTAAACAGGATGGTCCTGCACTTGGGACGTACACTGGTGGGACGATTCCATTTTCTGAGAATTATAATCGGCTGGTAAAATATTTAGCATAAAATAAAGCGACACGTATTTGTATACATTGAATGTAATGTTTAATATATATATATATATATATATATATATATATATATATATATATATATATATATATATATATATATATATATATATATATATATACCCGAAAATAACCTCCAAAATCAGTGGGGTAAGGTCCAGGCCACCCTTACCAATTTATTAGAGAACACAATTAATACACGTCCGGGGAGGACTAGACCGAAGCCCCGAAAGTAAAACAAAAAAGAAAGTCAAAAGACAAACAAGAAGGTCAACCTCAGAGTCTGACCGACAAACACCCTCAATTACATCTCACGTAGATCACCTTCTCCCCCTTCTCTTCGAGACTACCTGCCATCTAAATCTGTAACCCAACCGATCGCAGAAGTGGAATCCTTCCGCCTTGAATCTCCTTCCCAGACAGAAAGAACAGGTTAAAACTCAGGTTAGTGAGATTGTTATCCAAGATCATCCATTTTTTCCTCCTCTTCTTCCAACTCCAGTCTCTTAGTGTTTCTAGGATACCCCGCTTGACCTTTGAAATGTTAGGCGAGTCTGATTCATAGATTATTCTATTGTATTCTTTCCAAATATGCCATACAATAATCCCTGGAAGGATGCCACGCAAATGTCCTTTGAGGTTATTCCTTCTTTGAGTAAGGTTCCATTCCAAAATGTGTTGATTAAGGTTTAAGTTGCTTCTAGGAGTAGGTCCATCTACTGCCTCTGCAAAGAACCTCCAAAGACCCATACTACACTCACACTGAAGTAGGACATGATCTTTAGATTCTTCCTTACTCTTGCATAGTGGGCATACAGAGGCTAGTTGCACCCCCATTGTCCTTAGCTTTTCTGGAAATGGTAGTAATGAATTGATAACTCTCCAAAGGAAGAACTTTACCTTGGGTATTTGATCCTTATTCCAGCAGTAAATGTAATTAATTTGAGTGGGTCTGGTTTGTCTGCAAATGTTGTATGCCTTTTTAAGAGTGAATTCTCCATCTTTCCAGACTATCTGTTCACCCAAATCAATGCTATATTCTGAGGCAATGTTGTGAATTCTGCAAATCCTTTTCCATATAGGTGAGTCATAAAGTCTTTCTTCAAAATCCATTTGTCTAAGGTATTTGATTCTCATAAACTTGGCCCATTTGGTAGTGTCTGCTTGCACTTTCCACCAAAGTTTAATTGAATAAGCATCCTGGATATCCTCCAAACTTCTCAGACCAAGCCCTCCCTCTGCAGTTGGAACACAAATGTTGTTCCACTGACTCCAATGATACTTAGGCTTACCATCCTTGAAACCCCAAAGAAAATTAGCCATTTTCATGTGAAGACTTTTAATGATTGATTGGGGAAGACTGTGGACTGCAATGATGTGGAGAGGGATTGAAGATAATACATGTTTGATTAGAACCAGTCTCCCCATAGGATTTAGAGTAGTGCTGAACCAAGAATTCAAATATTTGTCAAAGTGATCCAATAGTTTAGAGCAGTGGTGTTTCTTTAGCTTACCTTTGATCATAGTAGCCCCTAGGTAAGTGAATGATAGGGTCTCATGACCCATGCCCAGGGACTCTGTCATGGTGGCAATTTTAGTGTTACTGACCTTTTTTCCAGTATAAAAGCAGCTTTTGTGAATGTTAATCTGCTGGCCAGATCCCTTCTGATAGTCAACTAAAATCCTCTTGAATTTAGAAAGATTTCTAGAATCTCCATTCAAAAAAACCACTAGGTCATCTGCAAAAGCTAGATGACTGATCATAGGGTGATTACCAGTGTTGAAGCAACGCAGACCATTGTTACTCATATGAAAATTGATCATTCTTGAGAATCCTTCACTGCTGATCAGAAAAAGGAGAGGGGATAGAGGGTCTCCTTGTTTTACACCCCTCTTCATTTGGAAGAATCCAGCTGGTGTTCCATTAATCAAAATGGAAAGATGTGATCCCACCAAGTTAGCCATTAAGATGTTTTGAGAGTAGTCATTAAATCCCAGAAGATTCAAAATTTTCTTAAGATAGCTCCATTCCACTCTATCAAATGCCTTGGCCATATCCAGTTTAATAATGCAATTATCTCCCCTAACCTCCTTGTCAATCATATGGACCATTTCCTCTGCCAAGAGAAATTGTTCTTGCACACCCTTGTTCTTTTGAAAACCAGTCTGTTCTTCTGAGATGATTTTAGGAAGCATGGTAGCTAGTCTAGAGGCCAGAATTTTGGTGTTAATTTTACTCATGAAAGTGGAGAGGGATATGGGTCTGAAATCACCAAAACTTTTAGGGTCATCAATTTTAGGAATCAGAGTAATGAAAGTGCTCCCAAAGGACTTAGGAACTGGGATTCCCAAAAAGAACTCCTTGCAGGCTAGAATAACATCCTTCTTGATAATGTGCCAACAAGTTCTGAAGAAGTAACCATTGAAGCCATCAGGGCCAGCTGCACTGTCTGGATTAAGAGCCCAAACTGCAGAGAAGATCTCTGATTCTGTAGGCATAGAGCATAAGAGCTGATTGTCCAGGTCATCAATCACTTTAGGAATAAAATTAGAGATAAGATCAGTATCTGGGTGATTAACTGAAGAGTAGCACTCAGAGAAGTAGTTGACTGCCTCCCTGCTAATATCCTCCTGGGTTGAGTGATGGTTGCCATTAGCATCTTGAATAGATCTGATAGTAAGTTTACTCCTTTTGTGTTTAACAAAAGAATGAAAAAATTTAGAGTTGCAATCCCCCTCAGACATCCACTTGATGTTAGCCTTTTGTTTCCAGAAGCAAACCTCCCTGTTGAGACTAACTATGAGATTAGCAGAAGCTAGATTAGCAGCAGTCCTCTTCTCCTCATTAGGATCCATCTCATATTCTTCTTGAGCTTTACAGGCTGTAATTTCATTATCTTTCACCTCTTGGAATATATTGCCAAAGTGCAGTTTGTTCCAGGTTGAGAGAATTGATTTGAGACCCTTTAGCTTCATAGCTAGACCTGCCATACCTCCAGTCCTAGGGCTATTAATCCAGTAATCATTAACTATAGTTAAAAAATTGTGATGTGTAGCCCAGACATTAAGAAACCTGAAAGGTTTAGGTCCTTGAAATCCCTCTTCCTTACAAATGAGAAGCATTGGTGTGTGTGTATATATATATATATATATATATATATATATATATATATATATATATATATATATATATATATATATATATATATATATATATATATAATTTTAATATCATAGGCTGCAAAGAAAGGAGCGCCTATCTCGGTGGAAGAAGTCATCGTCCATACAAAGACAAAGAAGCATGATGGGCAGACATGGGTTGATCCGACCGATGCTGATCTTTGGGTAAGTGTGACTTTAATGCTTCATGTTTTTTTTTGGTGACGAAAATATTAACGTTCTTGAAGTTTATAATAGGTGCTGTTATTGATGATGATTTAGTTCGTAACTTATTGGAGATGGAAATGTTGTTATTATTGATTTAGTAGCTTATTGTTCATGATGTTGTTAGTAGCTTGTTGGAGATGTTAGTACTGATGATTTTAGTCTCATTAATCTATGATATTTTTGTATTTATTGTTCTTATTCATGTTCTTGTTATTGTTCTTGGGTAAAGTTGTTGAGGAGTAAGTTGTTATTATTATTCTTGGTGTTTGTGTTGTAGTGGAATTATTGTTTTCGTTCATATTGTTGTTGTAGGCTCGATTTAATACTCTTCGTGATGAGGCTATAAAGAATGGACTTGATGTCACCGATGATGAAATTTGGTACTCACTAGTCTAGGGCCACAATATGAAGAATCGTGTGCCAGGAGTTGGTGATTACGAACGTAGGATGAGAAAGTTGAAGTCATCCACCCGTCGCCGTTCTAGCTCTTCTACGACCAAGAAAAGTGAAATGGATATCACGAAAGAACAGGACAGACGCCTCCAAGAACAGTTTGAAGTCCTAGCCTCGAAGTTCACAACAATTCAAGAAGATCTAAAAAAGTTGCATGGTAATAACAATCCTCCTCGAAACGATGACGGAGCGAGGGGTCAGGGAAACCAGAGGCTATTTGTTAGAATGTTTGAATGCCAAAACTTTGACTTTGATGGATTTTATGCATGAATAACATTAACTTGAATATTTGTATTTGTTCTACTTTACGATGTGGATTTCGTTTGACACTTATATTTAAAATTTGATTGTGGTTTTATTGAGGATATATGTTCTTTCTTGTTCTACCCTGTGTGAACTCCCTTCCCTGTTAATGGATCCCCCATTTGGTATTTAACCATATTTGTATATTTAAGAGCTGCTGTCCAGGGAAGAAACCAGATACTACCTGTCAAAAATCCAGAAAACAGAGACGGATCTGCGACGGGCAACATTTCCGTCGCAGATAGAAGATTAAGTCCTGCCAACTTCATTATGATGCAATTACCGTCGCAGGTCTGCGACGGCAAATGCGTTCGTCGCAGAAACGTCGCAGTTTGTTCGCAATTCTTGCCATTCATTTCCGTCGCAGTGTTCGTCGCTAATTTTGCGACGACATTGATTTTCCGTCGCAGATTTCGGTCCAGCGACGAGAAATCTGCGACGGACAAATTTGGTCGCAACACCGTCGCTAATATGAATTCTGCTACGGATTTCACAGATCTGCGACGGATTTTTCTTGTTGCAAAAATTGCAGATTCTTATAGTGGTGACATGTCTCCCTGCCCGGACCATAGCTTCTTCAATGGTATTCGGGGGATGGGTCGTTAGATGCGTGTGGAGAAGCCCTTCCTGAAGAGTAGTAGTAAACATCGCCAGGCGAGCCTTATCATTAGCACCTTCTACTTCCCTGGACTCATTCCTCTAGAGCGTCAGGAAATTCTTCAAGGATCCTCTATTCTTCTGGTGTATCGAAACTAAGTGTGTGAAATGCTTCTCCAGGTGGAAATTCCTAGCAAAATAGGAAATTCCTAGCAAAATACTCCAAGAGGCGCACACCCAACTAGTCTAAGTCCAAATCAACCCGGAAGGAATATGGTTGACCTAGTCTGCCACCTTACAATCGATGGTTTGGAAAAGGCAGCAACACGTCAAAGCATTTGTCGCATCCATGGCTATCATCATTTGCACGTAACTATTTATATGATCATGCGGATCCGATTCTCCATCATATCATTTGACGAATGGGACCTTAAATCCCACTGACTGCAAATATTTCTAAGGCCAATGGGGTATTTGTCCGGGTGGTAAAGACCCGATCGTGGTTGAACCTCTGATGCATCTCTTTGATTTGGCCATACTCCCGACTCACAATCTCTCAATCTTAAAGCTCTCAATGAAAGCACCAGTAATGGGATTTAAGCCCTACAACTATGGCAATGAAGAACAGATTTAGGAAAATGAATTTCGATAATGAATCTTGATGTATTTCTATTAGTTTGTTTATGCTTGTCTTTACTTGGTTTACAATGGAGGGTTCTCCCTCTATTTATACTACATTAGAATTACATACATGATGGGCACTCATCGTGCGCATAAATCTCAACCATTATCTCTTGTACGTCAATCGTGGAGGTTAACCGCTTAACGCCTGATCTTCCCACGACTTAGTGTTGTATTATTCACCTGGACCTATCAACAGGAAGTGAACCTTCAATATCCCATTTACCATCCCCCATTCCATACAGGCCCAAGCCACTATCTTGTGGATTGGGCCATTCATATTTGTTTAATGGGTCTAGATATCCATCAGTCAGCATAAAATGTAGGTGTCGTGTATAAGAAAATTTTATAGTGTTTATTAATTATTAAATATTAATTATTAATTATTATGGTATCGTGTAATAATAATAATAGTAAATAATATACATAATAATAATAATAATAATAGAAAAGGTAACATGCGAAACTTCATTAATAATATGGTAATAATATGGTACCGTGTAATAATAATAATAAACATAATTATTATTATGGGTACCGTGTATAATAAAAAAGGTAACATCTGAAACTTTAATTAATATTTATTAATAAGGTAATTTCATACCTTAATATTTGAAATGGTAAGTGTAAAATGTAAATACCGTGTATAAGGTATTTTCATTATTATTTACTCCCTCACTTTTCTTTTATAACCTACGAAATAATAATAATAATAGTAATAATAAGAATAATAATAATAATAATAATAATAATAATAATAATAATCAATACTTAATTTAAAAGCAAGCAAAATATTGAACGTTTTTCCCACCCATTGACTTTGCACGGAAATGATAAATGTACATCACAAATGATAAGCTTGAATTGTCTAATAAATTGAGTTTCCTTATATGAATTATTGACCGTGGATTCTCATCCATGACTTGATAATATAATTGGACTTTATATATGAATTAATAGTAACATAACTACTCATAAATTATACTCCATAAGATCTATATTGTTGGAACACACTTTTTATTACGCTAAACTAAAGTCATGTTCATCTCTGACAGGTTTGATAATTGCCAAACCGCCGTGGATATGAAGAGTTTCATTGAACAACTCAAGGCGTGTAGAATAGCACGGAACAAGACCAAAAGACTCAAGGACAAGATCAAGAATTGAAGACTTAGTCGAGTCGGTCTTATTGTGATCAAAACCGACAGTCAATTCAAGTCTCGGTTATCAAAGAGTCAAAATAATTTTTACAAAATCATAAAACGTTTTAATGCATCAAAACAAACGTTTTTAATAAAGTTTTTTATGTATTAAAATCCCTGGTCCTTGGCTAGACCAAAACCACTTCGTCCGGCATTCGGCATTCAGCGTTCGGTTTTCGGCGTTCGAACCAACTCGGTGATTTTCAATATTTTAAACCTCATTTTTACCTCTGGGCATTTTTTAAAGGTTCCCAAATAATTATTTTATAAAAACCACTTTTGTATCTTGGTCAATCAGTCTAACACGTGAAAAACAGTCAAAACCGTACACACGTGACAAACGACCTCGAAGACTTGGTTTTTAACAAACAAGTCTTGGTTTCACTATTTTAAACCATATACAATGTTTTTCAAACTTGGTTTTTACTTTTGGGAACACTTCGTTTTTGGACCTCGGTTTTTCAAATTGGTTTTTCGGCGGTTGGGTCTTAGATGAGTGATAATCGATTCTCACCTTAGTGACAATCGACTATCAGCCCTTGTAGCTTTGGACTCCAAGTTCCGAAGCATGCAATAATCGATTGTCACATTTTTGAACAATCGATTATCAAGGTCTGCAGCCAAAACCTAGAAACTTCTGAGAGGCCTGATAGTCGACTGACACATGTTGACAATCGACTATCTGTGTTACCGTTGTCCTCCAACGGATAGAATTTTAAATTTTTTGACAAAGAATCTTTTGACAATCGATTAACTTGCTTTGACAATCGATTATCACTCTGCAAATCTGAAAATTTTGTCATGATCCTGTTGGAAATTTTGCAACGAGTTTATCCCATTTTAGGCTATAAAATGGCACCCAAATCCTCTCATTTTACACACAATTCTTCAACATTTCAATACTCTTTCATTGCATAAGCATTCCTATTTTTCTTAGCTATTTGAGAGCTAATTCTTGAAGAAATTGTCGTGTTCTTGAGTGTTTACTAGTTCACTCACTTTGTTTTAAACACTATTCACCTCCCTCTAGCGTTGGGCATATATTCTAACAATTGGTATCGGAGCCATACTCTCTAAAAGACTTAACCGTTTGAGAGAAACGATCAATGGCTTCTACTCAAAACTTATACGCAGGTTTAGGTGAAGGACAATCCACCACGAGGCCTTCGTTATTTGACGGAACGAATTACACGTATTGGAAGGAGCAGATGAGGATTTACATGCAATCCAACAACTTTCTCCTATGGAGAATTATCAGGAATGGCGAGAAAGTGCCCATGAAGAAAGTCAGGGAAACCACCGTTCCCAAAACCGAAGATGAATGCGATGCGCAGGATATCAAGAAAATAGAGAACAACGCCAAGGCTATCAACATTCTCTATTGCGCAGTAAATCCGGTTGACTACCGGAAAATCTCATGTTGTTCCACCGCCAAGGAAATATGGGACAAGCTAGGAATCACATATGAAGGTACAGATCAAGTCCGAGAAGCTAAGATAGATTTTCTAACCCATGAATATGAATTGTTTCATATGAAGGAGAACGAGAAAATCGACGATATGTTTGAACGATTTTCAAAAATCATAAACGATCTTCATGCCCTCAAGAAGACATACACAGACAAAGAACTCGTAAGAAAAATCCTAAGAAGCCTCACATCGGAGTGGCGTTCCAAAGCCGATGCCATTCAAGAATCTATCGACATCACCAACGTCACCATCGACGGGCTTAGAGGTAATCTCAAAACCTATGAGTCTACCATTCTTTTCTCCTCTCTAGGTGAACAAAAGAAGAATGGGATCGCCCTCAAGGCATCCACCAACCAAGAACGTGATGTGGAGGACTCGAGTGATGAAGACGAATTTGGGGTCGTGTCCGTCCCACGAATTTGGGGTCGTGTTATGGAACAACATGAGATTTTCCGGTAGTCAACCGGATTTACTGCGCAATAGAGAATGTTGATAGCCTTGGCGTTGTTCTCTATTTTCTTGATATCCTGCGCATCGCATTCATCTTCGGTTTTGGGAACGGTGGTTTCCCTGACTTTCTTCATGGGCACTTTCTCGCCATTCCTGATAATTCTCCATAGGAGAAAGTTGTTGGATTGCATGTAAATCCTCATCTGTTCCTTCCAATACGTGTAATTCGTTCCGTCAAATAACGAAGGCCTCGTGGTGGATTGTCCTTCACCTAAACCTGCGTATAAGTTTTGAGTAGAAGCCATTGATCGTTTCTCTCAAACGGTTAAGTCTTTTAGAGAGTATGGCTCCGATACCAATTGTTAGAATATATGCCCAACGCTAGAGGGAGGTGAATAGCGTTTAAAACAAAATATTAGAACACCTAGAAAAGATAATTTTCAAAATACACATAAACCATATTTTTCACAAAGTAGCAACAATACGTTTAAGCCTCCCAATAGTTATTATCAACCTAGATGTATGCGCATAACCCTAATGTAGTATGCCATTATTGCCATAGGGTAGGTCATATAGCCCCCGTGTGTTTTAGTAGGTATAGGCATTACACGTATAACAAAACACACACTTTACATAGGACTAACCGAACGAAATCCTTTGAAAAAGGATATTTGAGTTCTAACCAATCCACGCAGGAATTGACGCAAAAGAAACCATATTACTTCTTCTATTATGATGAAAAAAGAAGACTCACATACCACTCCCGGAGCCCACACAAATTAAACCAAGGTATAGACATTCGGTTCGAGTAGACTAGAACCCGCCAACCGCAAGACGACGAGTTGGCCAAGGTAACACTTAAACACGCATGTTGGTACGTGTGTGCGCGTGTGTGTTTGCGTATGTGTGTGTAATTATGGGTGGATAAGTTTTTTTTGGTTTAAAAAGTCGCGTTACTAACCCTCAAGGACCCAAAAGACCAAACAACGGGTTCAAAATATTCTTTTTTGGCATTGAAGTCAGGGGGAACAAAAAAAATCGATTTCTGACTACTGGACAAGATTTCTAAGCAGGAATCAGAGGAGCGAGACAATCAATTTACAGATTACTACAATCGATTGTCAACGGAAAGTTTTCAAAAATATGACTGTTTGCTAGCCATTTGGAGTGCATTAAACACCTGTTTGACTTCACCAACGGATCTCCAAGCCTCCAACTTTATAAATTGGTGAACTCTACTCATTTTTTACTCATTCCAATCATTTTTTCTCAATATATTCATCATATTCTTGCAATTACTCTTCATTTTTGCTGTCAAATTTCTGCACACTTCTCTCCTCTCTCTTATTGATATGGCAGGAGGTCAAAGAAAGTGATCCCGCACCGGGAAGAACGTTGCTTCCTCCTTGGCTCCTCCACCGCCACCGACACACAAGTACCTCGACGTGTCGTTCCTTTGGTTTAATGACCGCGTAGAGGCGGCGCGGTTCTCGGAGAAGTTTGAGCACCGGGAAATTCTCCCACCCCGGTTCTCCACGGCTCGCTTCATTCACGGGTCCATTCATCGCGAGGCACGGGTTATCCTCGAACGTGGAAACTTCCTCGACCTCCTCTACATCAAGAAGGCCCACTATCAACCTTTTCTTATTCGAGCTTTCTACTCGAATTTGAAAAAGGATGAGGACGGAGCGTTGATTTCAAACGTCAACGGGGTGGATATCTATTTGAATGAGGAGAACAATTCAAATTCTCACCGGGCTTCGTCGGAATGGAGAGGATCTCAGCCAATACGTCGGAGAAGGAGGGGCACGGTTCAACGAAACTGCCCTCTTGGAGGAATTGGGACTCCGAAACTTCGTCCCCACTCCCCAACAGCGCCATCCCACGATTACTTCCATGAGTCCCGTGTTTCGATTCATATTCTATGTATTGACACGGCTTCTCAAACCACAGAAGTTCAATCACACCGCTCTCTCCCAAGAGGACACAAAGACGCTCCATACGATAATTCACAACGCCAATATTTATTGGTGTAAATTTGTGATGACTCACATGTTTAGCGCCACCTCCGGCAACCAGCCGCTCCCCTACGCTCTTCTCGTCATGGCGATCCTTGATGAGTTTCACGTCAAGATGGACGTTGGGCCGAAGCAAAAAGGGACAAAGCATTGGGAGATTGATGAATCCTCCTTCCACCCGGGAACCGATGAATCTCCATTCCCGTAACCTCGTCCACGCCGCCAACCACGGGCCACCGCTTCAAACAATCCATCTCTAGCCGAGCAAATGGCCGCCTTGACCGCCACCCTTTCTCGGATCGACACCAACGTCTCCCAAATGACCCAAAACGTCAACATTTTGAGCCGTGAGCTTCACGGGTATTTTGACTTTGTCAACTACCCTTACGCTCAAATGGTCCCCTACATTGCTCCGCCACACTACGGGGGTGAACCAAGCGGGACAAATGACGTTGGCGGTGAAGAAGAGGAGAATGTTGAAGAAGAAGAAGAAGAAGAAGAGGAAGAAGAAGCCAAAGAAGAAGAAGAAGAGGAAGACATTGACGAAGACCAACTCCTCGATGATCTTTCCCCGGATTTCTAGAGCACTAGCTCTTTTGTCTTTTTCTCTTTCTATTTTTTTAATTGCTTCCATTATGTGTACTCCGCCTTTTCCCTTATTTAATAAATAAAAATGTTTATGGTTTTTAAATCTTTTTGTTAATGTCAAAAGGGGGAAGATAAGGGCTATGCATACATTAATGAGGAATTTTTATTAAGGGGGGATTTTTTTCAAAAAGATCAAAACCCTATGCATATCCCCGTCTTGTTTGCCATTATCAAAAGTGGGAAATTGTTGGAACACACTTTTTATTACGTTAAACTAAAGTCGTGTTCATCTCTGACAGGTTTTGATAATTGCCAAATCGCCGTGGATATGAAAAGTTTTCATTGAACAACTCAAGGCGTGTGGAATGGCACAGAACAAGACCAAAAGTGTAACGCCCCAAAACCCGTCTTGGTATTTTTAATTAATTTATATAATTAATTAATTACTAAGTCGGTCAAAATGAAGATTATTTTCTAATTTGCGTATTTAATATGAGAGTTGACCTACGTTGTAGGGCTCACTGTTCTGAACTCGACCGCGCGAGCGGATTGAAAATCGGACTTCCGGGGCTTAAGATACGACTGCCGAATAAGGTAATTGGATCTAAATACATCTTGACCGGTTAGAAAGTGTAAATTGGACCCCAAATTTAATACTGTAAATTCTCATATTAAATATAGGAGGGGGTTACCAAGAAACAAGCACTCTCCATTCCTCGTACGTTTCCCATTTGTACCTCTACGCTTGACTTCCGTTCCTCGTCGTCCCGTCAGCCAGCAGCAGCGCCGCCGAGCTCCGCCGATGCCGCCCTCGCCGAACGCCGTAGCCGTAGCCGTTCCTCCTTCCCCGTCACACGGTAGATTCGGCCGAACCAGGGAGTGCAGCGGCGAGCATCCCTCTTCCGATTTGGTTTCTAATTCTTCAATAACTCGAGGTGATTCGTGGTTACTATATCTATAGTTGGCATTAATTCGTAGATTAGGATCTTGTGGTATCAATTTTGTGTTTGATTGTGAAATTTGTGGTTGATTGTGCATTAGATTGGATTGGGGTTGTGTTGGGGGCTGTTTTCCGGCGATTGGCCGGCGGCTGGCCGGTGGTGGCTACAGCCAACGTACGGGCAGTTTCCGGCGGGTCCAATTTGGACCCAGTTGGTTTGATTTGGACCCAATTGGTTTAATCGGGTTAATTCGGGTTTCAATTGGGATTGACTTGGGTGCAAACGGGTCGGTTTGGATTTAATTGGGGCTGTCCGGGCAGTTGGGCAGACCGGGTCGTTGGGCTGACTGTCCGGGCTGCTAGGCTGGCAGCGTGGGCCGGTTGAGTGGGGCTGCCTGAACGGGCAGCAGGTTGGGGCTGCCGGGTTGGTCCGGCGGGTTGTCGACTGCTCCAGCGGGGGTAGCGGGTCCGACGGGTTGTCGACTGCTCCAGCGGTTGACTGTCGGTCTTATTGTGATAAAAACCGACAATCAATTCAAGTCTCGATTCTAAAAGAGGCAAAATAATATTTACAAAATCATAAAACGTTTTATGCATCAAAATAAACGTTTTTAATAAAGTTTTTAATGTATTAAAATCTCTAGTCCTTGCCCAGACCAAAACCACTTTGGTCGGCATTCGGCGCTCGAACCAACTCGGTGGTTTTCAATATTTTAAACCTCATTTTTACCTCTGGACATTTCAATATTCTTTTATTGCATAAGCTTTCCTATTTTTCTTAGCTATTTGAGAGCCAATTCTTGAAGAAATTGTCGTGTTCTTGAGCGTTTACTATTTCACTATCTACTCTTTGTGAGAGTTTTATTCTTGAGTGTTTAAGTATTTATACACACTTGAAGGGAGGTTGTTCCCTTATATATATATAAACAAAACTTACATATTTAAAAAATACAGCAAAAGTTTTACAAAACAAGAGGTGACAATAATTTTTTATTTAATCAATAGTCAATGAAAATATACAAATAAACAAAAGTTCATATGATTTTTGAATAGTAAAGTGTGTAAATAATTTACGACATAGGGAGTACGGAATTTCCCAAGTCAAAGCGGAACGCCAAGTGCCAAGTGGATTGTTGCATCCACCCATTATTCCTGAATGGAAGTGGGAACGAATTACGATAGACTTTGTGATCGGACTTCCATTATCAGCCAAGAAGAATGACGCTGTGTGGGTAATCGTTGATCGATTAACCAAGTCATCTCATTTTATCCCAATTCGACGTGATATGTCTTTAAAGAAATTGGCAGAATTGTACATTTGCGAGATCGTAAGATTACATGGTGTGCCTTTGTCTATCATTTCCGATCGTGAGCCGCGATTCACGTCACAATTCTGGAAGAGTTTTCAAAAGGCCCTAAGTACTAAACTCAACTTTAGTACGGCATTTCATCCTCAAACGGACGGACAATCTGAAAGAACAATTCAAATTCTAGAAGATATGATGAGAGCTTGTGTAATAGATTTTGGAAGCAACTGGGAACAATACCTACCATTAATGGAATTTTCTTATAACAACAGTTATCAAGCTAGTATCCAAATGGCCCCGTATGAAGCTCTGTATGGGAGACGTTGTAGAACCCCAGTATGTTGGACAGAGTTAAGCGAGCAAAAACTTGAAGGACCTGATCTTGTTCGAGAAACGGAAGAAAAGGTTCATCTGATCAGAGAAAGGCTACAAGTGGCTACTGACCGACAGAAATCTTATGCCGACTTGAAACGTCGTGAGATTGAATACAACATGGATGACAAGGTATTTCTGAAAGTATCGCCTTGGAAGAAAGTGTTGCGATTCGGTAGGAAGGGAAAACTGAGTCCAAGGTATATTGGACCATACTGAATCACTGAACGTGTAGGTCCAGTAGCCTACCGGTTAGAACTTCCGCCCGAACTGAATAAAATTCACGACGTATTCCATGTATCGATGTTGAAAAGATACCGTTCTGATCCATCGCATATCTTGACTGAGGGAATCGTAACTCTTGACGAACAATTGACATATGAAGAGCAACCTGTACAAATTTTGGCACGAGAGGTCAAACAGTTGAGAAACAAATCCGTACCTCTAGTTAAAGTACTATGGAGGAATCACTCGACTGAAGAAGCAACATGGGAAACTGAAGAGTCAATGAGAACACAATATCCGAACCTCTTCAATCAATGACTCAGGTAATTTCGAGGATGAAATTATTTAAGAGGGAGAGAAATGTAACGCCCCAAAATATGGTCTAAAAGTTATATTATTTTATAATAAAAGTATTTTAGAAATAATATTTTGACTCAACAAAATTATTATTTCTATGTTTGACCAAAAACGAAGGAATTTTTAGAGTCAATGATTTTTTTTGTTAAGATTGACTTTTATGGATAGGTCTCAAAGAGACAAATCTAACGGTATATTTTATGAATAAATCTGATGTACGGATTTCAATTATGACATTTTAAATATGTAATTTGTATAAAAATGAGAAAAAGTCAAAGATGTGAACTTTTTGTAAAATGGTTTATTGAAATAACTATTTACATTTAATAATATTGATTGAATATGAGACTAATTTTGATTACATATCAATTAATTCAATTTTGACTCTGTCAAAGTCAACACCCAAAAAAATGCTGTCAGAAAAAGTATTTCAAATAAGTATAAAAATTATATCATTAAATAGAGTTTAACTGTCTGACCGTAATGGTTCAATCAGATTTTAATTCGGAGAAAGTTGGACAAAAAAGTGTACCCCAATTGGAACCAAATTAGTCCCCATCAGGGACTTACGTAAGGAATTAATCAAATCCGTCGCCCCTCCCACTACCGCCGAACAAACAGTGCAAGAGGAGGTCATCCGGTCATGTCTTCTTCCTCTCCTTACCACTATATAATACCCCAAATTCTTACCATTCTTCACCATTCTTCTTCCAAAACAAAGGTGTGAGTATAGAGAGTAAAGTAGTGTTCTCAATTTGGTGTGAAGTCGCCGGAGCAAGCCGTGGTGTTCGCCGGAAGTTTCACCGTTTTTCCGCCGGAATCATCGTTTCACTCCGAAGTAAGCCCGTAGATATATCTAGTGATTAAGATGTTCGTATAGATCGTTTCTACGTTCATAAATGGTCATTTGGTTGAGTTTTGTGTTTGACATATGTGAAGAACCATGAATCATAAACCTTGAATTTGTTGTTAAAACTTCGAATTGATGCCTCTAAAATGATCTACGAACCTTGGAGAACATTTCTATATAGTTTAATTGAAGTTTGGTAACCAAAAATGGAACTTGAGAAAAATGGGTTAGCGGTTGAAGATGATGAATAGTATACCATCAATTCCCTGCATTTTTCCAACGGAACGGACGACCGTTCGGACCCAACGGTCGACCGTTATGAACATCTTTAAGCCCAAAAATGCTATTTTTGAAGCTATAAAATCCTATTTTTATATATACCAATTAATTATGATCAATATAAAAATAATTGTTAAAAATAAAAATGATGTTTTGACAAATAAAATTTTATGTGATAAAATAAAAATGATGTTTTGACAAATAAAATTTTATGTGATGTATGACGGTAAGCTAAAGTGTTAACACTCGATGCTAGGCCGCTATTGTTGTTTGATATTGTGATGATTATTATTGATGTTGTTTATGATTAGACTTTGATAAATATTATTATTAAAATAATAATTACGAATGATTAAATCATGTTTAGAAAAATGAATATATTGATGATTATAAAAATGATTTGTATTGTTAAGGATATCTAGAAGAACTCTAAGATATACCCACTTGGAAAATTGATGATGATTATTAAGGATATCTAGAAGAACTCTAAGATATACCTCCTTGACCAATTTATAATTCGGGGTTAAAACGTACGTGCGGGATCCAGACCGGATATCACCCACCCGACAGATCACTGTTCGGTTGGTACGTAATCCACGTGACTCATAGGGTGGATTATCGATTCTTGTGTTCTGCATTAAACTATTTATAGTTTAAGGGCCTGGTTAGAAATATTGCCTTAGACTAGGAATAGCTAAGAGCTTGTATAAAAATGATTTGGCCTTAGATTAAGAATAATTTAAGAGCACTGATGAAATATTTTGAATATTGAGTATATCATGAAATGACTTAAAATAAAATATTATGAATATTATGAATAATGTAAGCTTGAAATATGTATTGTGTGCATGATATCAAATGGTTAATTATGAATTGAGATTCAATTTATATGGATGTTCGATGCACTAGATATGCTTACTCAGCTTCAACGCTGAGCGTGTAGTATGTTTTATTTGCTACACGGAGGTAAACAAAAAGAATGATGTGATGGAATCCTGGCGGCAGACGGAGCGAGATGGTCAAAGTGGATGTGTAAAATGAATTAAAGTTTAAAAAGACATAATATTATTATGTTTTGTAATTGTTATTTATTCAGCTTCCGCAACATTAACTACTCTGTTATTATTCTGAATACTTTATTATGAAATAAAGTTTTAAAATGCTTGAAACCTTTTGAATGTTTACAAATACCAAGTTTATACTTTAGTCCGAAAGGGGCTGCAGACCTCGACGGATTGAGGTGTTACAAAAACACTAAACGAGTTCAACAAAGCCAGAAAAAATTCATTACGTAGATCAAAAATACACTGCCACCGTTAAAGATTAAAATACACTGCAGAGAACATAAGGGAAACAAAAACACACTGCAGATTATTACAACACACTGCAGAAAATTAAAACACACATTGCAGTGAATCTTCAACAAAAAACCCACTGCCATCCTAAGGGAAAAAAAACTTTTCTAAACTCCGTATGAGAATCTTTTTTAGAAGCAAATTCAAAACCAAAACGAAGCATCCCTGTATTTTGTCCAATCTTTTGCTAAGAGGGATCTCGTCTAGTGCATCTTTGCTTGTCATTGAAACCCTTGGTCTCCTTCCGGAAGCTGCTGCCTTCGCCGTGTAATTTCGTGTGAGGCTTCTCGTCTGCGTTCGGCAGCTGCATGAGGCTACTGTGATATGGCGTCCGCGTAAGGCTGCTCACGTCTGCGTAAGGCTTGGCGTCGTTAAAAACCTTTTCTTAACCTAATTAGGATTATTCAATTTTAGGTGTTTATTTAAGGACAAAAATGTGAATTCATCTAAAAAACTAATAACATTGCTATTTTGAGTATTAAAGTGCTACTAAAGTACTATTTTGGTGTTTCTCCCATTTATGAATGGTAATATAAGTCAGTGATTGATTTTGGGTATAAACATACGCATATAAATAGTAATATAATAATAAATGATGTATATATGATTATAATAATAGTAATATAAAAAATAATAACAATAAATACAGCCCTACAACATAAATATGACTAAAACATAAATACTTTTTCAATATAGGATCATATGTTTTTATTTTCTTAATGTAGGACTTTTGGTCATTATTAATTAGTCATTATTCAAGTAAATGTCCATCATTACTGGACATTATTCATCCCACTAACTCACTAAGGCCCCGTTTGGTACACGAAATTCAAATTGTGGAATTGGAATTGAGGACTTCAATTCCAACTCTAGTGTTTGGTAGCACAAAAATAATGTGAATTTAGAATTGGCAGTGCAAAAAATGAATTGGAATTGATGAATTCGAATTCTATGGAATTGAATCTCAAGGAATTTCAATTCCAAAGTGAATCTCCTTTGGGTTTCTGAGCTGGCCCTTTTATAGCATCGCTTGGGATGCCATGACTCAAAGTAGTTGATGTGGAATAAATAAGGACATGATATTCAAATGGAAGGTGTTAAAATAAATATGATTATTTAAGCTATTTTTCTCCATGACCACATGCAGTTGTTGATTGTATGTTAATGTGATGTTATTCTGTGAGTTAATGCTAGCTTGGGTATATTTTCACTCAGCAATTCGTTGAGCGTGTAGTCGTTGTTGTTTGACTGCACCCAGGTAGAACACAGATTTTGATGGGCAACCCGGAGGACAGTGAAATGGTGGTGTGGCGTGGATGGCTCTTATTACTTTAATAGTTAAACTATATTATTTTATTTGTTATATGGACTGTTGGACGTTACTTTGGTTAAACTCTTACGGGACAAATTTTATAATTTATTTAATCATTTATTTTAGAAAAGAAAAAAAATATGTGTGTCAATACCAATTTAGTAACAACCCGATTCGCTAACCCGTTGGTTCGGGTTACGCGGGTTGGGGTGTTACAAAAAGACTCAAGGACAAGATCTAGAATTGAAGACTTAGTCGAGTCGGTCTTATTGTGATAAAAACCGACAATCAATTCAAGTCTCGGTTCTAAAAGAGGCAAAATAATTTTTACAAAATCATAAAACGTTTTATGCATCAAAATAAACGTTTTTAATAAAGTTTTTAATGTATTAAAATCTCTGGTCCTTGCCCAGACCAAAACCACTTTGGTCGGCATTCGGCGCTCGAACCAACTCGGTGGTTTTCAATATTTTAAACCTCATTTTTACCTCTGGACATTTCAATACTCTTTCATTGCATAAGCATTCCTATTTTTCTTAGCTATTTGAGAGCCAATTCTTGAAGAAATTGTCGTGTTCTTGAGCGTTTACTAGTTCACTATCTACTCTTTGTGAGAGTTTTATTCTTGAGTGTTTAAGTATTTATACACACTTGAAGGGAGGTTGTTCCCTTGTTGTAAATTTGAAGGGAGTCTTTGTTCCTTCGTGAGAAGTCTTGGAGTGCGGTATCTTCTAGCAAAGGTGTTGAGGCTCGTGTGACTCGGGTTCTCAAGTTGTATCAGTTTGTGGAGCTACTTTAAGCTTAACGGAGAAAGTGTAGCTCGAGAGAGTCTCTCGGGAGGCTGGATTAGCCACACGTTGTGGTGAACCAGGATAAAATTCGGTGTGCTCCTTCCTTATGCTCTTTACTTTATCGCTCTCGTTTTTAATTTCTTGTGATTTTGTTTTAAACGCTATTCACCCTCCTCTAGCATTGGGCCTATATTCTAACGTATATTCCTCCATTAATTTTGATCTTTTTTATATGAGTTAATTGTATCGCCATTTCTCATAAATTATGGAATTTATATTCCTCCATTAATTTTGGGCTTCCTTATATGAACTAATAGTAAGGTAATGTCTCATGAATTATATATAAATAAATAATATGTATATGATAGCGTAAATAAATTATATAAAGATGTTCTTAAATTACCATAAATAATATAAAATATATTATTTATGTATATATGGTAAGATAAATAAATGACAACTTAAATAGTAATTTTTTTTATAAATATTAAAAATAATACTCCCTCCATCTTTAAATCATTTACTCTTTACGCAAAATGAAGTAACATTTTATTTTTTTAAATTCAATTTATTTGAAAATCGATATATATATATAATATATAATATATATATATATATATATATATATATATATATATATATATATATAATATATATATATATATATATATATATATATATATATATATATAATATATATATATATATATATATATATATATAATATATATATATATATATATAATATATATATATATATATTATATATATATATATATATATATTATATATATATATATATATATATATATATATATATATATTATATATATATATATATATATATATATATATATATATATATATAATATATATATATATATATATATATATATATATATATATATATATATATATATATATATATATATATATAATATATATATATATATATATATAACAAAACTTACATATTTAAAAAATACAGCAAATGTTTTACAAAACAAGAGGTGACAATAATTTTTTATTTAATCAATAGTCAATGAAAATATACAAATAAACAAAAGTTCATATGATTTTTGAATAGTAAAGTGTGTAAATAATTTACGACATAGGGAGTACGGAATTTCCCAAAAAACCCGCTGCCAAAACATTAAAAACCTAAAAAGAATATGAATTATGTCTAACTTTCAAAAACATAAACTATTAAAACGACACTGCCCAAAAAAACACACGCATCCACAAACACAAACGCCAAGAAAAAAATTAGTTACGTGAAACACATACGTAAAAAGGATTAAATTGTAGCCATTGGAAATATGGAATGGTCTAATAAAAAAATAAAACTAAATTTTTAGTTTCAAATGGAAGGCCGTGTACTCAATTAGCACTTTATTCACAAAAAAACACTAAACGAGTTCAACAAAGCCAGAAAAAATTCATTACGTAGATCAAAAATACACTACCACCGTTAAAGATTAAAATACACTGCAGATAGGGGTGTTCATCGGTCCAGGACCGGACCAAACCGAAGACCGAAATGAGAAAAAATAAAGACCGAAGACCGGACCTATTAGAATTCGGTCTTGGACCGGTCCGAACCGAAATTCTTCAGACCGAACCCGTTGGGACCGAAAAGACCGAAATTTTTTTAAGTTCCTACAATTAAATATTTAAATATTGTATAAGCAAAACACCACAATTGACAAAGATGCGTGGAATCATAAAACTTAACAAAGATGCATCATAAAAAGAAATTTGCAGCATCCATGACAAATATGCATTACAAAAAATAAGTAATTAGCACAAAAAAAAATGAAACCACGGAACCGGAAGCAAATAAAAAGTAATCTACTGCATCCATTGATTCCATTCACAGAACTTATAGCAAAAACACCACAAATGTAAATGCACCCATAAAAAATCAATTTGCATCCATCCATTCACCAAATAAAGCAATTTGTAGAATCCATGACAAATTTAGAGAGCCAAGACATGGGACTTCATTCACCAAGGACTCCATAGTCTAGTTTGTGTTCAACACAGAGGCTCATCCCATTCCCATCAAACTAAATCCATTCCAAACAAGCATGATTCCATAATTGTGAACATGAACATATTATACTGTCGTTATGAAGCAGGCAATGGACTTGGAAATTTTACCCTTTTGAGAAGCCTCAACACTCCACTCCAGATCTCCAGCAATTTATAACTTCTAAATTTCTCAGCAATTTCCACATTTTAGTTGACAATCGGATAAAAAGAGAAATAAAAAACCGTGCGTCAGTGCGATTGTGAGAAGGCTTGGAATCTTTAGTCGGAGAAGATGACGGAGAACATGGGGTCAATTTTAGAGGTAGAGGGAGTGGGGACTTCGATTTCAGAGGGAGATGTAGACTGTAGAGTCGATTGTAGAGAGGAAGAGAAGACGATGATTGTGCGAGAAGCGAGAGGTTGGCGGGGGATTACTGATTTACCTGGATGGATTTGTGAGGCTAAGAATCGGATAAGGCTCATAAGGGTAAATAATCGGTCTATCGGTCCAGACCGAAATTTATTCGGGTATAGACCGGACCGGACCGATACCCGAAATTAAAAATTATCCGAACCGAAGACCGACCCGATGAGGCTTCTCGTGAGGCTTCTCGTCTGCGTTCGGCAGCTGCATGAGGCTATTGTGATATGGCGTCCGCATAAGGCTGCTCACGTCTGCGTAAGGCTTGGCATCGTTAAAAACCTTTTCTTAACCTAATTAGGATTATTCAATTTTAGGTGTTTATTTAAGGACAAAAATGTGAATTCATCTAAAAAACTAATAGCATTGCTATTTTGAGTATTAAAGTGCTACTAAAGTGCTATTTTGGTGTTTCTCCCATTTATGAATGGTAATATAAGTCAGTGATTGATTTTGGGTATAAACATACGCATATAAATAGTAATATAATAATAAATGATGTATATATGATTATAATAATAGTAATATAAAAAATAATAACAATAAATACAGCCCTACAACATAAATATGACTAAAACATAAATACTTTTTCAATATAGGATCATATGTTTTTATTTTCTTAATGTAGGACTTTTGGTCATTATTAATTAGTCATTATTCAAGTAAATGTCCATCATTACTGGACATTATTCATCCCACTAACTCACTAAGGCCCCGTTTGGTACACAAAATTCAAATTGTGGAATTGGAATTGAGGACTTCAATTCCAACTCTAGTGTTTGGTAGCACAAAAATAATGTGAATTTAGAATTGGCAGTGCAAAAAATGAATTGGAATTGATGAATTCGAATTCTATGGAATTGAATCTCAAGGAATTTCAATTCCAAAGTGAATCTCCTTTGGGTTTCTGAGCTGGCCCTTTTATAGCATCGCTTGGGATGCCATGACTCAAAGTAGTTGATGTGGAATAAATAAGGACATGATATTCAAATGGAAGGTGTTAAAATAAATATGATTATTTAAGCTATTTTTCTCCATGACCACATGCAGTTGTTGATTGTATGTTAATGTGATGTTATTCTGTGAGTTAATGCTAGCTTGGGTATATTTTCACTCAGCAATTCGTTGAGCGTGTAGTCGTTGTTGTTTGACTGCACCCAGGTAGAACACAGATTTTGATGGGCAACCCGGAGGACAGTGAAATGGTGGTGTGGCGTGGATGGCTCTTATTACTTTAATAGTTAAACTATATTATTTTATTTGGTTATATGGACTGTTGGACGTTACTTTGGTTAAACTCTTACGGGACAAATTTTATAATTTATTTAATCATTTATTTTAGACAAAGAAAAAAAATATGTGTGTCAATACCAATTTAGTAACAACCCGATTCGCTAACCCGTTGGTTCGGGTTACGCGGGTTGGGGTGTTACAAAAAGACTCAAGGACAAGATCTAGAATTGAAGACTTAGTCGAGTCGGTCTTATTGTGATAAAAACCGACAATCAATTCAAGTCTCGGTTCTAAAAGAGGCAAAATAATTTTTACAAAATCATAAAACGTTTTATGCATCAAAATAAACGTTTTTAATAAAGTTTTTAATGTATTAAAATCTCTGGTCCTTGCCCAGACCAAAACCACTTTGGTCGGCATTCAGCGCTCGAACCAACTCGGTGGTTTTCAATATTTTAAACCTCATTTTTACCTCTGGACATTTCAATACTCTTTCATTGCATAAGCATTCCTATTTTTCTTAGCTATTTGAGAGCCAATTCTTGAAGAAATTGTCGTGTTCTTGAGCGTTTACTAGTTCACTATCTACTCTTTGTGAGAGTTTTATTCTTGAGTGTTTAAGTATTTATACACACTTGAAGGGAGGTTGTTCCCTTGTTGTAAATTCGAAGGGAGTTTTTGTTCCTTCATGAGAAGTCTTGGAGTGCGGTATCTTCTAGCAAAGGTGTTGAGGCTCGTGTGACTCGGGTTCTCAAGTTGTATCGGTTTGTGGAGCTACTTTAAGCTTAACGGAGAAAGTGTAGCTCGAGAGAGTCTCTCGGGAGGCTGGATTAGCCACACGTTGTGTAATGCCCCAAAACATACCCTAAAATTTTTAATGAATAAATATTCAATTAGTCAAATTTGTTTCGATTAAAATAAATAGTTATTGGGCTTTGGGAAGAAATGAGATGTGTTTTGATATCCAATATCTTAATCTGGATAAATCTCATAGAGATAAATCCAATATGTTAAATATTTGTGTGGTCTTGATTGGGAACATGAGTATAGACCCAAATCAAGAATAAATAAAGAAATTAGTTATGTAGTGAACTTTTAAATGATTTATTGAAATAAATCATGGAAATAAATAATATGAATTGAATATGAGCACCTTTTTGAGTAAAGGTCAATTAAATAAATTTTGACTCTGTCAAAGTCAACCACCCGAAAATATGATGTCAGAAAAAGTGTTACAAATAAATATAAAAATTATATCGTTGGATAGAGTTTAAATGTACGATCACAACGGTGCAAACGGATTTCAATTCGGAGAAAGTTGGACCAAAAAGTGTTCCCTGACTGGGACCAAATTAGTCCCAATCAGGGACTTGCGTTTGGAATCGTAGGAATCGGCCGTCCCCTCCACTGAGACGCCAAAACAGGAGAATTGGTGTCATCCCCATGTCTCCTTTTCCATTCACCTCACTATATAAACCCTCCATTTCTTCACCATTCTTCATCAAATTTGATCTGAGAGATAGCCTTGAGTGTGGAGAACGCAGTGGTGCTGTCAATTTAGTGTGAGGTCGCCGGAAGTTTTACCGGAAAATCTTCAAAACCTCCATTACGCTTCGAGGTAAGCCCGTAGATATATCTAGTGACTAGAATGTTCATATAGATTGTTTCTACGTTCATAAACGGTCGTTTGGTTGAGTTTTGTGTTTGACATGTTTGAAAAACCAAGAATCATAAACAATTAAATTGTTGTTAAAATTACGAATTAATGACTCTAAAATGATCTGTGAACATTGGAGAACATTTTTATATAATTAAATTGAAGTTTGGTGATTAAAAATGATAATGTTAAAACTGACCCGAGGAAGAAGATGATGAACAGTGGCCGAAAATCGATTATTTACTTACTAAAAATTGATTAGAATTTTATTCAGATCAGTGGTTCGAAGTCAGTACCATTTAATCAATTATTTAAATTGTACAAATCGATTATTATGAATTAATTGATTATTTATATTGTAAAAATCGATTATTATGAATTAATTGATTATTTAAATTGTAAAAATCGATTATTATGAATTAATGGATTATTTAAATTGTAAAAATCGATTTTTTATGAATTAATCGATTATTTATATTGTAAAAATCGATTAAAATTAATTAATTGATTATTTAAATTGTAAAAATCGATTATTATGAATTAATGGATTGTTTAAATTGTAAAAATCGATTTTTTATGAATTAATCGATTATTTATATTGTAAAAATCGATTAAAATTAATTAATTGATTATTTAAATTTTAAAAATCGATTATTATGAATTAATGGATTATTTAAATTGTAAAAATCGTTTTTTTATGAATTAATCGATTATTTATATTGTAAAAATCGATTAAAATTAATTAATTGATTATTTAAATTGTAAAAATCGATTATAATGAATTAATGGATTATTTAAAATTATATAAATCAATTTTTATAAATTAAATGATTATTTTAAATTATTTTCCTCAATTCCAGATCCTGCTACGAAAATATTCCTGAAAATATGCTCTAAATTGTAAAAATCGATTATTATGAATTAATGGATTGTTTAAATTGTAAAAATCGATTTTTTATGAATTAATCGATTATTTATATTGTAAAAATCGATTAAAATTAATTAATTGATTATTTAAATTTTAAAAATCGATTATTATGAATTAATGGATTATTTAAATTGTAAAAATCGTTTTTTTATGAATTAATCGATTATTTATATTGTAAAAATCGATTAAAATTAATTAATTGATTATTTAAATTGTAAAAATCGATTATAATGAATTAATTGATTATTTAAAATTATATAAATCAACTTTTATAAATTAAATGATTATTTTAAATTATTTTCCTCAATTCCAGATCCTGCTACGAAAATATTCCTGAAAATATGCTCTAAAAATGATTATTTTAAATTATTTTCCTCAATTCCAGATCCTATTTTTGATAACAATTAATTATGAACAATACAAATATGATTTTGTATAATAAAAATGAAGTTTTAGGCATATAAAACATTATGTGATGCATGACGGTAAGTTAGAGTGTTAACACTCAAAACTAGACCGCTATTTGTTATCAATTGTTATGTTGATTAATGATTATGATGAATGATTATTATGGATGATCATGAATAATGAACTAACTGATCAAAATGATTATTAATGATTCAGCCATGAGAGTAATGAATATATTGATAATTATTAAACGATTTGTATTGTTAAACGGGATCTAGAAGAACTCTAAGATATACCTATTAGTTAATTGATGTTAAGGCTATCTATAAGACCTCTAGAATAGATCTTGTATTAGAACAGGCTTATGAAAACATGAACATTTGATGAATTAGATAAAAACGCATAAATGGGATTCATAGACCAAGCTAGAGGATCACTCGTTTGGGAATGCCCGATCTAATGTTGATCAATCGCTATATTGTTGTTGCCTTAACTGACTACAGTTAAGTGTCCGTATCATTTGCCTTAAACTAGTGATAGTTTAAGTGTCTGATTGCCTTAATTGACTACAGTTAAGTGTCCGTATCATTTGCCTTAAACTAGTGATAGTTTAAGTGTCTGATTGCCTTAACTGACTGCAGTTAAGTGTCCGAAATCAATTGCCTTAAACTAATGATAGTTTAAGTGTCTGATTAATGATTGCCTTTTAAGAATCTGGTTATAGAAATTATGATCTAGCCTTAGACTAAGAATAGCTAAGAGCATTATTATGATCTGGCCTTAGACTAAGAATAGCTAAGAGCATTGTTATAATCTGGCCTTAGATTAAGAATAATTTAAGAGCACTATTGAAATAATATCTGAATTGAATAAAATGTATTGATATGAACTGAACAATACCAAAACTGTGAATGTCTGAAATGAACATTGTGTGCATGATATCAAATGATTTGATTATGAATTTAGATTCAGTTTATATCGATGTTCGACGCATTAGATATGCTTACTCAGCTTTACCGCTGAGCGTGTAGTGTGTTTTATTTGCTACACGCAGGTAAGCAGAAAGCAGAATGTGATCCTGGCGGCAAATGGGGCGAGATTGTCAGGATGGATGTGACAAGTTTTGAAACAATTTATGATATGTCAATATTAAAATCGCTTCCGCAATATTGTTGAATACTCCGTATTGTATATATATTGAAAAATATTATTGGGATTAATAAGTGTGTTTGAAAAGTTTTAAATTTTTACGATAACCAAGTTAAATACTTTAGTCCGAATGAGGCTGCAGACCTGGACGGATTAGGGTGTTACACGTTGTGGTGAACCAGGATAAAATTCGGTGTGCTCCTTCCTTATGCTCTTTACTTTATCGCTCTCATTTTTAATTTCTTGTGATTTTGTTTTAAACGCTATTCACCCCCCTCTAGCATTGGGCCTATATTCTAACGAATATTCCTCCATTAATTTTGATCTTTTTGATATGAGTTAATTGTATCGCCATTTCTCATAAATTATGGAATTTATATTCCTCCATTAATTTTGGGCTTCCTTATATGAACTAATAGTAAGGTAATGTCTCATGAATTATATATAAATAAATAATATGTATATGATAGCATAAATAAATTATATAAAGATGTTCTTAAATTACCATAAATAATATAAAAAATATTATTTATGTATATATGGTAAGATAAATAAATGACAACTTAAATAGTAATTTTTTTTATAAATATTAAAAATAATACTCCATCCATCTTTAAATCATTTACTCTTTACGAAAAATGAAGTAAAATTTTATTTTTTTAAATTCAATTTATTTGAAAATCGATATATAATATATATATATATATATATATATATATATATATATATATATATATATATATATATATATATATAATATATATATATATTATATATATATATATATATATATATATATATATATATTATATATATATATATATATATATATATATATATATATATATATATATATATATATATATATATATATATATATATATATATATATATATATATATATATATATATATAACAAAACTTACATATTTAAAAAATACAGCAATCGTTTTACAAAACAAGAGGTGACAATAATTTTTTATTTAATCAATAGTCAATGAAAATATACAAATAAACAAAAGTTCATATGATTTTTGAATAGTAAAGTGTGTAAATAATTTACGACATAGGGAGTACGGAATTTCCCAAAAAACCCGTTGCCAAAACATTAAAAACCTAAAAAGAATATGAATTATGTCTAACTTTCAAAAACATAAACTATTAAAAACGACACTGCCCAAAAAAACACACGCATCCACAAACACAAACGCCAAGAAAAAAATTAGTTACGTGAAACACATACGTAAAAAGGATTAAATTGTAGCCATTGGAAATATGGAATGGTCTAATAAAAAAATAAAACTAAATTTTTAGTTTCAAATGGAAGGCCGTGTACTCAATTAGCACTTTATTCACAAAAAAACACTAAACGAGTTCAACAAAGCCAGAAAAAATTCATTACGTAGATCAAAAATACACTGCCACCGTTAAAGATTAAAATACACTGCAGATAGGGGTGTTCATCGGTCCAGGACCGGACCAGACCGGACCAGACTGAAGACCGAAATGAGAAAAAATAAAGACCGAAGACCGGACCTATTAGAATTCGGTCTGGGACCGGTCCGAATCGAAATTCTGCAGACCGAACCGGTTGGGACCGAAAAGACCGAAATTTTTTTAAGTTCCTACAATTAAATATTTAAATATTGTATAAGCAAAACACCACAATTGACAAAGATGCGTGGAATCATAAAACTTAACAAAGATGCATCATAAAAAGAAATTTGCAGCATCCATGACAAATATGCATTACAAAAAATAAGTAATTAGCACAAAAAAAAATGAAACCACGGAACCGGAAGCAAATAAAAAGTAATCTACTGCATCCATTGATTCCATTCACAGAACTTATAGCAAAAACACCACAAATGTAAATGCACCCATAAAAAATCAATTTGCATCCATCCATTCACCAAATAAAGCAATTTGTAGAATCCATGACAAATTTAGAGAGCCAAGATATGGGACTTCATTCACCAAGGACTCCATAGTCTAGTTTGTAATTTGATAGAATTTAGGATGGGGTATGGACAACTGGATTAGGCAATAAGACACTTGGGTTGAACCACATTAAAAGATTGAATCCAATCGATTATTTAGTTCAACTCAAGAGCTTATATACCGGTTTATTTTCTCTTCAAGTTTCGATGTGGGATACTCTTTAACACTCCCCCTCAAGTGGACAACCGGGCCATTTTGAATCTAACCGGTTGACCACTTGCAAATGGACTCCCATACCCTTGATTTTTTTTTAGCGCCAACACCTAAATGACCACGAGCCGCTGGGTATGGACTTCCAGACGAGCAATCGTGTTAAACAGGCCACAGGCCGTTGGGTACAACCTCCATACGGACAACTGAGCTAAAGACTAACGGGCCGCTAGGAATGAACGTCTAGACGGACACCTTGACAAACGAGGTGGGCTAAAATTGGCTCCGATACCATGATAGAATTTAGGATGGGGTATGGACAACTGGATTGGGCAATAAGACACTTGGGTTGAACCACATTAAAAGATTGAATCCAATCGATTAGTTAGTTCAACTCAAGAGCTTATATACCGGTTTATTTTCTCTTCAAGTTTCGATGTGGGATACTCTTTAACATAATTTAAAACAGTGGACACTGGACATCACTCAGTTTGTGTTCAACACAGAGGCTCATCCCATTCCCATCAAACTAAATCCATTCCAAACAAGCATGATTCCATTCCAAACAAGCATGATTCCATTCCAAACAAGCATGATACCTGGATGGATTTGTGAGGCTAAGAATCGGATAAGGCTCATAAGGGTAAATAATCGGTCTATCGGTCCAGACCGAAATTTATTCGGGTATAGATCGGACCGGACCGATACCCGAAATTAAAAATTATCCGGACCGAAGACCGACCCGATATGATGTCGGTCCGGGTTCGGTCTGGACTTATCGGTCCGGTTCGGTCGGTTTTTTCGGTCCAGACCGAAACATGAACACCCCTAACTGCAGAGAACATAAGGGAAACAAAAACACACTGCAGATTAGTACAACACACTGCAGAAAATTAAAACACACATTGCAGTGAATCTTCAACAAAAAACCCACTGCCATCCTAAGGGAAAAAAAACTTTTCTAAACTCCGTATGAGAATCTTTTTTAGAAGCAAATTCAAAACAAAAACGAAGCATACCTGTATTTTCTCCAATCTTTTGCTGAGAGGGATCTCGTCTAGTGCATCTTTGCTTGTCATTGAAACCCTTGGTCTCCTTCCGGAAGCTGCTGCCTTCGCCGTGTAATTTCGCGTGAGGCTTCTCGTCTGCGTTCGGCAGCTGCATGAGGCTACTGTGATATGGCGTCCGCGTAAGGCTGCTCACGTCTGCGTAAGGCTTGGCGTCGTTAAAAACCTTTTCTTAACCTAATTAGGATTATTCAATTTTAGGTGTTTATTTAAGGACAAAAATGTGAATTCATCTAAAAAACTAATAGCATTGCTATTTTGAGTATTAAAGTGCTACTAAAGTGCTATTTTGGTGTTTCTCCCATTTATGAATGGTAATATAAGTCAGTGATTGATTTTGGGTATAAACATACGCATATAAATAGTAATATAATAATAAATGATGTATATATGATTATAATAATAGTAATATAAAAAATAATAACAATAAATACAGCCCTACAACATAAATATGACTAAAACATAAATACTTTTTCAATATAGGATCATATGTTTTTATTTTCTTAATGTAGGACTTTTGGTCATTATTAATTAGTCATTATTCAAGTAAATGTCAATCATTACTGGACATTATTCATCCCACTAACTCACTAAGGCTCATTTGGTACACGAAATTCAAATTGTGGAATTGGAATTGAGGACTTCAATTCCAACTCTAGTGTTTGGTAGCACAAAAATAATGTGAATTTAGAATTGGCAGTGCAAAAAATGAATTGGAATTGATGAATTCGAATTCTATAGAATTGAATCTCAAGGAATTTCAAACCCAATTCAATTCCATCAATTTAGTATACCAAACCGACCTAAGGTCTTCCAAATTTCGTTACTAGTTATAGTAATGGAGGTGGAGATGCTCTGATCTGAGTTAGAAGACAAGACACCCGCCTCTGAAGAACCAGCGGACCTTGTCCCTTGGGAGGGTAGCCTTGGGGCTCCTTTCCACGCAAGAGTTTACTCCTAACCCGTCAAGAAGCTACTTGTCCAGTTCTCAATATCATTCAGATCTGAGCGATCTTCTTCCTCCCCAATGGAGAACGCTTATGCCAGATCAGTACCCGAGGTATATATTCGTTCATATCCGGCTAATGATAAACAAAAAGGTCTTCTCTAGCGTTTTGAAATTTTGATTCGTTAGCAGTATTGTGATTTGATACAATGCTATAAGTATTTGGACAGGTTCTTGAGTTTTTCGGAGTGGAACTATCTAAAGGTCTTACAGATTCACAGGTGCTAGTTCTTCTTACTGTTATCATATCCTAACTCACAGCGAATCACATTCAATGCATTTGTTTTTTGGAATTGTTAACAATTTTGAATGACTGTGTCCATTTCCAATGGAGCAATAAGAATCATTTATAACATAGTTTTAGCTTCGGGACTAAATTGAGATGACATTTAACGTCCATTGCTTCTTACATTCTACTCTGGTAGCATATGCATTGAGGGTCTTATGGAAACATCCTCTCTATTTTTAACCTGGGCAAAGGTTGCTCACTTCTTGACCCACAGACCCTAATGGAGGTCACATTATATTGTGTGTTGTTGTTGGTGTATAAAATCTGAATGCTAGTTTGATCAATATGCAACAATTCAATTCAGTTTTACTCTTTAGATTTTTAGTTTTACTTTTTCTTTGTTGGTTGGTGAGCTAGTTCCATTTTCTTATTCGGATGGAATGCAAAGTTTCAATCTTTTCCCCTTTCTCAGGTTGCACGACATGCTAGATTGTATGGAAGAAATGGTAAGCACTCCCAACCTGTTTCTGCATTCTTATTCATATAATCTTATGCAGTTTTACACTTAGAGCCCGTTCTCTAGGGCTTAAACTCTTAACTTCCAGTTGTTCCTTCCAATTTCTTCCAGTTCCTTCTAGTTTTTCCAGTTTCTAATAGTTTTTTCAGTTTCTTCCAGTTTTTTTCCAACTATTCTTATTTTCTTCAAATTCTTTTTATTCCCCAACCAATTACTCTAAAAATGAAATATTTTTAATGTGATTATTATTATTATTATTATTATTACAACTATTATGTTCATCTTTATAGTTTATAAATTATTTTTTTCATCTCACTATTTTTACAATTCACATTCATTATTATTTTTTCTTCAACTTTTTAATATGAATAAGACATTTTTTTATATAAGAACAGGCTCTTAATCTTGAATGCCAGGCATTATGGCTAGCATACACAGCATTCTGTACCAGTGTAGTACATTAATATGTGATCACTTAATTTGTAAAAGAGGTTACAAATGGGCTGTCATTAGCATTTGATGAAAAAGTAGGCAGTTTTTAAACCCTCCCAAAATCATTATGGGTTCAGCTTGGTGCATGAAGAATGATTTGAAATGCTGGTTAACAGAGGAGAGAAAGTCTTATCAACCCACTCATTGTTGCATCTTATTTGTTAAGATGTACACCTTACACATTGTCAACATAAATTAAGTGGTCAAGTGATCTTCTAAAATGCACATAAAAGAATTGTTCAATTTCTTTAATTTTGATTAATGTACATATGTTTGGACTAAGCCATTTTATATTCAACATTTCAATGAAATACTCTTTCCGTCCAGATATAGATGTCATTCATTGATGTCAACATAGAGGGTCTTTTAGATTATTCAACATAATTTGTTTACCAAATGTGAAAAATGGACAACTAATTTTGGCGCAAAAAAACAAAAAACGTGGGAAACAAAATCCAGATGGAAGGAGTATTTATTATGTTGTTCTATAAATTCATCATGGGCAAACTCAGTGTTCATTAGGACACATCTAGCTATGTACATGTATTCATTATAAAAATATTTGATTGGTCTATACTAGGACTTTGGGAGTTAAGCCGTAAGGGTTTGATTATGATCAGTCATCAGTGATACTAGACAACGTGACCTGAACAAGAATCTGAATTTTTGGAGCATAGAAAAACATATCTGCCAAAAACCTCATTATTTAGAAATGAAAAACTTCACCCTAACAGACTGACCAAAACATACAGAGTGCCTAAAAGGTAGAAAAGTGGTAGATATGAACTTGATATATTTTTTGTTGTGCTTCATTTTCTGTCTAACTAGTCTTCTACACGTAATATTTTCAATCCTTTTCCTTTGCTTCTCTAATGTCTTTTCCTTTGCTGCATTTGCTCATGAAACCAGTGCTGCCTCAAGAGAAAAGTGAGTTTGAGTACCCTCTCTCTTCAGCTCTCATCCCCTAATTCTACTTGCCCCCATCAGCTTCATTGGCATAACGTCATGGTTCTATTTAGGTACCTCTTTCTGGAAGCTTGTTCTGAAGCAATTCGATGATTTGCTGGTTAAAATATTAATTGTAGCTGCCTTCGTTTCGTTCTTTTTGGCATTGGCTAATGGAGAGACAGGGTCATCGGCTTTCTTGGAGCCTACTGTATGACCTTTTCAGTATCAATTATAATTGAAAATTTCTTTCATCTGTTTATTTTGCTTTGGGAGTTGCATGCTTCTTAATAAAGTGAAATTATGTGGTTGAGATTTACATAAAATTCGTATAAAACATGCCAACCATTGAAATCATTCCTTAGTAGAAGTGTGTGAGTCGAACAAAAAAGGAATAAGTGAACTTCATATTTTGTGGCTAGGTGCGATGCTGTAATGTTGTCTTTTAAAAAATTAGAACTGGAAAGGATAAGCGAATTTGACATGTGACCGTGCCTAAAGTGGTTCAGAAGACCCAATTGAACCTCTTTGGACCGGATATAGTTCAAACTTGTCTGAAACTCTAATTCACTTTTTGTTTTTTAATTTCTCCCCAAAACATTGTAATTGAATTAATCTAATCTTTTGCAATATCATTTAGTGTTTTTAAATGTTTAAAAATGAACTATCAGACCAGAATTTAGTTCTTCCTAAAGCTTGTATAGTTAGTTACAGGGTATTATTTATCTCTCTTAATATGTTATCTTCATCTTTTTAATATTTCACTAACTTATTATATTTGTAGGTAAATATATTTATCTTTGAAGAGAAACTTTCCTTTTTTATACTATTATACTTTTATTTTGTATGTATTTATACATTATATATTTCTATGTATATATTTTGTATTAACAATAATATAACTACATATTTTAGTATTTTTATTTATGAGGTCACCACTTGACTGGTTCAACTATATGTCGAATGGGTTAAACCAAGAACCAGTAAGGCCACTGGTTTAACTTCTGGCCCAGATTTGAAAATATTGGATGTGTGCAAGGAATAAGGATATATAGGTGTTCCAGAGAAGGCACAACATTAGAATGTGTTTGTTTTGAGATTGGTAGAATTTGAAGCCAGATATGCATAGGTGCAGCATATTACAGTTTGCATGGATATTGTTTCGATCCGTGGCCATTTTGAGAGAGCATTATGAATTTGTGATACACCTGGGGTGGAATCTTACCTACACTTTAATGGGCAGTGGGCAGTCTATGCTAAGTTGTCAACATTTATTGTTTTAGATTTTTAGAGCTGTTATACACTATGTTTGGCAAATGAAGGAAGTGGAGGGGAAGGAAATAGAGAGGAAATTCTACTTCCTTTAGGTTGTTTGGTTGGAAGAAAATGGAAGGGAGAGAATTAAATTACCTTGCTTGGTTAAATGGAAGTTAGAAAGGAAAAAATTATTAAAATAAAATTATAATTAACTTAAAAAAATATTTATAGAACACAAATGTTTTATATAACAATTTTATTATAGTGTGATTTTAAAAGTCAAGTTGGACAAACACACAAGGACGTAGGAAGTATATACTTAAAAATTTAATTTCATGTTTACAGTATAAGAATTTTTTTATTCAAAACAAGCTTATAGTCAACAGTTTAATTTTTTTTCCGACACGAGCTCAAAATAAAAAATATAAAAATTATTTTATTGATTCAAAATTAGCTCAAAATAAAAAATATAACATATTTTTTTTACTTAGAAGTATTAAATAAATTAAAGATCATTGAAAAAAAATTAAATACCATAGAATTTTTAAATTGATTTTAAAATAATAATAATTATAAATTTGTTATTTTGTTCAAATTATATAAAAAAAAAATAAAAATGTGAGAGAACAAAGCTTAAAATGAGGGAAGAGAGTTCAAAGCCAAATTTCTCTTCCATTTCACTCAACGTGTGGAGGTTTTTTTCCCCACTATCATTCAACTTCCCTCCCACTTCTTTCTTATTTCCTTCCCAACCTTCTTCCAACCAAACTATAGAAAATTTCAAATTTCCCTCCCATTTGCCTTCCACCCCCTCACTTCCCTTTCACTTCCCTTCATCCAAACAAAGCAGTAATGTCGACGTTCTTCATTATTTTCCTTAGGTGTTTGTTGTAATATATAAATACAAATATCAAACATCCACTTGTTCTATTTTTCTTTCATTAATGTATTCTCCCAAGTAAAGTGCTACTTTCACAGGTTATCTTGATGATATTAGCTGCAAATGCTGCTGTAGGGGTAATCACAGAAACAAATGCCGAAAAGGCTCTTGAGGTTTGCATGTGCATTTCTTCCTTTAGCATATTATTGACATGTACAGCCTCTGTCCCAAAATCATCTTCCCATGTGAAAATGCCACTCATTTTAAGACTAGGCTGACATTTAAAATGAATACTGTGTATTTTTGTTTGGTAATTGAGAGTGAAAGTGGCTTTTCACTAGTCTGAAATTTATAAAATAAGTAATGGAAAGATAACTTTAGGAAAGTAAAAAAATGGTAAGTGGGAAGATTATATTGGGACATAGCCACGTAGGGAGTATTTGTGTGTATTTATTGCCATACTATAGTCTGTTGCATTATTGACTTTGCCGTAATCCATTAGCAATATGTTTATATTTAGCTATTAGGTTCTTGACATCAGAAAGGAAAAACTAAATTATACTCAGTTCTATAAATGTGCGAGAACCAAGTGACATTAAATAATAGAAATATCCATTGTGCTGAAGTATAATTTTGTATTTTTAATGGTTTTACTATTGTGATTGACGCCTTCCTTCTCACTAATATTTTACTATGCCAATACTTTTTCTATAAACTAAACAATACTAACTGGGCCTTGATCCCAATTTCCAACTCAATGTTATTGGCTACATGGACCAATTGAAAATAACCCTTGGTCGATGGTACAAGCCTTATATTATACCGCCGCTTTATATTTATTAATTTTGTTTTATCTATACACATTAAATATTTTTTCACCCATTCCGTATTATTCAATTTGCTTGTTTTTCCTAAGAGGAACATAAATGGAAGGATCTCTTGCAGCGAGGGGGCTCTAGACAGTGTTGCAGAGTATAAGTTTAGAGTAGAGGCAAGGTCTGCATACACACCCCTCTCCTGACCATAGTATTGTGGGATCTAATTGGGTTGCTGTAAGTTTGGATCACCCATTAGAATTTAATGTAACTGGTTAATTTGGTCAACTTAGACATATAAATAAAAATGAAGGGACAATATCAGCAAAAAATTGGTCCTTGTAGGCACTGTTCTTGAGGAGTCTGCCATATCCGAGCTATGCTCTTAGCCTCATGATAGTCATCCACCAAAACCCTCATTTTCACTCATTTCTTTCATGCACCATATACAGTGTATTTTACGTTTATTATTCCGCAACGCTGTCTCTTTTCACACCTTTAACCTATGTCATTTTTGGTTTTCCACATTTTCTATTTGTCTCTCCCTCTCCTCTACTCTCCTTCAAGGTAATCAAAATCACAATCCAAGTCGTAGGATCATCCCATTGTACGAGTGATCCTGGCTATAGCAATTCAGATCACACCTAGAATCAGAAATCTACCTGTATTGGTTCGATAGGTGCACAGAGATGGAGAATCGCTAGGGTCGGACGGGTTTTCCTAACCATTTATAGTTTAGCCTTGGAGGAAAAAAACATATCCAAATTCCTAAAAGTCACACCTCTCCAATTTCTAACCTTATCACAGTAGTAAGAATAATCTTCTGATTGGTTCTACCTCTCTAATCAACAAGCTGCAAGCCTTCTATTTTCCAATTGGAAAATGATGCCTACTACTCTTATTCATAGTTTGTAAGGCGTCGCCTAGGCGATAAGGCGCTGTCACTGGGACGCCTTGTTTGCTCGCCTCGCCTAGAAGACCTTAAGGCAACCAGGCGCTCGCCTAGGCGTCGCCTTTCCTCGCCTTACCTCGCCTTAGTTCGCCTTACCTCGCCTTGATGCCTTGGGCCCCTTTAAAATTTTGAAAAAACCCATTTTTTAGCGCATACCTTTTTCTTTTAGTGTAGCCTAATAGACTTAAACTTATCTTCTCTCTCTCGGTTTTCTCTGTCAAGCTTCCTTAAAATGTATAAGACCTATATATACATATACATATATGTATGTATGTATGTATGTATGTATGTATGTATGTATATATATGTATGTATATATATATGTATGTGTGTGTACATATATATATATATATATATATATATATATATATATATATATATATATATATATATATATATATATATATATATATAGGTATGTATATATAGGTCTTATATATATATATATATATATATATGTCGCCTAGTCGTCGCCTAGGTGTGCGCCTAGTCGCCTAGGTGATATGAAGGTACATTGGCGCCTTGCCTCGCCTTGCCGCCTTACAAACTATGCTCTTATTCTATCGGGCTCTAACTTTGTTAATTCTTTCTGCTTCTATCATTTGCATTTCAATTTGAGTCAGGTATGCCTTGTTATGTATTTGTTCCGCTATGTTCTTCACTTCTTCACTTCTACAATGTTTTGTTTTGAGTTTTGTGTTAAGATGCTTTGCATCTTAGTACTTATTTCATTTGAAGTTCGCTTTTGCTCTTTTTTTACTTATCTCCTTCTGACACACACACACACAATAGATAACTGTAGGACCTTACAATCTGTGCTACAATCTTATGACTTGTGACCATAGTTATTAATGGTGAGTGGTGAGGGGGCGGGCGAATTGACCCATTTTTATGGCAAGAGGCGGGTGGTCAAATGGCAAATGTACATGCATATATATATATATATATATATATATATATATATATATATATATATATATAAAGTATGTTACTATATATATGTATGTATGTTACTATATGTATGTATGTATGTATGTATAAACACATAATATTGATACTATATATGTATGTGTGTGTCAGTGTGTGTGTGTGTGTGTATTATGGAGTAAATATATAGCAATAAATATGCATTACATATTCTAAAGCCTTAAGGCAGTGATTGAGGCGAGAAAGGCGAGCTAGGCGAACAGCCGAACACCTGAGGTAGTGATTGAGGCTAGAAAAGCGAGGAAGGCGACCGCCTTAGGCGCGCCTTGGCGATCTCGCCTCGCCTAGCTTCCTTGAGGTGCTGAGACCTTTCCTTGTCGTCTGACTCGCCATAGGCGAGAGAGGCGAGCGCCTCTAATAACTATGAGTTTGACCACCTTGCTCTCCTTAAAAATATTTTAAAACACAAAAAGTATGATACAATTAATAAGACAAGGAATCATCTGGTGAAATAATCCAAGCAACAATAAAGAAGAGACTGAGCGAAGTGCATCCTCATATCCAATTGCAAGTAATCATTTGATAATAATTCTTCTTCTAACCCCGTATGTGACTCAATAAGTTCATAACTGCAGGAACTACGTGCCTACCAAGCTGATGTTGCTACTGTTCTTCGTAACGGTAATCTTCTTTTTATTTCTGTAGTTACAGTTACTTACTTTCACTTTCACTGAGTTTAATTAAAGTGTTGAAAAGTGAAAATATGTGTTTGGAAATTGTTTAGATGCAAGAGAATGTCTTTGAACCACATGTTCAATCCTTAACAAAGAAAATAAAGAAAGCAAGAAGTTTTATTTGGGACATCGAAAAGGGGAAAGCGTGATGTTTTTTTGTGGGACGAATGGAGTTTTTAACATCCTACCTACAACTTCTATGCAATATTATTTTTCTTAGTTAATTAGTTAATTTATTTATTTATTTTTGCATCATGTTCGAGTCATGGTTATGATGGTAGTTGACAGATCATGTTACTTAAATACCAACAACGAACCCAATAAAATCGCAACTCTGTTGTTTTTGTTTCGGGGGGGGGGGGATGTACACGGTTAAGATGTACACAACCTTACCCCCGCCAAAAAAATAGCGAACTCTTTTTTGTTAGACCCTTATGCATTTAGTGCCCAAAACTTCATAGAAAGTAACATGGAGGGGATTTTCATTGCTCCATTTCTCATTGCATTGATCCATTTAGTGCCCAAATCTTCTTACAACTAACAAGCAACTGAAGCTCATTGTGCAATTTTGATTTGGTCCAGTATATACTCTAAGCTAAAACATCATAAAATGACTCTTTTAGCTCCAATTGCAATGGACCCAACATCATGTTACTGGAGTAACTTAACTTATGTAACATGTCTTTTGAATCCTAGTTAGTTTTAATGTTAGAGTTGTGAAGTTTCATGCTGCTAAGTAGGAACCACAACTTGTTGGGATTAGGCTAGGATAAAGGTGCCAATGATGAAGATGGATATTGTGAAAGTGTGAGTTGAAATAGATTGAAATCTGAAATTCGGCTTGAATGGTAGATCCTGTGCCTTGATAAATCATCACCGTTAGGAAAATTTTCATGCAAGTCAGTTTCAAAATTCATCTCACCATTCTTCTGTAAGAAGGTTGCTGATATGAGCATGATTAGTAATATTTTCTCCGTCCCATATAAATTACTCCCTCGTCCAAGTTGAAACTTCCCGTTTTGACTTGGCACGGGTTTTAATGTAAAGTGAAAAATGTATTGACTTTCCAATTTTGCCCTTCCCTTATTCTTCTTCGCCTCAGGCACTCAGACCTATCATAATATCATCTTCCGTCTCCCATGTCTCTTCTTCTTCAAGTCAAATTTTAAAATCTCTACTTAAATAAAATCAAATCCCTCCAACAATATCAAATATCTCCATCTTCTTCAACAAAGACAAATCTCATCATCTTCTTCAACAAAATCAAATCTTTTCATCTTCTTCAACAAAATCAAAATCGAAAAAACAAAGTGAAATTAAAAGGGAATCTCATCTCACTCAAGAAAATCATATCTAGAGGTTGAGATGAAGAGAAGAAGATGAAAAAGAAATAAAAAATCAAATCTAAGATTTTTATCTGCAAGTTTGGATCACAAAGGGGCCTTCCCAAGTTGGGGACCCTTTCTGACACCGGCAACACATGCCGCCTTCGTTACCCTCATCAAAGAAAGAATGAATCAAGATCCGCTGTGCCACTTCGTCCTTGCTCCTTCGCCGCCGCGAAGCAAAGAACGGAGGACAGATTGATTCTATTTGGAGAGATGGCGGTGGGGATGGGTGATGATGGTGGAGATGAATTGATGCACTTTGGAGAGAAGAGGGAAGGTAGTGAAGAGATGAAAATTGGAGAGAGGGCTGAACGTTTTGGAGAGGAGAAGAGAGACGAGGTAGATTGACAGAGAGGGTGAGGGTAAAAGAGTCTTTTGAAGGATATTTTATTTCCTTTTTATGAAACGAGAAGAAAGAAATGGGACGGCTCAAAAAGGAAAGTGAGAAGAAAGATATGGGACGGAGGGAGTATTAAATTTTGCTCACTTTGATTTCACGAATATTAAGAAAAGTGTTGAAAATAGAAAAGTGTGTGGTTAGAGTTGGTTTAAAAGAGAGAAATTTTGTAAACTGCATTCTTTTCTAAAATGGGTAAGGAAAAAAGTGAGAGTTATTTTGGGACATGAAAAAGTGGGAAAATCTTTGTGGGACACAGGGAGCATTATTATTATTATTATTAATGTTAGTATTTTGTAATATAAGAGTTAATTTCCTATTATTTTAGCCATAAGTCCTAGTGTTATTAGTGCTTAGTAGTAATAGTTTCCTATTAGTACTTTTTTTCTAGTTAATTAATAATCCTTAATAGCAATAGGGAAAAAGACTAAAGTAGGAGTAAAGCATTAAAAATATACCACACCTTGGGATTAAACAAATGTTACGTTTAAAAAAATAGAGTTTCTCATCGCCTTAGGCGAGAGGCGAGTGCCTCATCGCCTTAGGCAAGAGGCGAGTGCCTCATCGCCTTAGGCAAGAGGCGAGTGCCTCATCGCCTTAGGCAAGAGGCGAGTGCCTCATCGCCTTAGGCATTTTCAAGCTAGGTGTCCAATGTGGCATCTCCATAAAAACGCCCAGACGCCTTGGCGATGCCTTGATAACAATGCAAGGCTCGTAGCTTTACACCAGAGTTTCATAAATTGCATATATGGAAATTTCATAAATGATGGGTTTCTCACACTTATACTACCATTTGGTCGACACACGGATTGACTATTGAGATTATTTGCTTTCTAGATTGAGGTTCATGTGGGGTGTAATAATACGAGCATGGTTATTACTACCATTATTATGCTAGGTTAAAATGACACAAGCGTGTTATTACTACTATTATTATGCTAGGTGGGAATGATACGCATTTTGGGCGTCATATTATGACACTCGTTTAATTGAGACTCCTATGGTGTTCCGTTCAAAAATTTCATGGTTCCTATCCTCCTAACCCCCACCCCGGCCACTCGAATCCACTTTCCTGTCGTCTTCATTTGCACCCCCATATTTAGTTGACTTTGCGATGCATTTGAAAGTGTTGGAAGGGTGAGTTCGATTCAGGCCGGAGTGAGGGGTTTACTAGAGGGTTTTTTATGACGGATGTAAGAAAGATAACAAACAATAAAGAAACGAAAGAACAAACACACACAGATTTAACGTGGTTCACCAACAATATGTTGGCTACGTCCACCTAACAGAAGAGAGGAGAGCTTTTACTGATTGAGGAGAGAGATTACAGAGGGATTTTCTAGGTGACTGATCTATATATGAATGCCTTACAAATGAACCTATTTATTGGAAAGATGGCAGCCAACTTGGCTGCCTAAATCCAGTGGGAACTGAGCAGTTGACAGCCCACAATACTGCTGTCATACAGCTGGCCCACCTCACCAACTAGCAACCCACTTGCCCAATTGTCTAGGCCTCCTTCCAGCCACTTTCCAGCTGGTTTCCAGCCACTTTCCAGACAGGTGCAGCCATTGTTGACTAGTCAAATAGGTTAGAATTCAAGGCATTCCAACAAATCTCCACCTTGACTTGAATTCTCTCACAAATTTCCACATGCACCTCCTTGGTGCCATATGTACCCGCTCTCTTCTCTTCTGCAGTTTAACAGCTTGTGATATTTAGCAAGTCCAAACAATGTTGGAACTTCCTCTGTGGAACTGGCTTAGTGAACATGTCGGCAGGATTGTCAGCCGTGCCCACTTTCTTCACCCTGATTCTTTTCTCACTTCTCAAAAAATGATACCTGATATCAATGTGCTTAGTCCTTTCATGATGAACTTGATCCTTGGCTAAGCATATTGCACTCAAACTGTCACAATACACTATAGCCTGATCCTGATGTACACCAAGATCATTGACGAGTCCTTTTAACCAAATTCCCTCCTTGGCCGCTTCTGTCAACGCCATATACTCTGACTCCGTAGTAGACAAAGTCACTGTAGCTTGTAGAGTTGCCTTCCAACTCACCACAGAATCACCAAGAGTGAAAACATAACCAGTCATGGATCTCCTACTGTCCATATCCCCGGCATAATCAGAATCTGAGTAGCCGGCTACCAAACACTGTGTATCACTCCCATAAATGAGACCAACATCTGAGGTACCTCTAAGATACCGAAAAATTCTTTTCACAGCCTGCCAATGCTCCTATCCCGGTTTAGCCATAAATCGACTAACAACACTAACAGCATATGCCAAATCTGGTCGTGTGCAGACCATAGCATACATCAGACTTCCTACTGCACTTGCATAAGGAACTCGAGACATGTACTCCTTTTCTTCCTCGGATTGAGGCGCGTACATTACGAGCTTGTTGTTAGTAGCCATTGGAGTGTCTATAGGTTTAGCTGATGACATGCCGAACCTGGACAATATCTTCTTAATGTACCCTTCTTGTGACAAGAAAAGTTTCTTCTGATTTCTATCCCTATAGATTTCCATTCCCAAAATTTTCCGAGCAGCACCCAAATCTTTCATTTCGAATTCTGCACTGAGAAGATCCTTCAGTTTCTGAATATCAGACTTGGCCCGAGCAGCAATCAACATATCATCTACATATAAGACTAGATAAATGCGAGAACCATCTTTCAACTTGTTGTAGTACACACAACAGTCAAAAGGACTCCTATTGTAGCTGAGTTGCACCATATAGCTGTCAAATCTCTTATACCACTGCCTTGGAGACTGCTTAAGCCCATATAAGGACTTCCTCAACTTGCAGACATGATTCTCCTTTCCCGGAACTTGGAAACCATCTGGCTGAGTCATGTATATCTCCTCTTCTAACTCTCCATGTAGAAAAGCAGTCTTCACGTCTAGTTGCTCAAGCTCCAAATCCTGATGTGCAACTATTGCTAGTAGCACCCTGATAGAAGTATGTCTGACCACCGGCGAGAAAATCTCGTTGTAGTCTACTCCCTCTATCTGATTGAACCCCCTTGCAACTACCCGAGCCTTATACTTAATACCCTCAGTCGGTGATATTCCTTCCTTCTTTTTGAAAACCCATTTGCAAGTGATTATCTTTCTCTCTGTCGGCAATTTGACCAACTCCCAGGTCTGATTCTTGTGAAGAGACTCCATCTCGTCCCCATTGCAGCCAACCAGTGTGCTGACTCAATTCCTGAAATTGCTTCCTTGTAGCTGGACGGCTCATGAAGCTCCACTTCCTCAGCAACTTGCAATGCATAGCCCACCATATCATCAAACCCATACCTCTTTGGAGGTCCAACTCCAACCCTTCTTAGTCGGTCAAACGCAATGCTGTGCTGAAAACCTTCAGATGTTTGATTTTCTGGTGGTGTAGATTCTGGCAGATTAGTTTCTGGTTGTAGTAATTGATTACCGACCAACTTCTGTGCTTCGCTCTCCCCTTGAGTAACTTGCACCTCCATATGTCCATCAACAACTTCATTCCCTGCTACAATAATGGACTTCACCATTGGGTTGAACATAGAACTCTCATCAAAAATTACACTCCTACTAAGTATAACCCTATTCTCAGATGGAGACCAGATTCTATATCCCTTCACCCCTTCTCCATAGCCCATGAATATTCCCTTTTTAGCCCTTGGCTCTAGCTTACCTTCATTGACATGATAGTAAGTTGTACAGCCAAAAACTCTCAGATTTGAGTAATCAGCAGGCTTCCCTGTCCACACCTTATAAGGTGTTTTACAGTCGATGCCTGTGTGTGGTCCCCGGTTTGTTATGTAACATGCTGTTGTAACTGCTTCTGCCCAGAAACGTCTAGTTAGACCAGCGTTAGAGAGCATGCACCTCGCTCTCTCTAGAAGTGTCTGATTCATACGCTCCGCTACACCATTCTGTTGTGGTGTATCCCTGACTGTGCGGTGTCGAGCAATTCCCTCATCCTTGCAAAACACATCGAACTCAGATGAGCAGAATTCTAGACCATTATCAGTTCGCAGCCTCTTGATCTTCTTCCTAGTTTGATTCTCCATTAGCGTCTTCCACTGCCTGAAGTTCTTGAACGCTTCACTTTTATGCTTCATCATGATTACCCAAGTCATCCTTGAGTAATCATCGATTACCGACATAAAAAATCTGTGACCGCCCAAAGACTCAACGCGAGACGGACCCCAACAGTCTGAATGGATGTAATCCAGTGTTCCCTTTGTTCGGTGAACTGCCTTTGGAAACTTGCTGCGGTGTAGCTTTCCAAAAACACAATGCTCACAAAACTCAAGGCTTTTGATCTTGTGACCACCAAGAAGATCTTCCTTTGACAGAATTTGCAGCCCTCTTTCACCCATGTGTCCAAGTCTCATATGCCATAACCTGTTCAAATCATCCTGGTGAACCACAGATGACGCAACAGCTACAGAACCAGTGTCTGTTGAACCTTGCAAAAAGTACAAAGTTCCCCGTTTGACGCCCTTGAGAATCACATTTGAGCCCCTGCAGACATGTATAGCTCCACCTTCACCCTTGAAGCTAAATCCCTTACTGTCCAACAAGCTTAGGGATATCAGATTCTTCGTCATTAGTGGAACATGTCTGACGTCGTGCAGTGTGCAGAATTTACCATCATGCGTCCGAATCTTGATCGAGCCTATTCCAACCGCCTTGCAGACCGAGCTGTTTGCCATAGACACATTTCCCCCGTCTATCTGCTCATAGGTTGAGAACCACTCTCTCCTTGGACATATATGGTAGGACGCCCCAGAGTCAAGAACCCACACATCAGCATGATGCGTGTGTTCGTCTACAACCAAAGCAATGTCCTCTTCGGAATTGGTGCCATCTACCGCTACCGCAACAGATCCTCCAGGTTTCTGCTCCAGTTGTTGCTTTCTCTTCTTCGGGCATTCATTCTTCCAATGCCCTTTCTCCTTGCAGTAGTTACATAAATCATTTGCTTTCGGACCCTTGAAACCTGGCTTCTTGAATTTCTTCTTGCCCGGTTGTCCATGTCCTTTGCTTCCACTGGCCATCAATCCAGCGGCCTGATTGTCTATTCCTGCACCAGTCGCCTTATGGCGCAACTCCCTGGTATGGAGAGACGACCTGACCTCTTCCAGAGACACGGTATCTTTCCCAACGATGAAAGATTGTACGAAATTTTCATACGACAATGGTAGTGAAACCAACAAAATTAAGGCAGCATCTTCATCCTCTACCTTAACATCAATATTACGCAACTCCAAAAGAATTGTATTTAATTGATCCAGATGGTCTCTAAGAGGGGTACCTTCCTGCATTCGGAGACCGAACAGACGTTGCTTCAGAAGCAACTTGTTGGTTAAAGACTTTGTCATGTATAGACTTTCCAGCTTCAACCATAGACCAGCGGCAGTTTCTTCATCTGCAACCTCAGTGATGACATCATCTGCAAGACACAACATGATTGTCGAATGTGCCTTCTCCTCGAAAGCAGCCGACTCAACATCGTCAGCCCTAACGTCCTTTGATAATGGCGTCCACAAGCCTTGTTGCTTCAACAAAGCTCGCATCTTGATCTGCCATAGACTAAAACTATTCCTCCCTGTGAATTTGTCGATCTTTACGTTCAAAGCAGACATCTTTCTCACCAGATTACAAACCTCGATTACCCGAGCTCTGATACCAGTTTGTTATGACGGATGTAAGAAAGATAACAAACAATAAAGAAACGAAAGAACAAACACACACAGATTTAACGTGGTTCACCAACAATATGTTGGCTACGTCCACCTAACAGAAGAGAGGAGAGCTTTTACTGATTGAGGAGAGAGATTACAGAGGGATTTTCTAGGTGACTGATCTATATATGAATGCCTTACAAATGAACCTATTTATTGGAAAGATGGCAGCCAACTTGGCTGCCTAAATCCAGTGGGAACTGAGCAGTTGACAGCCCACAATACTGCTGTCATACAGCTGGCCCACCTCACCAACTAGCAACCCACTTGCCCAATTGTCTAGGCCTCCTTCCAGCCACTTTCCAGCTGGTTTCCAGCCACTTTCCAGACAGGTGCAGCCATTGTTGACTAGTCAAATAGGTTAGAATTCAAGGCATTCCAACAGGGTTAAGGGGTAAGAACCATCAATTTTTCAAACAGCACTGTATAAGCCTCAATTGGGCAAATTTCATAACATGACATTCAAAATGGGTGTCATTTTAATCTAGCCGATGATGAATGATGCATCCGCTCTTCTTTTTGGTATATCCACACCTTTTGTCAGAAATAAACAAATTTAACCTAACCTTAAAAGTGTAAAAACAAGGAAACGCAACATGCTGACTAACTTAAGGGTAAACTTGGACATTTTTCATAAATGGGGTGGATTTACGAAAAAGAGGAGGGGATTTAGCAACACCCTTTATTATAATTATTGTTGTTGTTATTATTATTATTGATCATCATTATTTTTAGTTTTCAATTAGTATTCTATTGTAGTTAAATTCTTTAAAAATAGCAATATTGTATTTAGGATTAAATACTCATTAGGATTGCTAGGAGCCTAGATAATGATAAACATGGCTATACCTCAATCAATAGTATAAAGTTGCTAGCTTAATTTATTAGACGTTGACACGATCAAGTCTATCTAGGGCTTTCGACAAGGACTGATCTCTTCCTATGTAGACTTTATCATAGATGAGTTTGCCCAAATCTCCATCATGCCCGTAACATTTTGCTATCAAAGCCATTTTCTTTCTTACCCTTTTTATATCAGTTTTTTGTCTTCTCTATGTTTTTTTTGGCAAAGAAATCACAAAAAATCACCCAAACATGGAGTGTTAGGCGCCGTTCTCTTGAACTTATTTATACTATGTATTACTTATTTGTATTGGAATCAAATTAGATCCATTCAAATTAATTCAGATCAGATAAGATATATTCAGATCCAAAAAATTTAATATTAATATTATTACAATTATTCTCACCATTATGATAATAATACTTCATAATAATAGTAATTATTAAAAAATAAAGAAAATATTAATACTACTAATAATAATTAATACTTATAATAGTAGTAATAATAATAAGTAATTATTACTATTATTATTATTAGAATAATAATAATAATTAATATATTAAATAATAATAGTAGTAATACTAATAACTAAATAATAAAAAGAATAATAATGAATTACAATAATAACTAATAATAAAGATTAATAGTAATTTATAATTACTAATAAGAATAATTAAAATAAGGGTGTTGCTATATCCTTCTCTATTCGATATCGTGATTGGCTTAACTCATCTTGCCAAATTGATGATAAATTCAAGAAAAAAAAATCTCACATTTCCAATTTCCTTTGGTCTATGACTTATCGAAGCTTGCATTGGTTTGTCTTTTACTACGAAAACTGTTGAGAAACGTTTTTTCTGTAATGGAACATGTGAAATATGATTTGTGGAATCGAAAAGGGGATGAATCTTTGAACGTTTGTGTAAGTTTTCAAATAGAACAATTATAAAAAGTAAATTTTTTTTCTTTTTAATTATCTCTTGTTTTTGTCACTTTAATTTACTTTCAATATATAAGTTGTCCCAACAAAACCTTTTCTGGATTTGCCATTGAGTTTAGATGAAGGGAACACAGCCTTAGGCTATGCACATTTGTGGCTCTAAATGTCAGCAAACCAGTAGAATCCTACAACAACATGGTCTAGGGAGGGTGTACGGTTCAAATCGGTCCAACATATTGAAGTTTTGATATATGATGGGATTGAACTTTAAGTGATGATATACTTTGATTCCGTTCTAGATGTAGATGCAATAACTGCCAAAGTGGGATTTCATGGAAAAATATTCAAGAAGAATGTTGCAACATAAATATCAATTACAACTGCCACACCCTTAATCCCTATCTCCACATCTTGACCAAACTTTTGTCAAGACTATTAGATCTGTTGTGAAATATAGAGCCAACCACTCCATTGCATGCTCTATGGCAGACTGCAACGCTAGCACCACCTCCACAACACTACATCCGTGGGCAATGATCCTATCGTCTCCATCGTCAAATATGTTACCACCACCAATTGTGTTGTTTGTGGCCCCCGCTACAAGAAGATTTGCCTACTCCCACACCAAAGTCTAGCACTTTGGCTGCTCCAAAAGTTTTAATGGAAATCAAGAACTTTACTGAATCATGGTATATTTACACCCTTTACTTTTGATGTGGTTATTCACGCTCCATTGATCAATAACTCAGTTCATATATGAGTCATATTTCGTCACATCCATGAGGTTTCTAATGTTGCCATTTGATTGAGGCAAATGTTGACTATTGGGATCACACACTTTCAAGCTTGAGATCCACATGGGCGAGTAATGATACCACCACATGCTTTAATAATACTCCCCCAGTCCCAAATAATCTTCCTATTTGAAATTGCAAATCCTCGATTTTTGACTGAAGTTATTTTTAATTCAATATATTTAAATAATGGTTTAAAAGTAAAAAATAAATTTTATATATTCCAAATCTAGATAGAAAGCTCTAGAAAACAAGAGGTGACATCACATGACTAATTTATCAAATGATTAATGAAAATTTATAAAGAATAATGATATAGTTTGACCATGTGAACAGTAAATGAAAAGATTTAAAAGTGACGGAGGAAGTATTATTATAACTATTACTTCCTCCCTCTGAAAATAAAGTTCATATTTCTCCTTTTTTCCCGTTCGGAAATAAAGTTTCTATTTCAATTTTTAACACACAAACTACCCTAAATACCCTATGTCATTTACTTTCTTTCTTCTTCCCCCCTTCGTTTTTTCTCCACTACATCTACCCTTTCAATCCTCTCTCTCTTCCCCTCACCCCTTCCTCCTCTTCTTCCTCTTTTCTTCTTTTTCTTCTTTTTCTTTCTCCGAAACATCTACTAACCCTTTTGATCCTCTCTCTTTCCCCCCACCCCACCCTCCTTTTCTTCTTCCCCTTCCTCCTCTTCTTCTTCTTCTTCTTCTTCTTCTTCTTCTTCTTCTTCTTCTTCTTCTTCTTCTTCTCGCTTCTCTTCTTCTCGCTTCTCTTCTTCTTTTCTTTCTTCCGATCTTCCTTGTTCTTTCTCTCCCCCTTATCAAAGCTTTTGCTTCACAGGTCTTATTTTGCTTCTCAAGCTGGTGGTGGTGGTGAGGACGGACGATTGAGGACGAGGATTTCTTTAATTTCTTGAATTTCTTGTTTTGGTGAGGACAATTTCTTGAATTTCTTGTTTTGATGAGGGCAATTTCCTGAATTTCTTGTTTTGGTGAGGGCGAGTTCTTGAATTTCTTGTTTTGATGAGGACGATTTCTTGTTGGGTGGTGAGGCCTTCCGGAGATGGTGGAAGCTGAGGGGAGCGGTGGCGGGGGCTGGGTGCGGTTGTGTTCAGGAGGAAAAGCAACAAGGACAAGAGGGGTATTTTAGGTATTTCAAGTGCTTGGTCAACCATCAATAAAAATGACCAAAAGTCAAAACGGGAACTTTATTCCTGGAAGGAGGGAGTATTATTTAGTAAAATAAGTATTAGTTTCGTATTATTAGTTATAATAAGTTCTACTCCCTCCGTCCCTAAATAAACTTTCCCTTTCATTTTTTCTTTGTCCCCAAATAAACTTCTCTTTTCCCTTAAAAAAAACCCTTTTACCCCTTACTTTTTCATACCCTACCTATCACATCATACCTTTTTACTAATAATCTACATATCACATCTTACTTTTACACATCACATCAAGGGTATTTTTGGAAAGTCAACACAAAAATATGTTTCCCTTAAATCCTCAAAATGTCAAAAAGGGAAGTTTATTTAGGGACGGAGGGAGTAGTATTTTATTATTATTATTATTATCATTATCATAATTAGGAGTAAGATTTTCCTATTAGTATTCTATCCTAGTTAATACTCCTAATAGCAATATTGTTATCAATTGGGATTCAATACTCTCCAGGATTGTTGGGAGTATTATACATAGGGCTTTACCTCATCCAATAGTATACAATTGCAAGCTTAATTAAAAGGACATTGGCATGGTCAAGTGTCTCGCGGACAGGTTTGCCACCCTACCACACCGTAACAGAGGATTTCCTCTATGAAAATGTATTAGTAATAAACTCGTAGTTTGCATACTCCAAGAATAAAGCATAAGCTGTGCTATTTGTACAATTTCTGAAATAGGACTCTTAAAGTGAATTGGAGGTGAAAAGAATAAGAGCGCAACATCAACAACGAAAGCATAAGAAGTATAACTTGAATCGAGTCATTAGTTCAAAGCCATACATAATGTAATTGCCCTTAAGATTTTACTGCCTGTTTTCATTCCCCTAAGCTCTAAATATAACATTGGGCTGCTTTTTTTCAAAGCTCCATGGGCTGTTGTAGTCTCCTAAAAGGTCCCAATTTCACCTGCATAAATATTTATTCTGTCTTTATTGCTTCAACTGAAAAAACTGTGGTGTGCTTACTTTACTTATGGACAAATTCTATTATTAGGCTGCTTTTCAATAGTACCAGCTACAGACCTTGTCCCTGGGGATATTGTTGAAGTCAGTGGTACGTTAAGTTTTTTTTTTTAAAATTTCATTTTATCAATTTGTAATGTCTAATATATGCTTTTTTAATATGCCATACATTTCCAATGAATTTTCTTTCTCTTCTTTGAATGAGTAGTGGGCTGCAAAGTTCCAGCAGATTTGAGAATGATAGAGATTTTGAGCAATCAACTGCGTGTTGACCAGGCAATTCTTACTGGTTAGTTTATAAATTTGACTCTTGCACTTGTTTACTCAGACAAGGGTATGAGTATGGTATGTAGTTAAGTGTATTCTACATTAGCTTTATGTATTTGGGTTATTTATGGAGCTAAAAGAGTCATTTTTACAATACTTTAGCTTAGGGTAAATAATGGGCACAACAAAATGACTCATTAAACTTCTTTTTCTTTTTACTTTCTAAGAAGTTTTGGGAAGTAAATGCAGCAATGCATGTTGGCTTCCTTTCGCATGGTTGTTGGGTACGGAACATTCCAAATTGAACCCACTTGTTAAAGGTTCGAAGCTGGTACAAAGGAGTTGGTCAGACTATTTTAAAAATGCAGCAATGCATAAAGGGTGTTAGGTGTTAACACAATAACTCCCCCCCCCCCCTTTTATTTGGGTACGGTTGCATACATCTTGACCACCCCTACAAACCCCAATGATGTGCATTATTGATTATACTTGGTTTGTTGTTTTCTTAAGCCATTAATTTTAATCCTCTCTAGATATGATATTGTTTCAATTTTAATTTTTAAAACTCTTTTCACCTTAAAACCATCAATGTTAATTATTTTTCATCGTCATTGGAGCTAAAAGATTGTGACATTGTCTTAGCATCAGGCACATAATAGTCTAAGGGAGTGTTTCTTATTGTTTATAAGTATTGTTTAACTTATAAGTTGCTTATTGAGGGATTTTTGTAAAGTGACTCAAATGAGAGATGTGTCATTTCAGGATATTCATAAAAGGTTGGGGATAGTTTTTTAATAAATTTGGTCAAAACAGTGAAACGTAAACACTGGCTTAGAATAGTTAAGTTAGACCTATTTATTTTTTTTGACTTATAAGCAGTTTATATGTCAGCTTATAAGCAGACATGAACACATCATCAACTCAATTTAAGTTAAAGACAATTTTTAAGTAGTTTTGACCAACTTATAAGCATATAGAAACACCCTGTAAATCAAAATGACACATTCATCCTCCCCTACCTATTACCTTCTATGACTTGTTACCTTCTATGAAGTTTTGACTTTTGAGTGAATGTAGCAATGCATCTATGGTTTAACGAAAACGAAAACAACCTCTTCAGGGTAAGACTGCCTATATCTTGACCCCCAAGAAAGTTGAGATTATACTGGGTTGTTGTTGTATTCTGCGTCTTAGCACTGCTGCCCTAGTTTGACAAAAAGGAACAAGGAGTATTTAGTTTGTTTGAATATATAAATAAGTAATTGAATATGAGACTTGTTTGAATGGGCACACCTGAAAGTACCCATTCATGTGAACTTAATCTCAACCATTAGATTTCACATCAAATGATTATGGTCATTCTAGAATCTAGATTTCATTAAATGCTAACAAAATTTGTGCACACTTTACTTTTTGTATTAAAAGAGCACCCATTCATCGAGTGGCACCTAATGTAACCTATTCCACGCACACACACACACACACACACACACACACCCATACACGTATAAGTTATCTTTTTGGGTGTTATCTTCTATCCAATGACAGGTGAAAGCTGCTCCGTAGAGAAAGAGCTTGATGCAACAACTACTACCAATGCAGTGTACCAAGATAAGACGAACATCCTTTTCTCAGTAAGTTTATTCCATAAGAGATGAGAACTTCCAGAAGGTCCTTGCCCCATCCTCATCTTCATGGGTGTGATCACCATCTCGGAGATGAGATAACACTTTCTTTGCCTGACATATTAAGAGCCAGTTTAACGTTATTAACCAAACTAAACATATACTTCGTAGAATAAATATCGCACTTAAAAGTGGGGTTGGGGTCAAAATATACACAGATGTTACATCTATCCCAAAGAGTAGATGACTATTATACCATTATTGAATTAATAAAACTGTAAGAGTTTGAGCACACCATACATTTTCTTTTTTACACAATCAAGTCCTTGCAAGGGAACAATAAAATGGTTTTCAAATATGTTGAAACTTGAAATTCTTGAGAAGGATGGGAAAGCCTAGCGGCTTCCCATAGCCACCAATAGACATTTATGCTACGCTTACTATGTTTAAAAAAAGAATGTATTAGTGATACCAAGATAATGTAATGCCTACATTCTAAGTTTGAAATTGATGCTTATATAATAATAATAATAGTTATAATAATAATAAAAATAAAAACACACACACACACACACACACACACATATATACATATGTGTATATATATATACATGTGTGTGTGTGCATATATATATAACGGGTGTTTAACGGACCCTAGGGTGGTCACGAGGTTAACGGGTCTCAGGCCCCCTGCTTGTAACCGACCGTTCCAATATATATATATATATATATATATATATATATATATATATATATATATATATATATATATATATATATATATATATATATATACTCCCTCCGTCCATTTTTAATGTTCAGGGTTTGACTGGGCACGGAGATTAAGAAAAAGTGAAAATGTGTTGACCTCCCCAAAATACCCCTACACATAACCCCACGTCCCCAACCAATCAACCAGCCAATTAACCCAGCCCCAAATCCCTCCCAGCGACCTAAACCCAACTACCCTGGCAAAAAACTTCACCATCAATCGAGACCTTTCCGCCGCCCTCCCTCATTCAGGGTTAGTTGGCAAACAGTCGAAGCTTCAAAACCATTCCTTCATTTTGTCTGTGCAATCGAAGTTTTAGATCTAGACTTGTTCCTTGTTGCTTCAAACCATTTCGACCGCAGCCTTTTTGCTCCGCGGCTACCTCTGACCGCCGCCTCACCTCCGGCCTCTGGGATCTCCAAAAATTTCAAATAAATCTAAAAAAAGAAAGTTTCATAGATCTGAAAAAGGGAAGAAGATGGTGAGCAAGGTGGATGAAAAGATCCGAGGATTTGCAGTGCGAAAATGAAGAGTATAATGACTGTAAGAAGAAAAGAAAGAAGAAGAAGAAGAAGAATGAAAGAAGAAGAAGAAAAAAGAAAGAAAGGAAAACATGGGTCGGCAAAAAAAAAGAGAAGAAGAAGGGGGGAGCTGGGAAGAAGAAAAGAGAGGAAGACGAGGGAAACGAGGGATAGAGAATAAAAGAGAGGAGAAAAAGAAAAAGAGAAAATATGAAGTGAGGATAAGGGTACTTGAGTCATTTTAGTAAAGAAAAGTTACCAAAAAAGGAAATAGAAATTTTATTTGTGGACGGACCGAAAAGGAAAGTAGAAACATTAAAAATGGACGGAGGGAGTATATATATATGTATATGTATATGTATATGTATATGTATATGTATATGTATATGTATATGTATATGTGTATGTGTATGTGTATGTGTATGTGTATGTGTATGTGTATGTGTATGTGTATGTGTATGTGTATGTGTATGTGTATGTGTATGTGTATGTGTATGTATGTGTATGTGTATGTGTATGTGTATGTGTATGTGTATGTGTATGTGTATGTGTATGTGTATGTGTATGTGTATGTGTATGTGTATGTGTATGTGTATGTGTATGTGTATGTGTATGTGTATGTGTATGTGTATGTGTATGTGTATGTGTATGTGTATGTGTATGTGTATGTGTATGTGTATGTGTATGTGTATGTGTATGTGTATGTGTATGTATGTGTATGTGTATGTGTATGTGTATGTGTATGTGTATGTGTATGTGTATGTGTATGTGTATGTGTATGTGTATGTGTATGTGTATGTGTATGTGTATGTGTATGTGTATGTGTATGTGTATGTGTATGTGTATGTGTATGTGTATGTATGTGTATGTGTATGTGTATGTGTATGTGTATGTGTATGTGTATGTGTATGTGTATGTGTATGTGTATGTTATGTGTATGTGTATGGTATGTGTATGTGTATGTGTATGTGTATGTGTATGTATGTATGTGTATGTAGTATGTGTATATGTTAGTATGTGTATGTATATGTATATGTATATGTATATGTATATGTATATGTATATGTATATGTGTATGTATATGTATATGTATATGTATATGTGTATGTCTATGTACATGTAAATGTACATGTACATGTACATGTATATGGGAGAAATGTATTTTATTTTATTCTGATATATATGGTCAACTTAGAGACTAGGTTATTGGCACACTTGTGTTTTACATACATTCAGGTGTTGGTAGGGGCATGAACGGAGTTGGTATTTTTGTGGTGCCAAAACTGTGGGAATTTGTGGTGGAGGTGAGGAGGATTAGTGATCAGTTTTTGGCCAATAATTTAATGTTGGGTGGCTTTGCTATCAATGTTGCAAGTGCCTATTCTCCTCATGTTGGCTTGGACAACAGGTTGACAACAGCAAGATACAGTTTTGGGAGACGCTTGATGAGGTGATGGGCAGTATCTGCAGGTAGAGAAAGCTTTTATTCGGGGAAACTTTAATGGCCATATTGGGGATTCGGTAGATGGTTTTGAGGAAGTACATTGTAGGATTGGATTTGGTGATAGGAACGCAGAAGGGGTTTCACTTTTGCATTTTGCTGGAGCAAGTGATTAGGAGGATCACTTGGTTATCTTTGTTAGCAGACTGGGGAGGACACAAATCGATTACTTCCTTCTGTGTATGTGTGACCAGGTGCTTTGTAAGGACACTAAGTAATCCCGAGTGAGGACCTTACTACCCAACACATGTTACTGGTGATGAATGTTAGCATCAGGTGGGTAAAGAAGAGGTGAATTGCCGGTGGTTGTCCGCAAATCCGCTGGGGGTGTTTAGGTGGGGAGAAGATTCCTGAGTTAGCTGCAAGAGTTCAGGAGAAAGGTGAGTGGGAATCCTCGGGAGAGGCAAACGACATGTGGTGTAAGATAGATAAATGCATCCGAGAAGCTGCCAGAAAAGTGCTAGGCATGAACTACGGTGCTGGAGGTTGGCATAAAGGTTATTGGTGGTGGAGTGATGTGGTCAGAAGTAAAGTAGAAGCTTAGAAGATTGTGTATAGGAGGTTTATGGACTGTAGTGATGAACAAGAATAGGCGTCTCTTAAATTGGAGTACAAGGTTGCCCGCATGGAAGCAAAGTTAGAGGTTACAAGGGAAAAGAATGCTGCTTTTGAACACCTGTATAAGGACATTGAGGAGCGAGGTGGTGATAAAAGGCTTTTCCGGCTAGCTAAAATGCGTGAGAGGAAGGTTAGGGATCTGGAACACGTGAGATGCATGAAGGATATCAATGGTAGAGTTGTATTTGATGCGAGAGAGGTTTCCAACTGGTGGGGAGAGTACTTCCATGGCCTTTTGAATGCAAGCGGGGAACTGAGACTTGGGTTAGGCAAGCCGGGGCAATCTGAGAGGCGTCAAAACTTTAGTTTTTGTTAGTGCAATACTCAAGATGAGGTGGCACGGGCCATTTGTGGGATGAGAAGGGGGAGAGAATTGGGGCAGGATGATATTCCGGCGGAGTTTTAGAAGTACGTGGGTAGGAGTGAGTTGGTTTGGGTGACGAGGCTCTTCAATGTTATTTTTAAGACGACTAAGATGCCATATGAGTGGAGGGAGAGTGTGATGGTCTCGCAGTACAAGGGTAAATGCGATATCCAGTGTTGTGACAATTATAGAGGTATCATGCTACAGAAGGGGGTGTGCATTCTCGAGAATAAGTTTGGTTTCATGCTTGGTTGGTCGACCACGGAGGCCATTCACCTATTGCAGCTTTATTAGTATTTCTAGAGTAAAATGGGAGTTAAGGATTAATGTTGGGCTTTGGGCTATTTTAGTTTTTGTCAGAGGTGTGTTTTGGGCTAGAAATGTGGTTATGTGTTTGAGGTTTTAGGAGTAGTGAATTCTACTTAAAACGGATCATAACATTTGATCATAAGCCCTTTTATTTCCTTGGCCTCTTGTGGCGTGGGCGATGACTTGGTAGAGTCATCCTGGGGTATATCACATTACCTGTGTGTACTGTTTTTGGTAGTTTCTTTTTAGGTATATTCCAAGATAAGTGTGCAGTAATTGGTATCTCCCAAGGACTAAGGAATGAAAATTGAAAATTCATTTACCAAGGTTCTCCTTTGTTTCCTTGGATATATATTCTAAGACACATATTCTCGCTAATATCAAAATTTTGAATATAGTGCTTGTTTTGGCCTACGTAATCAGCTAAGGCTACACTAGTACTCACAAAGGTTAAAGTATTGTTTTGACATTATATTTCAACAAAAACCCGGAATGGTAAAATGAACTTTTACCTGGTTTAGCAATCATGTTTTCATGTTCCTATAGTAAGAAAAATTGTCCTTGAAGTGCGTGATAGCTTTTTGGTATTCATGAAATATCTCATCCGTGTAATATTTATTTCTCATGTTGTTATTGCATCTATACGGTCCTTCTCATTTATGCTTTCATAATCTCTTTTTTTCTTATTGCAACCATAGTTGCATGTAGGCAGTTAGCAACCATAGTTCCTGTGGGATTTTTAAGTTTACTTTTTCAAGGCAATGTTGTATACAAACATTAGATAACATTCTATTTGTTTGGAAGGGCACTGTAGTGGTTGCAGGCAGAGCAAGGGCTGTTGTTATTGGAGTTGGTTCAAATACTGCAATGGGAAGTATACGTGATTCAATGCTAAATACTGAAGAAGTGAGTATTTTACGTGATTATCTTAGGTGTACATAGAACTTGCTTTTCTTAGATAAGATAAACTTATATTGTTAGTTTTTTGTCTTATGGGTGTAGGAAGTGACACCATTGAAGAAGAAGTTGGATGAATTTGGAACTTTCCTTGCTAAGGTGATTATGGTTATTATAAATTTTCAATTGAAGATGGTATGTAAAAATATTAAAAGCCCTATATCCCTGATACTGTTAGCAGCTAGTGACTGGCCTGGAATAGTTTGTTAGCCCTAAATTAGTTATTTAGTTCGCCTTCTAGGATGAGCGGTCATTCGCGTATGGATAGAATAAGGAATGAAGATATGAGAGCTAAAGTTGGTGGCACCAATTGTAGAAAAGTTGGTGGAAACTCGTCTTAAGTGGTTTGGACATGTGGCGAGAAGATCAAAAGAGCATCCTGTGAGAAGGGTTGATCAAATGGTATATAGGCATGTGGCTGGAGCAAGAGGTAGACCTAAGAGCACTTGGCAAGCATTGATCAAGAGAGACCTTCGCGTGAACAATCTCAGAGCAGATATGATACATGATAGGGTGCAATGGCGTCGTTTGATCCATGTAGCCGGCCCCACCTAGTGGGATAAGGCTTTGTTGTTGTTTTTGTAGTTAGCCTTCAAGGATTCCTACCCGCTTGGGGAGTCTTACCTATGGCTATAAATACCTACCTAAAGTCATTGTATAATTTTGTTTTTCCTTGGATATTATTCAGATCACGTAGTTTCTTTTTCTATCTGAAATTGCTGTGAACTTCTACATCTCTTGTTCTCTCCCTACTCTTTTCTTGTTTTTAAGAATTTCACTCAATATTTAAAAGGCGTATAAGTGGTATTAGAGCCTATCATCCTTGTCTAGGGTTTTGCTTTTACTGCTCTCTTGAAAGATGAATGAATCGGAGTTGAAGAACAATTAAGAAATGCTGGTATAAAATATGCATGCCCTGAAAGAGAGGTGTCGCATGGTGGGATATCTGTAGGACACTATGTAACGTTCATGAAGAATTGCAGATTGTGAGAAGGGACTCTAGCGCAAAGTTGTCACGGCGTTGTCTAGGCTAGCACAAGGCGTCCTGGCGGCATAGAGTTCACGCCATCAAACTTTGCCTAGCCATGTTTCACCTGATCAAGTTAGTCGTCGCCTTAGGGACGCCTGATCAAGTTAGTCGTCGCCTTAGTCCAGCCGGTCGCCAAAAATTATCTAGCGACTCGGAAAGGAGATCGACGTGAAATTCCAAAACCCTAACCTATGGCAGCCGGATTTTAGATATGAAAATCCCAGCATATTTCCACCATTGCGATGTAGATCCGCCGGCTCTGCCCCCAGAGGGAAGTAGATATGCCACCATGGCTTTCGTTCACCATCGCTGCCGTCAACACCTGCATTTATGGCTTCTGGTTTCTTCGTTTCAGTGATTTGGAATTCATTTTGTTCTGTTGTTTCTTCTCCACAATTATCTTTTTTGTTTTCCTATTACGGGGTTGGAATTCATTTCGTTCTTTTGTTTCTTCTCTGGAGTTCTGTACCATTCATTGGCCAATGAATGAGATCGTCTCTGTGAGAGAGGGAGAAGGAGGCCAGAGAATGGGTAACTTCTCTCTGTGAGAGAGGGAGAGGGAGATCAACCTCAATGAAGCAATCCATGATCTCGTAGAAGGCTAGAGTCTGGGCAACTGCAAGTGTTTCGGCATGAAGGGCATCCGTTTGGGTGAGAGGAAAGGATATGGCATGAATGAAGTGTCCATGGTGGTTTCTCAAGATGGCCCCCCCTGAACAGCCATACGGGGTTTCTCTTAAATCAATATTGATCTTCATTTGCCATGCGGGGTGGGGGGGGGGGGTGATCCGCTTAGTCATACAAATGGGTCCTGGGTGTTGGAAACCTTTAACATTTATCCTTTTAGCTATAGCCCAGCATTTCAGCTCAGCATGGATCTGGGCAATGATATTGGACCGATTGAATTTTTTGTCTCGGTATATGATGTCATTGTAGTTTCTCCAGAGAGACCAGAGCACTAATTTGGGGGTGTCATATTCTAGTTTGGAGATAGAGCAGTTGCCACGGCCTGACAACCCCCACAGTAAGAGGTTAGAGTTAATGTTACTATCGCTAATCAGTGGCCCATTGAGGAGGCATCCAAAATGATTCCAGATAGCGCTGGCTTCTGGGCAGAGCATGAGAGTGTGGTCTTGAGAATTGAAGCTTCATTCCGATTACAGAAAGGGCAGATGGAGGGCATGTGGAAATTGAGTTTCCGGAGGTTTTCAGGGAATGGAAGGTTCTGCCGGGAGATTCTCCAGAGCAGCATGTTCATTTTAGGAGGGTGAAGTTTCTCCCAAATGTAGAAGGCCGTAGCTAGCAAAGGGCCCTCCTTTCTTACTAAGTTGTGGGCAGAGTCAAGGCTTAAGGATCCATTTTCTCCAGGTTCCCAAACGAAGGATCCCTGATCAAAGTTGCAATGGAGAGAGCAAAGGTTATTAATCTTGCAGATCTGTTTCCAGGGTTGGGAGTCTGTAAGAACCGATTTCTATCTTCCTTTTCTATGATACGTCTGACGCATATAGGAGGACCAGGGAGCCTGCAGTTGAGGGCCCTTTTTCTGAATCAGATTTGACAGCTTGTCCAATGGCATCTTTAGGTTTTGGAAGCAACCCCTTGTTTTGGGATTTATCTCTGCAAACTGCAGTGTAATGGCCAGATTTTCTGCATGCGGTACAGAACTCCGGCAACTGTTCGTAGATGATGGGTTGCCAGAAGCCTATGCTTCCATTGTTGATGAAGATTTTAGGAGGGAGCTCCTTGCTAACATCAAGCTGTACACAGAAGCGAGCTACGGATGGACGGATTCTTGCAGAAGTCGAGGAGTCCAGCATTAAAGGACGTTCAAAAATGTTGGCGATGGAGAGGAGGGCACTTGGAATATGCAGATGGACCGGGAGTTGTTCCAGAGAGAGCCAAACCGGAAAAATTGGGTTCTCTTCGTCACAACGGAAGTTTGAGGACCATTTGAAGACTTGCATGGAGGAACCCTGAATACTCCACAAACGTTTAACAAAACATCTCTTGTAGTCCTCCGCATCAGTGGAATCGTCCTATCAGAGCAAATTCAAAAGGGGCAGAGAGAAGTTTCACCTCCTCAGAGGAGAAGGTGATAGATGGAAACCCCCTGTGCCTATCAATGGTCTTAGGGGGGAGCTGGGGGGATACATGTGAAGAACCTTGAGCAAGAACATCTGTGGATGAGCGTTTCACATTATGGCAAGGTTTGGGAGGAGCTGTAGTAGAGTAGGGGGGAAGATGACGAGGTCCAGAGGATTAGGAGCTGGGACAGAAAAGTGGCCGGAAGTTCATCGGTGCACTGGACAGGAGAGA